>CM045760.1:84859914-85357414 GCA_025200525.1 Camellia lanceoleosa | reverse complement strand
TTGGAGGGTGATGGGTCTGTACTTTCCCAATCAATGAGGGTAAAATAGATGGAGGCCTGTAGTTGAGAAGGGAAGGGAACGGAAGAGGCTAACAGGAGAGGCTAGGCATTAACAGCAGAGAGTAGAGTCTTCAAGGCAGTTGATTGGGTTGGATTTGGATGAAAGGAAGCATAGAAGCCAAAAGGATTCATGCAAGGGAGTTGAGCCAGAAGAGGAAGATGAGTTGGGTGTTACTTTGAGATGGAGGAGAATTCTGAAATTAAGCAGAACATAGGGGAGGCTTTGTTTAATGGGGAAAGGACGGAGGAGGAGAAGGATGTTATTGAGCAAGTAGGGTCAAGCTGTTAGTTTTTGGATGATCAGTAGAGGGGAAGGAGGTAATTGGGGAAGAGGCGAGGTTGATGGGGAAGATGGAGGTTTTACTGATTTGAGGAAGGGGGTAGTGAGTTTTCATCTATGAAGCACGGGAGCAGGTATGAATATTGGTACTAGTACGATACGGGTACGCCGATACGGCAAAATCTTTAAAAAATAGGATACAGGTGTGGCTAAGATACATCAATAAATTTTTTATTTTTTATAATTTATAGTTTGAGATCCAATTAACAAATCAAAGTTCAATACCAAAAGTAAAAGTAGAAATTACAAAACTAAAAGAGAAATCATAGTTCAACAATATCAATACCAAAGCAAAGTCTATAAGCTATTTTAATGCCATTAAATAGGAGAAATTATAAAATAAAGTTTCATTCCAAAAGCAAGCTAAGCACAATTTAAAACTTGAAAATTTTAGTTTTCACTTCCATTAACTTCATTATTGAATAATATATTTTTCATCTCTGACACATCAAGTAAAGGATTTGCAATTTCAAGTAAATAAAAACTCTCTAATAAATTAAACGTATCCTCACCAATGTCCTATAGCTTGGTGTACTCCCAATATATCCATGCAGTACCCATGGAGTACCCAACTGCCAAAGAATGTATAAAAAGTACCCGGTGCATATTTCGAGTACCCAGTACACATACAGCCCTATCGGTACAAGTATCCGTACCCAATAAGTACCAGGTATGAGTACGGCAACATTTTCGAAGTACCCATGCTTCATAGGTTTTCATTATGATCTCCCCATTTGCAGGAGGAGGGGTTATTGATATAGAGGAAAGTTTCTCATCTCAGTGTGAGGTTTCATTTGAACATGACCACAATGGCCTTTTAATTCTTTAGAAAGTAGATTTGAACAGCGGATGAGTAGAGATGTTTACAATCGCTAATGATGAGGGAGATTGCTTGAGCCATGAACAGTTCGGTCAAGTGATTAGGAAGGTGAGAGAGTTGTTGTGGTGGTAATAAGGTGGACGAGAAGATTGATAGTTGTATTACTATTGAGAAAAAGGAACTTCAGAATTCTACTACCTTGGAGAGGGATGAGATTAGGGAAGCTAGTAAAGCTAAAAAAAAAATGACGGGAGGGGGGAAAGATATCTTCTAGAAATGAAAGAGAACTACATGAACTTCAATGTGGGGTGGACAAAAGAGGGAGATTGAGTCCCATTTTGGAGAAAATACTTTAATTAAAAAAGCATCTTAATGCCTTTTTTTATTTATTTTCAAGGATGATTTTAGAAGACAATTTAAAGAAAAACATTTGGATATCAAATTGGGAAAGTGAGTTGAGATAAATAGAAATTGAGAAAACTCCTTTCATGAAATGTAGCATAATTGAGACAATTCAGGGGTTGAGTGTGAATGTATTTTTGGGTGATAATAGTTGTATCTAATTTTGTTTTTTTCTCTTTTATTGTTTTCTTTAGTGTTGGGAAACTAAGAAATAACATGCACATAAAATTATTGTAGTTGAGATGAGAATGCTTAGATGGATATGTGATAGTAAAATTAGAAAATATAGAATTGAAAATAAATTTCTTCATGGAATGGTTGGAGTAATACTTATTGAAGACAAGTTGAGAGATAACGGGTTAAGATGGTTTGGTCATGTACAACGAGGATCTGTAGATGCAACAGTAAGGAAGAGTAATAGGATCATAAAAAATGGAGTTGCTAAAGGGAGGGGAAGACCTAATACATGGGATACAGATACAGTAGTGAAAGAAGATATACATTTATTTAATTTAACTGAGTATATAGCCCTTAATAGAGTTGGATGGCCAAAAAAGATCCATCTCCATGTAGCCAACCACACTTAATTGAGACACAAGGCTTAGTTTGGTTAAGTTTGTTTTTTGTCTTTTTTCTTTTTCTTTTTCTTTTTATTCAGTTGTTCAAGGGTTGTCCCCCTTTGGCGCGTTCTCCAATACAATTTTCTTTGTTTCTGATCAGAAAGAAAGAGAGAGAACAATATCCATGACATCAAAGTTATTGCAACTAATTGAGAGAATAAATGTTTATATTTAACATTATCACAACACCAATGTGAAACTAAAGTTACCTGAATCATGCCAGGATGGTCCCTAGTATTATTTCCAGGCCATGGTGTGCCATCTTGCATGAGCCATCCTTCTTCAGGGACCTTCTGGGCCTTAGCAACGAGCCCATTGACACGAACTTTAAACTCTTCATATTCCCTCTGGAATGCAAGCACACAAAGAAACGTCAAAAGGATGTCTTACAGAAAGGAGAAATTACATATGTGTATATTATATATATATATATAGATCCCCCACCTTCATTGCCCTACGATCTTTGACAAATGATGTTTGAACTTTATCCTTCAAGTAGTCAATCTTTTGAGCAAAGTACCATTCTGGAGCCCTTGGCTCTATGTTATACTTCTTGCAGAATGGGACCCATTTCCTTGCAAATTCTGATGTTTCCGACAGAGCTTCAAATGTCAACATAGCAGCTCCATCGTCAGAGACATAGCATGAGACCTTGTCAACTGGGTAGTCAACAGCAAGAATAGATAACACAGTATTGGCTGTAACAAGAGGAGGCTCCTTTAAAGGATCGACTGTACTAACAAAAATGTCAACAGCAGCTAGTTGTGATGGCTCTCCTTCTCGGTCATATCTGTAACCATGTAACTTCAAGTTAAAGATCTGAGGGGCAAAGGAACTCATATGATACAAAGTAGAAGTATAATGGGGACCAACTTATAATTAAATAAAGGTGGATAACCCGAAAAATCATCTCACCTAAGTGCAAGCCTATCAAGATATGTTTCACGGTTCACTGGAAGCCATTTAGGGAACTGATCCAATATCCAGGATAAAGCAAACCAAATCTCACATATCACAGATACCAACCACAGAGCATAGGCATTGGGCACAGGATTTGTTATCCGATAATGCAAGAAAATGCAAAGAATAGCGAGCCGCAGAACAATAACCATCCTGTAAGGATTTATCCTGGATGATGGAATAGAAACCTTCCTAGAAAGAGGCTGCCGAGCTTCATCATTCCTGCACAACAAAGGAAAATAAGCACGACAAATAACCCTCGCTACAAAAGATATTGAAAAAGAAGTAAAATGACAAGGAAACTAAACTTTAAAAAAAATCAACGTGAATGGAACTAGAAGCTGCGTCAACCACATGTCTAGAACAAACATTCTTTTTTATTTTTTTTTTGATGTGGAGAACCCACACTTAAGTAGCACATAAATTACATCAGTTTTAGCTGTAGATAGAAAAACAAAAGGAAAAAAACACACACACACAAGTCAAGCAGTTATGTTTAACCAAGCAATCAGGAAAATTTATTAGAATTTTCAAGAAATTGCTTAAGCTGTGTTGTTACTGTCGTAATGAACCCAAGAAAAGACATGTTGAGAATTCACATATGTTTTGAGCTGACAACATGAGCCACAGAGAAAGTACAATTAAACTAAACCAGGGTGCAGCAAAGAATTAATGAAATTCATTGAAGTGAGAACCTACAGCAAAGAGTCATCCACAAGCACATCTGTGCTGGCATCAATATCTCCAGCTCCTCTCTCAGAAGTAGCATGACTAGTGGTCATGGGAACAACATTCTTGTCCTGCTTCATCTTCCAGCCATCAACTCTTTCTTTCCAGGCCACATTACCTAATCCTGGGGACCCAAACTCTCTCACTGGATCCACAACTCTAATATTAGCTGCAAAAAGCACATTACCAAGAAACTAGAATCACATCAGGAAAGAAATACATTATGCAAAAGATATATACGTTCAGGAGATATACGTGATTGATTCATGTCTCCAGAGTAAGGGAGCGGATGTACACGCTTACCCACACCACCAGGTCCAGGAGATGAGATAGAAATACGCTCAGGAGATGCTGCAGACAACTCTCCAGAAACCTTTAGAACAGATAAATAGGAACAATTAATTTTCAAACGAGATCACGTACAAGTACAAGATAGAACAGTAGATGCTTTTTGACAGACCTCCTGTCCATTAGTAAGCAGAGGAATGTGGTTATGGGAAACCTCTTTATCAAAGTTTGGAGCCCCAATTTCTTCTCCTCGTCCATATGTCATGTGCCAGCTCAACATGCGCTCTGCGACCTTCTGCTTCTCGTTTTGATTTTGTGAATTGTAATGAATGTCATTTGCACCAACATCAGCATCACCGTCCTCCTCTGCATCACCACCAATAGCTGGGCTTCCTGGAATCAACACCATGAATGAGAACTGACATTCACAGGCATAATGTCCAAGACCTTAACTTAGTTACTTAACAACTGCTTTAAAAAATAAGTGGATTACTCGAGAAAATATCATAGACAGAAGGTCAACCAGTAGTGATAACAAATTCTGGCAGCTCGGAATGAAGAGCAAATCTTCCTTAGAAATGTCTAGAACACTATCTCATATATAAAATCAAAATGTTTGTAAAAAGCAACTAATGATTAACACAACATAGCACATTACATGTGCTTAACGGATATAAGCATATCTCCTCTCAGGGGCAGCACTCCAGACATTCTAGGGTGTTCTCTTGAACAACCTGAAAAAAATATAAAGCTGTATATATGTTGGATTGTTAATTTGTCGCCTTTGAAAATAAAATTGTGAACACCCTTCACCTACTACTACTAGTATGAGCTGGTTGCTCTGAAGACTATGAACCGAACTTAGTCCCCCAAAACTTTTTTCACCCTTCTATAACAAGTCCACTCAACTCCAAAAAAGTAAGGTGTGTTTTCTTTATTGGTTTTTGATGTGTTGAGGTGTTTCTAAAATGCTTTTAAATCTTCTGGAGACTTTCCACTTGAGTTGTTTGTTTAAAATGCTTGTTGATCTTTGTATTTCTCTATTGATAGACTATTGTGATTGTTTGTACTACAAGGCCATGTATTTTGAACTTGATTGTAGAATCTGTTTTTTTGTTAATAATCTTTTTTACTTGTCAAAAAAAATGTTTATTTGTGCCAAATTGGTATCCACATTCTGCCATTATGGATAGAATTTATCAAAAAATATATTCTCAACATATTTTTTTTGATGAGTGTGATTTCTTTAAGATAATTGTTAAATTTCACTTTTTGAATGTTTATCCTAAGAAAAATTCTACAGCTGCTGCTGTCTCCTCTTGTTTCTAGTTAAATGGATTATTATTTAGCTAAAGCTTAGACAAATAGATATATCACTAACACACGTACAGATATACAAGTAATTTGCCAAACCACAATATATATAAACATATATATAGTGAGATAATGCTTAACTGTCTTAAACAAACCTTTATGTCTCTTGTATCGGGTTTTGCATTGAGGGCAGGACTGATTTCCATCCTTCCTCTCATACTCATAGCAAGGTCTGCAAACAGGGAATGCACAGATATCACAAGCAATGAATGGTTCACCACCTGTAGTCACGCCAACATTATCACCACAGATCTGGCAGACTTGACCACCCAGGTTCTTCAAGGACTTCCCCTGAGAAAACACAATGGCCAAACTCATTCAAAAACCCAATAGTGTAATGACATGAAAGGTGTCAATCCAAATCTACAAACTCAACAACCTAGACCAAACTAACATACCAAAATATATAGTCTATATATATGTGGAAGAATTGTATAATTATTCATAGTATAGAATCCAATAATTGCACCACCAAGGTCAAAACAAAGAGACCCAATCAAATAGAGAACAAAAAAATTCACAACATATGGATAAAATTACAAAATTAGAATGGATCAAACTGCAAATCAAAGGGAAAGTGTTATAGTTTTTGTGAATACTAACCCCACTTTCTCCTTCTGACTCCATTGTCAATTCCGTTTGGATGAGAACAATGGAATAGAATTAGGCTTCAGTCTGAGCAAGATATATAGACAATTAACATATCCAAAGCTTTATAATCCAAGTGCAGATAAATCAATTGGATCTTCTTTTCTGAGTCTTCCACTTCAAAAGCAAGCCTCTTACTAAAGTCTTGTTAAATTACAGCCCAGATCTGAGTGAAAAAACCTAGTGAATTGCTAAGAAAACTGAGAGAAAGAATTGAAAATGTTAGCTTGGATGATGCTGTGTCTTCTGAGCAACCGAGCAGAATAATTGAGCAAAATTAACA
Source organism: Camellia lanceoleosa (assembly GCA_025200525.1). NCBI lineage: Eukaryota > Viridiplantae > Streptophyta > Magnoliopsida > Ericales > Theaceae > Camellia > Camellia lanceoleosa. The sequence continues at coordinate 85,350,891 of CM045760.1, read as the reverse complement.
ACAAGACGAGAGAATAAAAGAAGAGAATAGCTTAGAGATCTCCGCCACAAAACGATGCAAATGGCTTTGGAAAATCAAAATCCACACAAGGAAATTCGTCCACCAAATGAGGCTTTGATTGATCAAGATCAAGATCAAGATCAAGCTTCAAATAGAGAAGGCGAAAGTCGAATTGAAACGTGGAACAATGGAGATCGAAGCGGTGTCTATCAGGGGGGATCGAACTGAAACAGTATTGACTGAAGAAGCACAACAATAGAGAGAAAACAACAGCTCTCTCTCTCTCTCTCTGTGTCTGTCTCTTTATCTAGACGCTTGTGTTGTGTTGTGTTGTGAGTAATATAGCTGTAATATGAGAATAGAAAACTTGGATTAGGAGAGACGAAAGCAACGTAGTAACGACTGTGAGTAATCACTCCACCGACACTGCTGCTTTAGAGAGAGAGAAGATGGCAGATTTATGGCTTCTAGTTATTATCTCAGAAAATAGGAAGAAATTGCAACGCCACATGGATAAATTACTATCAGCATGATTGGCAGCTTGAATTAAAGCGTTGTTTGTCATTTTTTAGAAAAGAAAGAAGTGATATCATCTTATTTAATTTATATTATTTTTTTAATATATTACTTTAAACTTAATTCATATTTAATTTATATTTTATAAAAAAATTAAAAAATATATTTATTTAGATCATTTTAAACTACCTCTTAAATTTATTCAAAAATTTAAATTTGTATTTGTCGGACAATTATCTGAACAATCATCCCGAATGACTGGTGGTCTACTGGTAGGGTGTTTGGAAAAAGGTTTTTTTTAGTCTTTTTAGGTTAAAATAGAACTAAAAGATAAAATAAGTTAAAATAGTTAATAAGATAAAATAAGTTAAAATAGTTAATAAGATAAAATATTATATTAAGTTCTCTTACAAGCATCGTATTTAATTATAAAAAAATTTAACTATTTTTTCAAACATAAAAAATTTAATCTTCAAAATAGACAAAAATTTAAATAACTTATTAAAATAGTAACTTTTCAAACACCCACTGTGTTTGATGGGAACAATCGATAAATTAAAGTTTTAAAAATTTGAGCAAACTTAAATTTAAGCTACCAATGTTAAAATTAGAAAGATTGATGGATAAATGGATGCGGAATCTGATAGATCAGCAGACGTTAACGGAAACGGTAATAAAAAATAAAGTAAATTACACATACTTTTTTTTGAGATTTTTAATAATTATAAAAACCGTCCATATACTTTTAATAATTATAAAACCTTTTATTTTTAAAATGATTTTTTTTTTTAGGGTTCCTGGTATTAAAACTTTATAGTATAAAGGATATCTAATATTTTCATAATGTCTAAGGTCCCTCAACATTGATCCATAGAAATTTCAGTCCAGAGAAATTCCAGTCCAGAGAAATTTCAGCCCACAGAATATTTTCCCAGAGAAATCTGGACTGCACAAAGAAAATCTCACATTTCTCTAGACTTTCTAGAGAAATTTCCCTCTAACTCAGAGAAATTCACTGAAAATCAGAGAAATTATTATCTCCAATCCAGAGAAATTCATTTAACCCAGAAAAATTCTCCCTCTCCAACCCAAACCAGAGAAATTCTTCCTCTCTAATCCAGAGAAATTCCAATTTCTGTGATTGGAATGCCAGAGATGGAGGCAAATTTCTCTGGTTTAACATCATGGGCAACTTTGTATACATCAAGAAGATAAATACAGAGGGGGAAAAATACAATAAAAAATTTCTCTGAATTTGTTTTTTTTGAAATTTCTCTCAGTAAATTTCACTAAGGGTACCAAACAAATAAAAACACAAACACCAATTTTATTCACTTAAGTTTCATTGAGTTTTAAATTTCTCTAGAATTTACATATTACCAACACTAAATTTCTCTAAATACATCACATATATCATCATCGCCATGAACCTAAAATATACATATATATATATATATACACACACATCAATAACCCATTTGAAAAACAAATTACTCAGATCAAAATTTTGATATTAACCTGAAATGTTAGCTTGTTGTAGGAGCCAGAAGAGTACTGTAGGGCTCTGTAACCACCATCACTGAATCCCCAAGTTCTTGCCAGCGTAAGGCCATGATTTGAAGCTTGTTGAAAAACAGATGACACTTTGTCTCTTTGAGTTGGATCAGTGGCTAGATAAATTAACCAGTAGGCATTGAATCCATTTGCATTGATGAGGATGGAGATCTTGCTCTTGTTCCGATACAACGATACAGTTTCAGTGGCCTTTGTCAGATCTACGGAGGTCTCCTTGAGCGAGGTCTAGACCATGAACGAGGTCTAGACCATGAGCGAGGTCTTCCATCATCCAAAGCATGTCAGGAGGAGGAGGACAGTAGTTCCAATTGTTTCACAAACTGTTTTCATCGTGTCGCTTTCAGATAGAGCAATATCTTCCCATATGTCATCCATGGAGTACCCTGTTGCAGTACTCTCTTCCTCTTCAAAACCCTTATTTATTCCCATTGGAGTCAACATCTGATCATGATCCCCACCGGTATCGTAAAAGCTTCGTTCCTTGGTTTCCATGAAGGGCATCGAGTCCACCGGAGGATTGTTTGAGACCGAAGAAGATGAATTTGAAGGTGGTGACATGGCCATTTTCCTCTCCTGAGCCTTCTTCCTCATGTGAGTCCTCCAGTAGTTCTTGGAGAATGTGAGAGATCGAGAGAGAGAGATAGTGGTGGGAGCAGGTGGAGGACTTTAAACATACTAAAATAAGATCGTGGATCTCTTACATTATCAAATATGGAAGAGGGACTTGAGACTAATTTTTCCTTTTTAAAATTATTATTAAGATTCATTAACCGTTAATATTTTATTTATTTATTTAATAGAATATGTTGATGTAATGCTGATATCATATACTACGAGTAAAAAATTTTAAAATTACTCTTATATATTTAAATAATAAATTTCACAAACTTCTCCTGAAGTTTTACAAAACAATTAATAAAGACTCATACATTATTTTAATAATGTTCAACAAAATTATTAAATTGTATGCAATATTTGAAAAAATTCTAAGTTGTTAAGATATTATAAAAATATTTAACCAAAAAAAATATAATTTTCATTGATAAAATATTTAAAAAGAAACCATATTTCTAAAATTAATGTTGTTATAGATAATATTTTAATAATTTCATATAAGATTTATTTCACACTACATAAATAACGTAAAATTTATCATTTAAACTAACGTATTTATTGTTTGAATTTTTTTATTTATTTAAGAAAGTCAAAACAAATTAACTTCCTTATTTTTTATTTTTTAAATAAAATGAACTCCTGGATTGTTAAAAAAAAAAACTCCTTGCATCCGTGGAGCAATCCTTGAATATTGCATATATTTGTACTTGAGTCATGTTTTACTCTATGATTTGGACATGTTTTTAACGCTCTATATTTTGCTCTATAACATGAAATAATCTTAAGCCTTCCGAATTCGGTTCATTAATATATATAAATTTATAATAATAATAATAATAAATTAGATATGAACGTATTATATCTTACATGTTTTATTAAACTCTAACTTAGATGAATAAATGTGTTTAAATAATAAATAAAAATTCAATCTATTGTAAAATGGGAATCATTGCTTATTTCATTACATAGAACCAAAACCTTTATAATGACAAGCATATATATATACACTAGCATATCACTTGTGTTATGCACGAGATAAAATAATATTTTTTTAATAAAAATATGATAATTATATTTAATTTTTTTATATTATGTAGAGTAATTTAAAGGGGTGAATCAGTGAAACTAAAAATGATTCAGCTTAATCGGCTAAGTCAAAAAATTAACAAATTTACAACAAAAATAATTAATTAAAACCTTTAAATTTTATTTTAAAATTTAAGCCATCTTGAACTGAAATATGCACAATACTATAATATTAAATGAGAGTATAAGATTCACTTTTTATAAGTTAAACAATTCACTTTTTATTTCTTTTCTCAATATGGGATTGTAATTATTTTAAAATTAAATGTTATGAGAGTTTCAAAATCTCATATAAAATTATTTTTAAAATCAAATAGTCTATGCAGGATTGTAAAATAAAAATTAAATAGAAAACTAACCAATAGAGATTTTCTTAATTGTTTAAAATTAAGAAAATCAAAAAAAAAATGGTATTGATTACATGGTTTTTCACTAAAAATCTTCTTTTGCTTATATAAATGGGAGCATAAGATTCATTTTATATAAGTGAAACAATTCACTTTTTCCTTCTGTTCCCGATGTGGGACTGTAAAATTAAAGTTAAATGGAAGCTAACCAATAGAGATTTTTTCAGTTGTTTAAAATTAAGAAATTTCAATAATTTATATAAATTGTAACATAAGATTCATTTTATGTAAATGAAACAATTCACTTTTTCTTTTTCTTTTTTCCGATTTGGGATTGTAAAATAAAAGGTAAATGAAACAATTCACTTTTTTTTTTTCTTTTCCCGATGTGGGATTGTAACATTTTATATAAATGAAACAACTTACTTTTTCTTCATTTTCAGGTACCTCAATCATCTCATAAAATTTTAAATAATCTAAAAATACCTTTACATTTTATGGTCAACTTAAATTTATCATATTTTATCAATTGACAAACCAAATTTTACTAATACAAGAATTTTTTTCCTAATGTACTTACTGAAATAAATATAAAAATTTAAATATTTCATTTCAATTTTTTTTTGTCACATTGTCTTAAAAATAAAAAGAGATAGAAGATGAGTGGGAGAGAGAAAGAGATACCAAAAAAAATAAAATTGTTATATCACTTAACAAACTTTAGTATGATAAATTATAATTACGAATTTCGTTGATAATGTAATAATACTTGGCCGAAAGTATAATTTTTGTAATTTTAGAAAATTTATTTTTTAAATTTTACCAATTGAATTATTATATATCTATTTGTTATATAATACTTAGGACTAAACATTAATAGCAACAAAAAATAAAATAAAATAAAAATTGTGTAACACGTACTAGTTTCAAAAAACCAAACAATTATTGTGGGCGAGTGTATAGATGTTTATACATTCGGAAGGGTAAAATGGAAAATTTAAATAACAAACCAAAATTCCAAACAATTAAAAAACTCATTACTAAATAAATTAATTTTTTTATTTCTTAAAAAAAGTAAAAAAAACCACTTAAAAAGATAATTCCAAACACTCTTTTTTGTTAAAAAAAGGGGTTAAAATTACTTAATATTGTTTATATATTTTAAAAAACAATTAAGAAAATCAAAAAAATGAGTATGAGATATTGATTATAGGGGTTTTTAGTAAAAATCTTCTTTTGCTTATATAAATGGGAGCATAAGATTCACTTTATGTAAATGAAACAATTTATTTTTTTCTTTCTTTTTCCTATGTGAGATTGTAAAATAAAAGTTAAATGAAAGCTAGCCAACGGGAATTTTCTTAATTGTTTAAAATTAAAAAAATCCAATAATTTTATAAATGGGAGCATATGATTCAGTTTATGTAAGTGAACAATTCAATTTTTCTTTCTTTTACCGATATAGGATTATTAAATAAAAGGTAAATGGAAACTAGCCGATGAGAATTTTTTTAATTGTTTATAATTAAGAAATTTCAATAATTTTAGAATAAGGGTTTGGAGCTCCTAGAAGGCTTCTCCCTAAAAATCTTATTTTCTTGTATAATATATCAATAGATAGATAGTGAAACAAATTTTGTTTTTTATTCTTCTCCCGATGTGAGATTATAAAATAAATCATAAATTAATTAGAGTTTTATTTTTATATAATTAAATGGAAGTTAACCAATAATTTTTTTTTTAATTGTTTAAAATTAATAAGATCAATATGAGAAATCGCGATTAAACCAGCGAATCGATCAAACCAAAAATGGTTCAGCCTAATCGGTTAGGTCAAATGACCAACCAACTTATACAAAAATTAATTAATTAAAACTTTTTAATGTTATTTTAATTTTAAAATTTAAACTGTTTTGAATTGAAGTATACACAATACTATACTATTAAGATTCACTTTATATAAGTGAAACAACTCACTTTTTTTTTTTCTTTTTTCGATATGAGATTATAAAATAAAAGTTAACAATTATTTGGACGGAAAATTTATTTCTAATCAAGCAATCTCAGTCTTTCAATCTTTAATCAGATCAATTTTTATTTTATTTTGAATTAAACAAATCTAATCAATATATTTTGATAAAATCGCTAAAATCGCGGTTAAACCAACAAATCTATCAAATCAAAAATGATTTAGCCTAATTGGTTAGGTCATAATTAATTAATTAAAATTTTTAAAATTTAAACCATATTGAATTAAAACATGCACAACACTACAATATTAAATGGGATAGGAGTATAAGATTCACTTTATATGAGTAAAACAACTCATTTTTTTTTTCTTTTCCCGATGTGAGATTATCAAATAAAAGCTAACCAATGGAGATTTTCTTAATTGTTTAAAATTAAGAAAATCAAGAAAATTAGTAAGAAATATTCAAACTCTCACAAAACTCATCACTAAATGGGATGGGAGTATAAGATTCTCTTTATATGAGTAAAACAACTCATTTTTTTTTCTTCTTTTTTCCATGTGAGATTATCAAATTAAAGTTAACCAAAAGAGATTTTCTTAATTATTTAAAATTAAGAAAATCAAGAAAATTAAAATGAGGGTTTGGAGCTCCTAGAAGGCTTCTCACTAAAAAGTACATTTTTCTTATATATATATAGATAGATATAGATATAGATAGATGATAGATGATAGAATAACCACACATTAATTTATCGAGGAAAAAAAAAAGAAAAAATTGATCATCATCAAACCTACTAAATAAAATAAATACTTATTTTGAAAGAGCGTTGCTATACAAGTTCAAAAATTAGATTCAATTTTCAAGCACAATATCTAATGGACTATCCTCTCTCATATCTTCTCAATCATCGATCAATTATATCACTTACACATTGGGTCTAATAAGTGGACTTGTATATCATTTTTCTATTTAAAAAATTACAAAATAAAATGTAAAAGATGTCGATTTTTATTGTTTGAAAAGACCACAAATTTTATGAACACCTATTTCGAGAAATTAGAATTTGAATAAAAATTTAAAAATACATAGAATTATTTGATTTTTTTTTTCTTATGAAAAATAATTATTTGGAGAAATTATCCCTCTTTTTTCATTTTCTTTGTTTTATTTATTTGATTATTGTTTCTATTTATTCTCTCATTTATTTTTTTGTTATGTCACTGCAACCAATAGAAACATCACATAATTTTATTATTATTATTATTATTTGTTCCTCTTCCCTCATGCTCTTTCATTTATTCTTTTTATCATTATTTTTTCTTTCATCAATGCTTGCTAGCATCACTCAATATCATAGCAACTTACAAAATATGAGTTTTTCTTTTATTTTGTACACATATTTGTGTTTTAATTTTTTTAAAGAAAAATAAGCATAATAAAATTTAATTTTTATAATAAAAAAATTAACTTATAAAATTTACTAAATGCTACCTCATAAATATAATTTTTTTTTTTATCATTTTTATCTTTTTACAATCCTATATTATTCTCAAATTTTGATTTTTATCTTTGAATTTTTCAATTTTCAGTTGATAGATATTTAAAAAAATGGGTCAATATTTCTCACCTTATTAAAAAAAAATTTAAAAATAAATATAGAAGTGAAAAATATCTAATCACGTTACAATAAATTAAAATTAGTTGATAAGAAATGAAAGATAATGAAATTATTTGAAAATAATAAACTATTTAAATTTGTCATTTCTTACATCTAATTTAAATGAAATTTTACTTGAAGAAATAAATTATTTAAAAATAATAAAATACTCAATTAATTTGTTATTTATTACATCTAAAATCTATATTTGCATATTTGTTTCTCTCATTTAAATTATTTTTTATTATCGATCAAAAAAAATATTTTTATTAAATTAAATCTTAAAATTAATTCAAATAAGAAACATGGATATTCTTTCTTACTTTCATTAATGGTTGATTTTTTTTTTTTTTTAAACTTATAAAAGTTCAAAAGCTTATAGCAGAAAAAAAAAATGCAAAGTCAAAGAAATACAAAAAAAAATTGTGAGAAATAAAATGATAATTTAATAAATAGGTAATTACACTTAGTTCCCTTGAGGTTATGAAAACTCATTAAAGGCTATTATGGTCATTTGCACTATCAAGTTAATACCGTTTTGGCAAAATTAACGAGAGGGGGAAATCTTGACAATATCAGAAAAAGTAAGAAAGATTTCTGTAATTATTGAAACCATAGGGGAGGTCCTTGTAATTGTCAAAAATCTCAGAGAAAGTAACTGTAATTTACCCAAAAAAATTGGGTTAAAAAATACGATAAATTACAAATATAATTCTTGAAAAATTTCTTAAAATACAGATTATTTCTTGTGATTTAAAAAATTATAAATACCCCTTGTTAGAATTTTTTTATTTAACAGAATTAACGCTCTGTTTGTTTGAGCGAAAAAAAAATTTCAGAAAATATTTTTCGCATTTTCTGATGTTTGGTATAACAGAAAACAAAAGTTTACGGAAAATATTGTTTATGATGAATGAAAAATAAACCTATTTGAGCAGAAAAAGTTTTCACACCCCACTTTTTATTACCCGGTTAACATTACCAAAGCCATTATTATAGTCCATTTTTATTGATACAATACGGGACAAAATCCACTCACATCCATAAATACATAAAGGTTCCCTCAACCGTATATACATATTGAAATGCAATATTATTTATAATTGAATAAATTGCTCGTAGGCTTACACTATTACATAAAAGAGAAAGGGTTTAGCCCTTTTACAACAATGGCGTTTTGCCAATCAAATAAAAGGGCCCATGGCCAATAGATAAGAAGATCTCCTATCTCGAGCCACTTCTCAACATATACCTGAAAAAGGATTAGTAATATGGGATGAACATAAAGTCCAGAAGAGATCCCAACACGATCCTAAACAATAATAACATATAAATAGCTATGATCATGAATGCTTCATTTCATACTATATACATAATATGACAGTTTATAATCAAAGTATACTTATATAGATATTTTTCCCAAAATCATCCAATTCACTCAACAACATAAAACGTTCACTTTTCCTTCTCTTATCCCATTTCATAAATAATACACAATAATAACTAGTTTTTGAAAACATGTCCACATAACCCGATTACCTCCCATTCCTTACACCCCCAACTCATCACATACACCCATTACTAATACATGTACCACATTCCCTAGCCTTAAGCCCAAGGGTAAAGAAACACTTTCTGCAACTTGTTCGATACACCAATGTATGTACATATTTAATCACGAAAAGAAAAATAGCTTATGTGCAATGATTGCTATACAAAATCATATAAGACAACCCAACCTCATCTAACCATAACCATCACCATGCATGATATATATGGATAACCGAGACAAAATGAGAAATGAAACAATGCTCTACCTACCTTAAGCACGGTAAACCAGGTAAACCAAGGATACACCTTTTCCCTAACGAATGTCAATTTACCATGCACAAGCTAGAAGGTAGTGGTACATCTACCAATTTCTCCAGATGCTAGCTAGAATGTAATGGTACTGTCATTCTGAGCGTGTATAACATCGTCAGCTCATCACAATATGCTAAAATGCATAATTAATACAAGTGTAATACATACACATACTCTATTCAACACAACAATGTCATCCTCCACCAATGACCAAGGACAAAACTCTACACACACGTATTTAATACGCATAAATACAATGATTCAATTCTCATGAGGCATTAAGCCGAACAACCACAATAACATATAAAATGCTCGAAGTTTAACATCCGTTTATTCTCAATTTACAATAGAGTTTTGATTTCATTTCTTTTCAAAAATTAAATATTTTATTTTCCAATTCACAATATTCCAATTATTATCCAATAATCTATTTTCTTTCTTTAAAAAATCCCAATCCATAGATAACAAAACCACAACTCGACTTAACTCAACTCAATTCAACCTAACTCAACTTATGTTGACCAAACAACCCCAACATCTTGGTTAACTTATTTTGTTAGCAATTAAAACGTTAACACAATCCACATAACACATAACATAATTATTACTCAACTTTACCCTTTTCCAATCCATTAAGCCTTTAATAGTAAAAATTAGGGTTTTTTTTTCTATAACGGTTTCGGTTTAGATCCGACCAATTTGCTGCTTTTAAATCCAAGAATCCATGCCCTTAACTGTTGCGCTTGAGCGGTCTTTTATAGTTTGCAAAACTACTGGAAGTGTAGTATCTTCGCTTGAGCGGTCCTTCTTGAGCTTGAGCAGTCTTTTGCCGGTTTGAACTTCTAGGAGGGGGTCATTGTGCGCTCGAGCGGTGGTTTTGGTCACTCAAGTGGTGTCACTTATTGTGTCTGACACTCGAGCGATGTTTTGGTCGCTTGATTGGTCTATGCGTATATCAGTCCGAGAAAACACCATTTTGAGTCACTTTTTCACTTTTCTCTTTCTCTAAAAACCCTAAATCCATACTCTCTCTCTCTCTCTAGTTCTTACCTTCTAGCTCTAAATACTCTCAATCCTTTGGTTTTTTTCACCCTAGCTCTTTGAAAAAAAAAGGTAGAGCACGTTGAGGGCTTCGTTTTAATCAGAGGTGTTGCTGTTTTCAGCTCTGCTAAGCTTGTACCATTGTTCCCTCTTGTCTTCTACTTTGAGGCAGGGATTTCTTCAACCTTTAATATGGTTCTTAGCTTAGTTATTTGCTCTTTAAAATGGGTTAGTGATTTGGGGGTTTTTTGTTGAACCTAGGGTTTGGTTTTGAAAAGCGAAAAAAAGGGGTTTTTCAAATAAATGCTTAAGAATGTTGTGGAAGTGTATTTATTGTTGGGTTGTGTTGAAATTTTGGAAGCTTACTCTTTAAATGTGATTTTAAAGAACAAAGGAGATCTTGTTTGAAAATCATTAATATTTGGTTTATAGAAGTAAAGGAAAAGATGTTGGGTTTTGAAAAGATATGCAGAAGGTATCTGCTGATGATGAAAAGGGAGTTGGATATTCATTATCGCTCGCATTTTGAAATTTATGAGATTTTATCTTTTGTTGAAAAGTTATCTGTTGAGTAGAAATATTTGTTTTGGGCTATCGATGGAGGATAGTCTTGATTGTTGTAGAAATTACATGAGGATTAGGTTAAATAAAAACCAAATTTCTCATACATCTTGCAACAAGCATTGTTTCATATTAAACATTGAAAATGTATTGATTTTGAGAGAAATGAGTGAATACCTTGGTGAATCTAGTTATGAGGTGTGGTTGTGAATATAATGTTGGCATGTTTGTCCTTGGTGAAAGTCTAAAAACTCGCGCAATTAGGTGCCGATCCTTCCGATTAGTATCGTGAAAATGGTTTTGTATAGCCTACTAGCAAACATGTACCTAAAGATTCCTAGTATTTTGTATCTACTGCCTTATTTTCTGTCATAAAAGGATTATTTTCATGAATTAATTTATAATCTGGCATTGTATAGTTTTGAGATGGAAATGAGGAATGTCTAACAAATGGCATGTATGTGCATTCACCTTATAACTTTGTTAAGATTCATATATTGTGCTAGAGTATCTCTATTAGGCTTTGGCTCACCCTATGTGGAAAAAAAACTTTCAGGTGCTGATGATATACATCCACCAAGGACGTAGCTTGGGAGGACTTGTAGTTGAGGGCTTCATTTTGTTATTTTGTTGTAATTATTTTGTATAAGCCTTGGGCTTTAGTTGTATTGAGTTGAACTCATTTTGTTGTACGCAAGTACCCACTTGGAAACATGTAGCCATTAGGGCATATAATTATTTAGTTTTACTTTTATTTAATTCATGTATCGATGTCATATGTTATAGATTTAGAATCTAAGATTTATAAATGTATATTGCATAGGTTATCTTTTGTATTGATCAAAGTTATAAATGAAATGGAATATATGATGTTATTGATCCTTTGTAAGTAATGTTATGAGATGGGCTATTGTTATTTATTTTGGGGCATTTCATTTTCCATTTCCAACATAAACAAGATAAACTAACTTCCAATACATCAAACCCCCCCTCAAAAAAAAAAAAAAAAAAACAATTTCACTTTTCAAAACTCAAACCCCCAAAACCTCCTTTCATGATTTTGAAATCACATAACTAAATCAAGCTTTTTATGCAATGAAAATATACCACATCTCTATCTATAGAGAAGTATTGAAAACAAGAAAAGAAATTCCTACCTCGAGCAAGAAGAGGAGAAAGCTCGAATATCCAACGTCGACGAAAACGTAATCTGCTCAGATCAAAATGAAACTCTTGTCACCTTCTACGTTTTGGTATATAGAACTAGGATGAGATTTTGAGTAAAAAGATATGAAATCCAAGCTTGAAAGCTTAGAATTTTCAAAAATTGAGGAGAGAGAGAGAGAGAGAGAGAGAGAGAGAGATTTGACCAAAAAGTGACTTTTTAAAGTGCTGATCTTGAACAGACCACTCGAGCAATGAAACAAGTGCTCAAGCGTCAGAGATACAAGATTGCTTGAGCGACACAACCTTAGCTTGAGCGCATAACTCATACTCCCAGAAGTTTAGACTATAGAAAAAAGTACTAAATGATACAAAAGACCACCCCGAGCTAACAAACTATCACTCAACCTGGAACACCCTGAAATTTCTTACACGAATATATAACAACCATGCATAGCAAAATACAATAAAATTCTCTTTCTCATTGAACTGGGGTTCAATATTTACAATTCCATGTTTACACATTAATCTCAGTCCATGTCTTTGGATAAGTTCAATAAGCTAGAAGACCATACAAAAGAAATTTGCCATTAAGGCATACAAAAGTTTTAAGCTTTTGTCCAATACAACAAAACAGATTTATAGTGCTTGGCACCACACTCTACACTTCCACAATTAAATTACTTGGACCCAGCTTTCCAATAAAATAAAAATGCAAACTTCAAGTCATTGCGGTGATGTGTCACCAGTTCTTGAAAAATTAGATAGGGTTGAATTATATACCCAGTAAGAATACATTTAACCAAATATCTAATCATCTGAACAAACACATGCCACTGTTACAACAGAACAACCTAAAATAATTGATAAAAAAATAAAAAATAAAAAATAAAAACCAATTAGGTAAGTACATAGGTGAATAAAGAATAAGGCACACTTCTGTCCCACGCAAAACCGTCATCAACATTAGAAAGAGAAAAGCACCATGAGTCCCTTATAAGAGTCTAAACCACATACCCAAGTCACTTTCAATTAATACTATCACCATATTTACCGACTATTATACAGTAAGACGTGGGCACTCCAAATCATCCGTTTTTTCACTTTTTTCGACTACAATATGGTAGGACCAATGGACACCCAAAAATATTTTCCCATATTTGTCCTGTGATAAGCGCAGATAGGGCAATTAGGCACATTGACTTCCCGCGCAAGTACCAACACAACACTACATTTTCAAAACTGACTCTTAACCTGAACTCATGTTCATTTTACCATTTTACTAAACTTTGTTGCAAGTAAACAAGCATTTAACATTCAAGAAGCTGTTGGAAAATTGGTTTTTATATGGCTTATTTTGGGCCAACTTTGAGCCCCAAATTGAGTGGGCCCCGAACGTCTTTTGGGGCAGGTCCGAAAAGGTGAAGTGTTCCTTGCCGTGTAGTAAGTCACACGGTGAAGACGGTTCGTCAAAACCATTTATGAGTGAATGGGAACATGACGTCGTTTTCGGGTTCGTGGAATGGACATTTAAAGAATGAAATGTGGGTTTCCTTGAAATGGGTTGTCCCACATTGAAACTTTAAGAGATCTTTTTTGTGTATATAAACTCTAGACTACAACACTTGGGTTGGGTCCCAAGGGGCACCCCAAGTTTGTAGAAGGGAGGAGTTATGGACAAAGTGAACCTTAGCCCAAACCACCACACACGCGCGCGCTGTTGCCGCTAAGCCGTGCCGGGCGCAGGTGTGGATCGGGTCGGTTCTAATATTAATTTTTTGGACAAAATTCATTTGAATTTTTTCCAAAATTCTTGCAGGAAAATTTTATTTTCTGGACCGAAATAAATTCAAATTTGAATTTATTTTTTCGGTCCATATATTTCCTCTTCTAGTCCATTATTTCTGAACAGATTAATCAGTCCAAACAGGTCTCAAAATCTGTTACACCCGAACAGATTTAACTGCTGTGCAATTATCTGCTATAATTGCCAGATCTGTTTGATTTTCAAACAGCATCTGTTCAATTCAAATTAGTACCTGTTCGGGTCTATATATTCTAGACTTGTTCCAGCAGATTTTGGTTGATCAAACATTAAGTAAATTTCTGTCCAGACAGGTTTTCAATCTGTTGAAATTCTGGACAGATTCAAAATCTGCACAATTGAAATTCTGGACAGATTCAAAATCTGCATAGTTACAGATTTGTCTAGTTCTCTTACTAAATTTGTTTAAGGGTTGAAGTTATAGATACTTACCTATTCGGACAACCTCTGTATGCCTTTATATACCAACATTTCCAGCAGTATTCTATGGAAAAAAATAGTCTAAAATTAATTTCTTTGTGCTGTCCAACTTTTGTCTTTGGTGCATTATTCTTCATATTAGTTTTAGAATAAATTTCAGAGAGTTAGAACACAAGTTTGGTTCGCCGAACAAATTGTCTGTAGTGCTACTACAATTTGTGAAGATCATTGTATCATGGGAGATAGACGCCACTCAACCGTAAGCACCGTAGCAGGGCGAATTTGTCTTAAGGACAGAGTGTCACACACTCGACTTGGTCTTTGATTTTTAAATTCAGTCGATAAATTAATTCAGTACGTTATTTATTTATTTGTTTGATTTAGTTTCAATTTATTTTATTTACACAGAAGATTGTTCCAACAGAAGCATCAATCCCTAAGTCACAATTTCAACACCACAACAATATCTATATGTTCCACCTCTTGAGTGTTCACAAACTTCCAAGAATTTTAAGGAAATTCCTTTGCAAATACCATTCTTTACTCAAATTAGAAATTTCAGTTTTATCAATTTAGGGCTTTCTCCCCTTCCTCATATATGGGTATTTTCTTAACATTAATATACATATTTCATGGAAAGATTTAAAGGAATTTTAATAGAAGTTGAGTGATATATCCCCTTTTTATTAATAAGAGTTTAATCCACTCAATCATCAAATTAAATCTTAAGTCACAACGATACCATAGAAACATCTTCAAAACAAAGAGATACTAGATTAAAAGTAACCCTACCTCAGGCTATGAGCAAATAAACCAAGCTTCTAGGAGAGTTCTTTACCAAAACAAATTCCAATCGGTAAAGATGATGATCTTCAAGTGTACTTCACTCCTTGTAAGTGATTTAGGCTATATCTTAGAGGAAAGAGGGGTATATAGATTGAGAAACCTAGGGTTTTTCGAACTTAAGATAAGAAGGAGGGAGAGAGAAAAGAAAAGTGGAAAGAATGATCTAGAAATGTCCCTTTTTAAACTGCTGAATTCGTGCAGACCGCTCGAGCGGTCTTTTTATTGCTCGAGTGGTGAATGACATCTCTCAGTACTTTCGAGCAGTCTTTTTATTGCTCGAGCGGTGAATGACATCTCTCGGTACTTTTGTCTGCAAAACAAGATACTGGGAGTCCTTTATTTTTGCTCGAGTGACCATTCGTTCGCTCGAGCGGTCCACCTTGACCTACAAAACTACTGGATGCCCTTAATCTTTACTCGAGTGGTACTTTCCCTGCTCGAGCGGTCGTCTAGAATTAAATGTCACGCAAGTGATGAAGAAAAAATTTCAGGATGCTACAAAAAGTTTTATCAGTGCCACCACATTACCACCATTGCCATCATCTCCACCATCACTATAGCCATGACCACCATCACCATCGTTACCGTCACCACCTCTACCTCCACCACCCCATAACCACCGCCACTACCATCTCTACCTCATTACTACTATAACCACCACAACTACCATTACACTACTACCGCCGCCACCACTACCGCATCACTATCACCACCGATAATGCAACTATTAGGACATTAATTTCAAACACACAAACTATGCGAGTGTATTGTGTGGTTTGTTTAATATTCCTAATGTTATATATATGCTTTTTACTTTTCATTTCTATTTATCAATTTTCTGTTTGAAATGGTTTAAGAAAAATTATAATTTTAGTAAAATTTGAACTAAAATTAAGGTGGCATCTGTTTGCTATTTTTGGTGAATCCAAGTGGTGACGTGTTCTATGACATATGGTAAGTAACACTATATAATTGGTTCAACAAAATCATGTATGAATGAATTTGAAATTGACTCCAAAGTGAGTTTCATGGAAATGAAATTTTGGTAAATTTCCTACATATTGGTCAAATAGGTTTGTTCCACATAGGAAAATAAAGGAACTTTTGTGTATATATAAGTTTCAAGTTTGAAATTTGGGTTTGGACCCTTGGAGCACTTAAGGTTTGTAAAGAGTGGAGTTATGGACAAAATGGACTTGAACCAAAATTACCACACATGCATCGCTCCAAACAGGTGTGAGGTTTTGGATTGAGTTAGTCTGTGTTTATTTTTGGATAAAATTTGTTTGAATTTTTTCAAATTGTTTGTGTAAATTTCAAATTCAAATTTGTTTACACCAAAATTTTGAATTCAAATTCAAATTCAAATTCAAAATTTGAAAATTTGTCTTTTCCTTCCAATGAGTTCTTTTTCGATCAACTGCGTTTTCCGATCACGTCTTTCAGACTAATTTTGAACAACCACCAAGAAGGCTATAAATAACCGCCCCAATCCAGCACTCATTCGATTTTCGAATTCTTTCCTTCTTCTTCCTTTCACTCTCTACTACATTTTATTCTGCATACTTTAGTGCTTAGGAGTTTCTGAGAGAGATAGAATTTTAGCACTGGTTTGGTTCATCAATCTTGAAGTTGTTGTGTTGCAACTTTAAGTTATTGCATCCTATGAAGCAAACGTCAATCAAAACTTGAAATACCGGAGTGAGAGTGAAATTTGCTTTAAAAAATTATGTTCAACATCAGCCTTGAATTTCATTTTTCAATTTTGAGCACTATAAGAGCTTTTATTTACAGATTTTATTTATAAAATAAATTTTGTGTATTTTATTTTAATTTTATGATTATTATTTTATATAATTATATTCACACACATATACACAAAGAACCGTCGAATTCTAACATTTTCATCATAAAGAAAAATTACATATTGATATGCGACCATCACTTTTCTAGGTCCACCCAAAATACCTACCCCCCCAAAAAAAAAGAAAGAAAAAGAAAGGTCCACCTAAACTATGCAAGTGTATTTATAGGTTTGTTTATAAAAGTGCTCATATTCCTAATTATATATATATATATACATATGACAACAAAGCAAACTAAAAAAAGAAGACAAATTTATCAGCAAAACATAGGGTCACCGTCATATGTACATCAGTTTTATCTATATAGATCTATCTATCTATAAAGTCAACAATTCATTTAGTATCTTGAAGGTTTTTCTCTTCTTTTGTTAAGTGTTTACTTTTTTTTATTTAAACTAAAAAATTAGATAAAAAAGAGGAGTAAGATTCAAACTTAGACTTACTGTTTGATGAAAAAGATTCTTACCACTTGAGTGTCACACAAAATATTAAATATTTTACTTTTGCTTTACTTATTTGAATTGTATATGTATTGCATATGTCAACCGCTAGTAATATTATAAAGTGAACACCTTTGTTGGTGTCTTGAAACTTTCTCTCCTTGTAATGCCAAATATCCATTTTCTATTTAAAATATTAAAAAAATTAGATAGAAGGGAGGAGTGAAACTCAAATTTTAGACCATAAGTTTAATGAAGAAAACTTTTACCATATGAATGACACACAATATATATTAATATTTTATATTAATAAAATATAAATATTTTATTTTATTTTACTTATTTGAATTATACACGTATCGTGTGTTCCAACCGCTACTACTTAATAATTCATTTCATAAATGGTTGGTATATATTAATAATTTTGAAACAATATATGCACAAAAATCTATAACGATTTCAGTTTAGACCCAACTGTTATCATTTTCTTGGATTCGGGATCCGATACTCTTATTTGTGGTTTATGTTCCTTCTTGTCTTATTGTTGTTAAGCTTGGAGTTGAGCTTGGAGTTGTTGGTTATATTTGAAACAGGTTGAGAGTTAGTTTTTCAAATGAGTTGTTGTCTGGTTCTTTTCTTCTTCACTTTTTAGTCACTCGAGCTGTCCTTGAGATCTCTCGATATTTTTGCAGGTCTGCAAAATTTCTAAAAGTAGGGCAATCTTTGCTCGAGCGGTCATTTCTGCGTTCGAGCGGTCTTCTGCTGTCTGTAAAACTTTTGGGAGGGGATCATTATGCGCTCAAGCGGTGTTTTGGTTTCTTGAGCGGACTCACTTATTATGTCTAACGCTCGAGCGGTGCTTTAGTCACTTAAGCAGTCTGTGCATATATTAGATCGGGGAAAGGGGATTTTTAGTCATTTTTTCATTTCCTTCTCTCTCTAAGACATTTCAAAACCTAATATCTCTCTCTCTCTCTCTAGTTCTTACCTTAAAACCTCAAATACTCCCTAATCCATCGATTTGTCCACCATAGTTCCCTGGAGAAAAAGATAGAGCTTATCGAAAACGAGCTCTCTCTCTCTCTCTCTCTAGTTCTTGCCTTAAAACCTCAAATACTCCTTAATCCATCGATTTATCCACCATAGTTCCTTGGAGAAAAAAGATAGAGCATATTGAAAGCTTCATTTTAATGGTATAAGATCTTGTTTTGGGCTCCGTCAAACTTCTAGCCGTGCTCTCTTCCTCTTCTACTTTTAAGGTAAGGATTTCTTCAACCTTTAGTATGATTCTTAACTTATTTCTTTTTGAAAAGCTTAGTGATTTGGGATTTTGGGTTAAATCTAGGGTTTGATTTTGAAATGTAAAAGATGGTTTTTTAAATAAATTCTTGGGAAAGGTTCTAGGAGTATGTATATTGTTGGGTTGTGTTGAAATGTTGAAAATTTCTTCCTTAAATGTGATTTTAAAAGTAAAGGAGAGTTTGTTTGAAAATCATTGATGTTTGATTTATGAAAGAAAATGAAAAGATGTTGGATTTGAAAAGACAAGAAGAATGTAACTGTTGATGATGAGAGTGGAGTTGGATATATAATTTTATCGCTTCCATTTTGAAATTTATGAGATTATATTTCGTTGAGTAGAAATATTTGTTTTTGGCTATCGGTAGAGGATAGCTTTGATTGTGGTAGAAATTACATGAGGATTAGTTAATTGAAACTAATAACTCATACATCTTGCATCGAATATTGTTTTTAAACATTGAAAATGTATTGTTTTCGAGAAAAAATGGATGTATATCTTGGTGAATCTGGTTAGGAGATGTGGTTGTGGTTTATATTGTTAGCTTGTATGTCATTGGTGAAAATCCATAAACCCACGCGGTTGGGTGCCGATCCTTCTAGTTAGTACCGGTGAAATGGTTTTGGTAGTGCTTATATAGCCTACTGGCAAACATGTACCTAGAGATTCCTAGTATTTTGTATCCACTACCCCTGTTTTCTAACTTAAAAAGTATTGTCTATTGAATTGAATCACATATAATTGAGACATTGGTTTTGAAAGAGAAAGCATAATGTTTTGGAAAATGGCATTGCATTGCATTCACCATATGACTTTGTTAAGCTTCATACATTGTGTTTGAATATCTCTATTTAGTTTTAGCTCACCTTATATAGAAAATAACTTTCAGATGTTAATGATATGCCTCCACTAAGAACTTAGCTTAAGAGGACCATGGAGTTGAAGGCTCACTTTCGTTTCTTTTATTGTAATTATTTTTTGTGTAAGCCTTAGGTTTTTTAATTGTTTTGGACTTGATCTACCTTATTGTAACCAAGCAATTTCTTGGAAAAATGTAACTATTAGGGTATAAACTTATCTGTATTTCCTTTTGTTTTCAGTTCACTCATACATGACATATGCCATAGATTCAAGATTTAGGATTTATGAATGTATACATGTATATGTCATTTTTTGTACGGTAAATGAATACAAATGAAAGATTAATATTTTGCAAGTTTAAGTTTTTCTATTGAACATCATGAAACGAGTCATTATTATTTTGGAGAATTACAAATCTGTGTATGGTGAACTCATAAATCAATAATTCTCTGTAATCAAAATTGTCTTATAATACTCTGTAATCAATAATAAATATGTTGAAATTTCGACACACGTAAAAGTTAAATTATGATTCAATAATACAAGATATATTAAGACAAAAGAACAAAAACAAGAATATGAAAAGCAAAAAAAATTGGTATTAAACCTTAGATGCATTGTGCAGAATTTTTTGGAAAAGGCGAAGCATGCCATCGCATAGCTTGGAATTGCTTGGACGACTGCTTTAATAAGCGTTTCCTTCCCTGCTTGAGATAACAATTTCTGCTTCCAACCTTGCAACTTTGAGAGAATCCTTTCAATCAGGAACTCATAGGCTTCTGCTGGGGTGGTGATCTAGAAGGAAAAGGGGTTCACTGGACCAGTTGGAGGCTTTTGAGCATGTCAAAATTAGAAGGAGGTTTGGGCTTTCGAGATTTCCACAAGTTCAACCTGGCATTGTTAGCTCACCAAGGTTGGCGCTTGGTGAAATACCCACAATCCTTCTGTGCGCGTATTCTGAAAGGAATCTACTTCCCGCACTCTAATTTTATGGAAGCCTCTAAAGGCCGGAGGGCATCTTGGGCTTGGGCTAGAATTTTACAAGGCAGGGATCTATTACTGAAAGGCATCCGCTGGCAAGTCAATAGTGGGACCGAGGCAAAATTCTGGGAGGACAAATGGATCCCATATGTTCCAGGGTTTAAAGTGACTTCTCTGAAGCCCAGGGGAAATGAGTTTCAGACTGTGTGTGATGCTATTGATTCTATGACTAAATGGTGGAAGGTGGATGATCTTCGTCTTTGTGTAACTAAAGTAGAAGTGGAGGCCATCAGCTCAATTCCTATTGCTTTGGATCATACTCCAGATTCCCTTGTTTGGCACTTTGATTCGAAAGGGACATATTCGGTTCGATCGGGGTACCACATTGCCATGACAGATATTAGCACCTCTCTGTCTAGTAATCCATCTACCTCTTTCCAGCCCCCAAAAGACATGTGGAAGATGATTTGGACTCTAAAGCTACCTCCCAAACTTAAACACTTTTGGTGGAGGGTGTGCAAAAATGTGCTAGCTACGAAAGAAAATCTATGCAAACGCCGATGTGCTGTGTCAAATATGTGCCCTATATACCAAAGCTCTCCGGAAACTGCTGAACATCTTCTCTTCGGATGTGCTTGGGTTCGTGCAATTTGGTTTGGCTGCGATTTAAAACTCGATGGGCAGGAAGGACCTGTGTTCTCGATTCCTCACTAGATGTGTGACATGCTGAACTACTTCAAAACGAGTACAGAGAAGAACTCTTTTTTTAGTCTAGTCTTATAATTTGGATCGGTTGGTTTATTTGGAAGGACCGCAACAACTTTGTTTTCAACCATATCAACATTGAGCCCTCCTTCACTTTACATCGAGCTCGAGTGGCCAAATGGGAGTATGAGTCTTCAACTAAAGCCATAGAAGTGGTGCAACCTCAGATTGTGAGCGAGAATCTCCAAGGGAGGTCTGTTTGGCAAGCTTCTCCGTCTGGTTCTCTTAAAGTTAATTGCGATGTGGCGATAAAGAAAGGCTCTACAGTGGCCTCTATAGCTGTTTTATTAAGAAATTCTGGGGGGAGGTTAATTGACGGACTTACTAGCTTATGCCGTGTTTCATCCTCTCTTCAAGGAGAAGCTTTAGCTTGCCAATACACATGCCTTCTAGCCAACACTCGCAACCTCTCCCAGGTGGAAATTGAAGGGGACAAGAAGTCTGTAATCCAGTTATGTGTTTCTGAAGATGTGCCTCCGTGGGAATGTGGCTCTATTTTCATTGACATACAACGTTTGGCGTCGCATGGGAACCTTTCCTTCTGCTGGGCTCCTAGAATAGCTAATAGTGCAGCTCATTGGGTTGCCCAAACCTCTCTCTGAGGCCAACTGCCTCTTGATTGGGTCTCCCATCCCCCTCCAGCTCTTGCTAATCTGCTTCGGGAGCTCGTGCTCAGTAATTTGTACGAGTAAAATTTCCCTTATTTTTAGGGGGTTTTGGTGAGGTAAAAAATTGTTAACAGAGAATTGCCATGTTATTTTAAAGAATTGTTGAGAATTTACTTTGGCAGATTTTGTTTTATTTCTTATTTATTTATTTATTTTTTATGAATACTAGGGACATATTATGGATTACCTCCAATTGAATTAATTGAAATTCATTGCATTAATTGCTGTTATGTATTTAGTGTATTGCCCACAGATATTTTAATGGGTGATGACACACAAAATATTATTATCACATTAATTTTTCTTACTAAATTCACAAATGATTTAAATTAGATTTTCATGGCATTAACACTTTAGTATACATAATATTTTTATTTATTATCTAAAATAAAAGTCTTTTAATTAAATTTTAAATTCTTTGGACCATATCAATTGTTTTTATGAAAAATTTAATTGGAAGGATTTAGTTCTAACACAATTTTTCTACACATATTATCACATCACCCAAACATCAATTTGGCCACTACTTCATATGATAAGGCCCTGTTGGAATTAGTTGGATTAATAATAAGGAGAATAATAATTTATGAAATTAGTGTAAAATTAATTTTTCAACTGTATTAATCAGATAAATAATTGTCTTTTATTTACATTTGTTTGTAATGGATATAGAAATATATAATCTTAATTTGATGGTTATTTTGCATTTAATAGTTGTAGGACTAAACAATTCACCAATTTTATTAAATCAAATGTCAATTGATATCTAATCTAAATACTAAAAATTACAACAAAATAATAAAATGTGAGTCTCATACATTAATAATTTCAATTTTATATTATAATCGCCCAACGAACCATGTCCCAAAATTATTATTATTATGCCTATTCCCTTGTCAAATTTTGCTATTCCCTCGATTCGCTGGATTTGGGGGGAACAATCCACTATTTGGATTGTAATCTATTGATGGCTCCTTATCCGCTGTTTATTTTTTTTTTTTAGTCCGCCGGACATGGAGTCCGGCCAAACTCCTTATCTTCCATATGGGAGACTATTGTATCCTAGGGGGGAGGGGGGTGTGAGACAATTTTTGGGGGACTATCCACTGTTGGGATTAGATGGTAAAATGACCATTTTGACCATCTACTATTTAATTATGTATTATATTTAATAAAATTTAATAAAATTTAAATGTCTCAATTTAAAAATAAAATAATTTTATTTAACTTTTTATTGATGTTTTATTTATTTAATTTTTTTAAAATAATTTTTTATAGATATTTTATTGATGTTTTATTTTAAAATTTTGTTTATATTTTATTTAATTTCATTATTTAAATTTAATAGATGTTTTATTTAATTTCATTGTTTAATTATTATTATTTTTAAAAACAAATTTTATTTAAAATTTTAATTTAAAAAATAACATATATTTTTATTGATATTTTATTTATTTTATTTTTAAAAAATAAATTTATTTAATTGTGTAAAAAATAAAATAAAATAAACTTTTATTTAATCTAGCTAAAAATAATTAAAATATTAAAGATATGTTTAATATTGCTATTATTTAGAAAACAATTGAAAAATGGTAAAATAGTCTTTTGTTCATTTATCCTATCCAGTCCGTCCAACCAAACTTTAAATTCACTAAAAATAGTCATTTCCAGACATCTAATCCCATGAAAAAACAAACACAGGATACATATCCAATCCAACCAAATAGTCCGGGAGATTCACAGTCCCAGGATTCAAGTCCGATGGATTCTAATCCCCCTTTATCCAGTCCGTCCAATCAAACATACCCATTTTGTCTTATATTAAGTGTTTTTTTTTTTGCCCTAACGAAAGCCATATTGTCCAAGAATGGTGCTATTAACACTCCATGAATTATTTTAACCCCCAATTTCTTTGGACCCTCAAAATTTCTTTCCCCCCCAAATAATATCAAAATTATCTTTGTGATAATATTCCATCCATTGAATGCACACCCTTTACACCCCCACACCCCGAAAAAACTCTTCTTCCAAAAAACCTTAACAAAACCCACCAAGAAGAAGAAGAGTTAATGTGATTACTGTCTCTGTTGCCTTATTCACCATTGTCACAGCTGCTATGCTCTCTCTCTCTATATATATATATACATAATTTCTTAGTTTTCTCGTAATAATTTCTTCTCTTATAGGAAAAAAATTATAATAATTGGTTTGATTGGTTTTGTTGATAGATATTATAAAATTGTGAGTTCAGCAGAGAACTACCCAACAATATTATCAAAGCTACGCAATGAAATAATAACTTTTGAACTTGATAATGGATTTGGGCTATTTTCGATAACTTCTGCAAGTGTTAAAAGTTTTGACCATTCAATGTGTTAAGAAATTTCCATGTTCAGACTTGCATTCCCAAAAATTACTTGTTTGTTCAGGAACGCCTTCCTGAACAAATAAGTAATGTTCGGGCCTGTATTCCCGAACTTGAAAAAATGAAAATTTCTGCAAGCGTTAACAATTTTGACCATTCAATGTGTTAAGAAATTTTCATGTTCGGACTTGTATTACCGAACAAATAATAAATGTTCGGTTATTGGTTCCCGAACAAATAAACAATGTTCGGGTCTGTGTTCCCGAATTTCGGTCATATGTTCAAGAGTTCAGTCCCAAAAAAATGACAAACATATTTTATTATTTTTGCCTTTTTTTTCGAGAAACTTACCCTTACAAAGCCAATCTCCTCTTAATTAAGAACAACATCAGAGTTATGAACCTCATCTAAGGTTTTATTATTATAATCCTCTCATCTTATGGAGTTGTGGTTACCAGAAAAACTTCCACTCATTGTCATTGCTGGAAAAGTGTAGGTAGGCAAATGGTTGCCACTGTTACTGCCGAAATATTGCCACCAAAGGGTTTTCAAGGTTTTGAGGGTGAGTAGGTTTTGAAAATGGTATTTGGGGAAGATGGATGAGCGGTGATAGAAGTGGGTGCTCTCGTAAACCCAAATTCACGATGTAGTGGGTGTGTAAATTTAATTGTGAGATGGAGTGTCTTAAAATTAACGATGTTTTTTTTTAGTAATTTTATTTGAGATTATTATTGGAAATAAAAAAAAGTTAAAAATTGAGGGATCCAAAATAATTTATAAGGTGCTAATAGCAGCACTCATCGCCTAATTGTATTTAAATGATCTCATATATTGTTGGGTGTTAACATAAATATCAACCTACAATTTTTTTTAAAATTTTTTTTTTTTTAGAGTGTGGAGGGTTGGAACCCTCAATACAAAGAAGGAGAATCATCAAGAACAATGGAAACTAAACCAAAAGGATCATTAACATAATTATCAACCTACAATTTAGGCATGGATTTTGTTAGTATATACTCTTTAAGGCACATATTAAAAAATTTAAAAACATTATATATTTTATATAAAAATGAGTGTAATAAAAAAAATATATATATTTAAAGTCTCCTAACATGTACTTTAAAAATACACGGTGACAAAATCCTTTAGGTATTTACTACACTAATTTTACTAAGAAAAATGCTTGGTTCACCAAAGTAGAGAGAGCCCGACTCTGCTCAAATGACATGGTCAGGTGATCACCTAGATGATTAGTGTCACCATTGTCAACTACAGTTGTCACATTTGTCAATCGCGGTTGTCACCTTATCAATCGACGTATCAACCGGCATCCGCCTGGATGACTAGCCAGACAACCTCCTAGATGACCAATGTATCAACCGGCATGCACAAATTAATTCAGACAATTCAGGAGAGTCCAAACTTGGTGGATGTAGTATTACTGTTTTACTAATGTATATGATGAATTTATGAAACAATAATGTTAGGAACATTATTAAAAATATGAGTTATGATATTTATAAAGTTAATTATCATAAATATTATAACTGAATCATTTTTAATCATAACTAAAAAAAATATAAGTCATAACCAAACATCACATGTATATAACTAAAATTTTTATTTCATAATCAAAATAATGTCATAACCAACATCACATTAAATCATAACTAACACCACGATGTGTAATTAAGTCATAATCAATCATAACTAATACTACAATATATTATAACTACCACAATTACAAATATCATAATTAAGACATATGTGTGCCATAGAATTTTTTTTAAAATATTAACTAAATATAATGTTAAAGGGACTTCATGTTTAAGTGGTGAAAACCATTTAAGTCCTAATATTCTTGGCCTTATTTTCATGAAAATGGCATAAATATAACAATGGGAACCACTTATTGTGCCCAAGTATATTCTCGCTATGTATTATTGTTAGGCTAAACTACCAATAGGTCCTAATAGCTAGACTTAATTCTCATCAAGTCCTATTGAAAATAAGTCTTGGTAAAATTATTGCTAAAAATAATTTTTTTGTGACAATTTTTTATTTATGTTGCTAAAAATTGACAATTAGTGACCTTTTTTTTGTCATAATTTTTATAAATTGTCTCTAAAACTTATAATTAGTAACGTTTTTTATGACAATTTTTTCTCATATGACTTATTAGACAATAAATCAACTTATTAGGACCTACATGTAAGTACCCCCTATTGTCATGCGTATAAATTAGGGGAAAGCACCAATAAATCTTAAATTTGGGAATGTTAGTCTATTTAGTCCCGAACGTTTTTTGTTGGACTAATAGGTCCTATTTCTCTAAAAGCTTACTATAGGCCTTTTTATATCAAACATTATTCAACATCACTAACATCAAACATTATTCAACCTCACCAACATCAAACATTATTCAACATCACCAACATTATTCAACATCACCAACATCAAACATTATTCAACATCACCAACATTATTCAAACATTTTTCAACATCACCAACGTCATCAAACATTATTCAACGTCAGGATTATTTATCAAACATCAAACATTATTCATCAAATATCAAACACATATTTTCAACCATTAATCATTAGGATTATTCATCAAACATCAAACATTATTCATCAAACATCAGATTTATTTTTTTTAAAAATGAAACTAAACATCACAACATTATCATCAAAACAATATCAAAATAACGATTAAACGATTTTTTATAATAACGATTAAACATCAAAATAAACGATTAAAAAAAGGAAAGATTACCAGTAAATCCTATGTGGTAGAAAGTTATACCATTTAGTCCTACAAGTTTTCTTATGCACCATTTAGTCCCACTATCTACATCAGTAACATCAATAACATCATTAACATCATCAAAACCCCAAGAACACTTCACGGTTTAAATCTGATTTTGAATCTAGGTTTGGACCTTTGGATTAAGAACACTTCATGGCAGGCGAGATCTCCACTTCCTAGAACCATGTTTGGGTTTCCTTCTCCACTCTTCCTATAACATTAAACATTATTCATCATCAACATCAAACATCACACATCAGACATAAAACATTATTCTTCAACATTAACATTATTCATCATCATCAACATTATTCACCCAAAAAAAAACATCAACATTAACATTAACACAGTGATGTTCTTGAATGTTCTTGAATATCGGATGTGTGATATTCGATCGAAATCATGAACACAGTGATGTTCTTCCCTCAAATCCGTCAAACCAAAGAAGAACATCATGACGATCTCACCCGCGCCAACGATCTCGCCGCCGTGGTGCTTCAATTTGTTGTTCGGTTCCGTTCTTGTAGATCCAACGACGTGACTTGGCGATGGTGGTTAGATCTCTCCACTGCGAAATCCCATCCTTTCTCGTTGACAACCACCGCCTCGCCGCCATCCACGTGGTTCTCAAGCACCGCCTCCGCTTCGTCGCCCCCCGCAAGCTTCAAAGAGAAGGCCATCGATCCGCCGTCTTCTCCAAATTCGATCCACACAGATCTCTCTCTACTTTCTCTCTCTAGATCTGGTGAGGGGGATGTGTCGATGGTGCTAGATCTGAGATGTGGTAGATCTGGATCTGTGGTAGATCTTTATATAGTTAAAAGAGGTAGATCTGTATCTTTTCACGAGCTTGTGTGGGTTTGAATGTTATGAAATTGACTCTGGTTTGGGAAAGCCCAGTTGGTTTGCTACTACATCACAGGATGTGGAAATGGTTCTCTTGCAGCAGACCAAATGTTGCGGTGGAATTGAAGCTTCTGTGACATTGAATGAACAAGACACGATCGACTTTCAATCTCATTATTTGGATAAGTTCATACCTTCTTCTACACTCAAAATCTCCAGTAAATTATAGTAAAAGAGTTTGCTAGCTTTTTCAACCATTATCACTGGATTATATTATATTATATCTTTTTAATGTTTAATGTTTAATGTTTGATGATGATGAATAATGTTTAATGTTGAAGAATAATGTTTTATGTCTGATGTTTAATGTTTAATGTTGATGATGAATGATGTTTAATGTTTAATGTTTAATGATGTTTAATGTTTAATGTTTGATGATGATGAATAATGTTTAATGTGATGTTTGAAGTTGTTTTGATGATGATGATGTTGTTTTGACGATGATGTGTTTGATGTTTAATGGTCATTAACATTGTGATAGAACTTAACGGTTCATAAGAAAATTCATAGGACCAAATGGATTACAAGATACAAATTTGGGATTTATTGGTGCATCCCCCTTAAAAAAAACATCAAACATCAACATAACGAATGGTAGTCCCTCTGGTTTATTAATCTATACGAACATTATCTTTCAAAACTAAACCCTAATCTTTTTTCATGATTTACTTGGAGACGCTGCTACTTTTCATTTGATCACCAAAATTACACTTGAAAAAAATCTGTGGGTAATCCAGTTTCATTGAAATTAAGGTGTTTGGATTGGATCAATGAAAGAGTAGAATTCAACAACGGATCCAATTGGGCAAAACCTATTAAAGCTGATTACGAATGTGTGGTTCTTAGTCTTTGTATTCTCGGTGCTCATATTTACAGTAATTGCCATCACATACCAACCTCCCGATCCATGGGAATCTTCTAGAGCCCTCACTAGAGTTTTTACCCAATTCGAAAACGCCACCTTCCAAACCGACACTTCTCTCCTTAACACTGGTGAAGACCTTGCTACTCCCGTCGCCCCACCTCCCAATGCCAACCCTAACGCTGTTACCGAATCGGTCATTGAGAAATCCGAGGCCTAGTTGATATGGTTCCCAATTCTTATTCCAGTTACTAAAGGATGAATCTGACGATGGATTTCGAACAATAATTTTAATTTTTTTATGATTAAAACATTTCCAATTTTGATGAATCTAATGTTCTAATGAATTTAATGATGGATCTCAAGCAATAGTTTCAATTTTTTAAAAATAAATCTGATGTTTGATGTTTAATAAATAATGTTTGATGTTTGATGAATAATCATAATATTTAATGGTTGTGTTTAATGTTTGATGAATAATGTTTGATGTTTGATGAATAATCCTAATGTTTAATGGTTGATGTTTGATGAATAATCCTAACATTGATAATGTTTGATGTTGGATGAACAATCATGACGTTATTAATGTTTGATATTTGATAAATAATCATGATGTTGCTAATGTTTGATGTTTGATGAATAATATTTGACATAAAAAGGCCTATAGTAAGCTTTTTTGAGAAATAGGACCTATTAGTCCAACAAAAAACCTTCAGGACTAAATGGAGTAACATTTCCCAATATGGGACTTATGAGTAATTTTTCCTATAAATTAGTTTGGAACAAAGGTGGATTACTTTTCTCCCATAAAAATTAATGAAATGCACTCCTCAAAACTTTTCCAATGATTGGGTAAAAAATTTGTTATTGTCAAGAAATACATAAAAATCTATGAAGTATGGATATTTCGAAAAACATGTCGTACCCGTATCGAGTACTTATTGACATACGGTACTTCGTATTGTACTTTTACATACGTACCAGGTATACAAAACACGTATTTAAATTTTTTCTTTTAAATTTTTGACATACCCAGACATACCTAGTATATACCCAAATGGTACCATATCTCAGTTGAAATAATGTTTTCTTCTACTATTGAGATAAAATTCCTTTAACTACACTTCTTTTTTAGTTTCAGTTTTATGCTTAATATGATTTTAAAATTAAGCTATGGTTTGTAAATTATTTAATATATTGACAATTAATTTTGATTTATACCTTTACTTTTGGCATAAAATATTAATTGTAGATTAGATCTTAACAAATTAAATAATTTAATCAATTTTTATATTATTCTAAATTAAAAATAATTTTTTTTTTTTATTTATAAACATACCAAGCCATATCAATATTTTATATTTTTAGATTTTACTGTATCAATATACCCATATCATATTAATATTAATACTTGTATCTCTACCCGTACTTCATAGATAAAAACTCTCAAAATCACCTCTGCAATGAGGTAAAACCATTACTATAATTTAGGAATTGTTAACCCGCCTGCCAAGTCTATTGAGTTCCACTTTTAAAAATAGAATGAAAAACGAGACTTATTTTGTAAATAACGGAATGTCTAAAATACTAAAACACAAAAGAATAGTAAAAGATAAGAGAATATTTGGTAGGTCTCACAGAATTTGGTTTAACCCAATTGGTTGTGGCCCATGTGCGCATCAAGCCCACTCCTTTTACCTCATGACCACCAACCTGATACAAGAGAGCATTTTGGCTTCGATTGGGAAGTTGGTTGTTTTAGTTGGTTTTTTAATTTTTTTGGTTATTTTAGTTTAGTTTAAAAAATTATATTTAGAAAATTAGTTGTTTTTTTTTATTTTTTATAATTGATTTGATAATTGTGAGAAAAAAAATAAAATAATTATAAGTTAAATGTTATATTTTATTTTATTAACTATTTTAATCTATTTTATTTTTATTATTTATTTTAACCCGAATAACTTTTCCCAAACAGGGCGAAAACTTTTTTATTCCTTATTCCAATATGAGACAAAGGCAAATGCATTGATTTTTAACTATTTAAAAATTAAAAAAAAACTCAACCCTTTCAATACACACTAACTCCAACAATATATATACACACAATGACCTTCTACCCCAAATAGTATTTGTTTAGGGGTAATTATGGCCCGATCCGGCCCGATCCATCTTCAAACCTCACGGGCTCTTGCATTTTTTTAGGTTGGACCCCAATCCACGGGCTGAAAAGTTTGGCCAAGGCCTAGGCCCACTCAAAATAGGGCTTTAGATTGAGCTTGCAGGCTTAGGTCGCGGGTCAAACCTGGCGGGCCTTTTTTTATTTTAAATACATGATAGATATATTATATATATAGATTATTTATGAGGGATAAAATATAAAATAAAAATTGTACTAGAATATTTTAGTTAAGATTAATGAGATGTTTGGTTATATTTCATACGATGGTATTTAATTAAATATGACTTATGTTTTTTTGGTTATGACTAAAAAAAGTATGAAATTATGTAATTTTCTTCTTTTGAAATGAATAATTTTATATATATCAAAATGAAACGACATATTACAATTATTACATTAAATGGATAACATTTAATGAATAATTTTTATTTCAAAATGAAATATATTACAAAAATTTATATCATTAAATAAATAGATATAAATTATTGATGATAGTAGAGCAATTATATCACTATAGGTTAAGTACATCCTAACTAGGTTGACACTTACTAGCCTACTAATCATTTCCATCCAGGGAGCTCATATTGACGCAGCTACCAAAGTCAACTCCATCATTGATGAAGAGGGCAAATGGGACTTAACCTTTATCCAGCACCTCATATCCCCTCAAGATAAAGAAGTCATCCTTAGATTACGTAGGCCCAGGTATGTTACTTATAATGACACACCCCATTGGAGGGGCTCTTCTAGTGGCAACTTTTCTATAGCTGTAGCCTACCAAGCTCTAGCCAACACTGAATCTGCTGGAAACAACTGGTGTGGGATATGGAAAATCCAGGCACCCCATAAGCTTAGACATTTCCTTTGGCTTGTCATGCATGAAAGAGTGCTGACTAACTATATGAGGGTAATTAGACATCTCTTTGATTCAGATATCTGCCCCAGATGTCACTCCACTAGAGAAGATATGCTTCACTTTCTTATCAACTACCCCAAAGCTAAGGTTTTATGGGTGAATCTAAGGAACCTTCCTTGGTGGCACCTAAGCCAACACACTACTCTACAAGACTGGATTAGGATTAATATCAAGAGCAAGGACCTCATTCATGATATCCAATGGCCAACAATTTTTTTGACAACCTTATGGACTATTTGGAAAAAGAGAAATAAAGAAGTGTTTGATAATTCTACTCAACCTCCCCACATCAGTGTGAAATTCATACTGAATAAGGCTTTGGAAACTCAGGTAGCTTTCCAGATTTCACTTCACCCTAACTTTAAGGAACCTTCACTAATGTCATGGTCTTGTCCTCTTGCAGGTAAGCTCAAGATGAATACTGATGGATGCTCTAAAGGGGATCCAGGACAATCAGGCTATGGAGGACTACTCCGAGATGAAGTTGGTACTTGGATCTGGGGCTACTATGGTTACTTAGGTAATTGCTGCAGTTTGGAAGCTGAGTTATGGGGCATTTACCGAGGTCTTACCATCATTCTGCAAAAGGGCTTGGCAAATATACAAATTGAAACAGATTCTCAGCTGGCCATGGAGCTTATCAGAGGTGGAGTTGGGGAAAACTCTCCCTACAGGGCCCTAATTGAAGATGCCAACTTCCTGCTTCGAAGATGCAACTGCACTATAGAAACAATTCCCAGGGAAGCAAACCACTGTGCAGATGCTTTGGCTAATTTAGGAGTAAATCAACAAGAGCACCTCATCTTGAAAGAGGACCCTCCTGTATCCATCCTCTCTTTGTTAACTGCTGACTTGCTTCAAGTTGGCTCTAGAAGGGATTAAATTTCCCTAGACCCTCTGTATTTTGTGTTGTTTGTTTAAACTCTTCTCTTGGATCTAAAAAAAAAAAAGCATTATGAAATGAAATAGTGAAAAAAAAAATTGTTGATCAATTGTCGGATGAGGCAGACAATTCACTCATGTTGTTTGAGGATATATTATCCAAATCGCTTTGAATTCTCATTTTCACTATAATTTTATCTTCTCGTAAGCGCATACATATGATCTCTTGATATCATCAGTGCCTCAACCATTTGGGGTGAAAGCTTGCTTCGGTAATCACTCAGCACCCATCCACCTGTACTAAAAGCTGTTTCAGAAGTAACTGTAGAAATAGGAACGGTTAGTATATCACGGGCCATTTGTGAAAGTAGAGGCCACATAGATTCATTTTGTTTTCAGCAATCCAAAATATCAAAATCATCGTTATCATTCATTGGTGGGCAATCCAAATAACGTTGTAATTTAAAATTATTTACACTTGTATATTGAGATATTCTTCTATTTTTTATTGTTGAAACAACACTTAATCTTCCACCTCGAGATGAAGATGGTGTAATGTGTGCATGTGTATTTGCAGATACAACTTCCTTATATTTTTTAAATAATTGTTTGCATATTTTCATAATAGGGGCAAGTTGTTCTTGATAAGCAAAAATACGATCTAAAAATTCTAGTAAACCAATTTCTTTACACCTAGGATCAATTACGATGGCTAAACCTAAAAAATGAGGCAATAAATCAAAATATTTATCAAAATTTTCTTTCATTGCAACAATAATAGTTATATAATATTCATTACCTATATATTTTGTGAAAACTTTCATTATTTCTACTAACATATATAAAACAAATAGTGAAGTAAGAACATATATATATATATATATATATAAGAAAATGATTTTGTTGTATTATCAAAAAAATTTTAGAAAATCTTTAGAGAAGGTTACTTGATGCCAATTAAGTTCTGTGGAAGTCAATACTCCTCCTATTGATGTTGTTGTAAAAAATAAACCTATTACTTTTTCTTTTTCTTTTATTTTCTTTTTTTTTTTGGTTTACAAGCTCTTTTTAACATATTATACATTGAATTCTACTTGTCGTCTATATCTAAAATTAATTTTTTAAATGACATACGTTCTTGTTGACAAATTCTGCTATATTTTGAAATTTGATTAGCAGAAGACCTAATAGTAAAAACCACATTTTTTATTACCAGTACAAAAGTCTCATATACATGCATGGTTTCTTTAACAATCAAGTTTAAAACATAAGTATAACAATGAACATGAAATAAATCACTATCAACAAGTAATTGTAAAGTTGATTTCAAATGCGCTACAGTCTGATTGTAATATGTTTCATTATCTAAACTAATGGTAAATATTTTATTTTGCAAAACTCACTCATATGATACATTTCTTATTTATACCTCAAGTGAGTGACCAGTGTATAGAAGTTTAACTAATCTAAATGAAATGATTCTTTTATTTAATTTTCAATTATTATCAATAAAATATGTAGTGATACATTAATATTTTAAACCATTATTTGACCACATATCAGATATTAAATAAATTCTTCTATTCAAATTTGTGAAAAGGGAAAATTATTGATAAATCCCATTTAAAAGTGTTTTAACCCAAGAAGTCCATGAAGGAATTTTTTAACCCATTTAGTCCCATGTATGTATAGTTTTATTCCATAAAGCCCTTTTTCTTGATTTACACTATTTTCTTGGACACTTATGCCCTTATATTTAATTTTGATACCCTTATAAATATTTTTTGAACGGTTAGCAATTTTATGATGTGAACATTCATATTTTAAAATTCACATTGGTAGGAATGTAAAATTGGCCTGCGTGGCCGTTGACAATGTGAATATTCACATTGACATGTTAATATTCACATTAATAGGAGTGCAAAATTGGCCCACGTCCCGTAGTGGCTGAAACCCGTCCGGCCGTTGACAATGTGAATATTCACATTGGCATGTTAACATTTACATTGATAAGAGTATAAAATTGCCAAAAGCCCACTGACCCGAGGCAACGGCCCGTGACAATGTGAATATTCACATTGATATGTTAACATTCACATTGATAGGAGTGTAAAATTAGCCCGCGCCCCGTGGCTGCCTGAAACCTGCCCACGGCCCGGGGTGGGCCCGGCCCGGCCTGTTAACAATGAAAATATTCACATTGACATGTTAACATTCACATTGATAGGAGTGTAAAATTAGTGCTCCGTGCCGTGCCCGTGCCGAACCCGCCCCAACGAAGCGGAGGCGGGTCGTCCGGGCTTTGTTGACAATGTGAATATTCACATTGATAAGAGTATAAAATTGGCCAGCGGCCCAGGGCGGGCCTGACCCGGCTCGTTGACAATGTGAATATTCACATTGACATGTTAACATTCACTTTGATAAGAATGTAAAATTGGCAATGACCTAGACGGGCTTGGCCCGACCCGTGACAATGTGAATATTCACATGGACATGTTCACATTAACATTGATAGGAGTGTAAAATTTGCCCGCTGCCCGAAGCTTCCCACGGCCCGGGATAGGCCCGGTCCGGCCCGTTGACAATGTGAATATTCACATTGACATGTTAAAATGCACATTGATAGGAATGTAGAATTGGGCTCGCTTGTTTGGATCCGGGCCCGAGCATGTCCGAGACCCTAGATTAGGGCCTAGGTCATCATTTTGAAGCCCGGCCCGGCCTATCGGCCCGCTTAAAGCCCATTCAAGGCTCGATCCGAGGCCCAGGCTGCCTGAGGCGCAATGTATTTTTTTGTGAAAAATAATAAAATTTTGGTAGAAAAAATTAAAAAGAATTAAAAAAATGGCCAGGCCCGTCCAAGCCCGACCTAAGCTCGAGGCTAGGCCCAGGCCCACCGGCTTGACCCGAGGCTCGATCCATTGGCCCATCCAAAGCTCGAATACCCTTATGCTAGGGCTAAGGCTAAAGCCTGTGCCTAATTTTTTGGTGGGTGGTGGTCACCCCTACCGAGAAAGGCTCGTTTGGGCCTGTGCTCGAGCCTAGTCCGAGACTGGGGCCTAGGCCATCACTTTGAAGCCCGGCCCATCGGCCGGTTAAGGCCCATTCAAGGCTCGGTCCGAGGAAGCCTAGTGTTTTTTGTGGAAAAAATAAAATTTTAGTAGAAAAAATTAAAAAATGGCCGGGCTACCACGAGGGCTAATTTTACACTCCTATCAATGTGAATGTTAACATGTTAATGTGAATATTCACATTGTCAAGGCCAATTTTATACTCTTATCAATGTGAATGTTAACATGTCAATGTGAATATTCACATTGTCAATGGTCGAGCCAGCGTCGGCGGGTTTGGCTAATTTTATACTCCTATTAATGTGAATGTTAACATGTCAATGTGAATATTCACAATGTCAAGGCTTTTAATTTTATACTTCTATTAATGTGAATGTTAAATACCAATGTGAATATCCACATTGTCAATTTTTACACTTCTATTAATGTGAATATTAACATGTCAATGTGAATGTTCACATTGTCAATTTTCCGGGCACCCACGAGGATCGACATGGGCCGGGCCCTTACACATTGATGATATGAACATTCACATTGACGGTGTGAACATTCACATTAGGGGCATTTTGGTAATTATGTCACCCATAGGACTTATTGAAACATAAGAAAATAATGTGAACTAAATGGAACATAAGTAGATGAAAATGGTATTTTGGTCTTCTTATTTCAAATAGGACCTAATGAAATAGTCAAAAAGAATATGAGTTGGATGAAATAAAACTCTTAGAAAGTGGATTTATCAAAAAAGCTCCATTGTGAAAATGTCAAATAATTCACTTTTAATATCCTCAAATTTCTTTAAAATCTTATTTCTAGTAGTATTTCTTGAAAAACCTTGATATTGCAGTGCAAAACCTCCGTGAATCATTTCTAAAAAATCGAGACATTCACTAGTAGTAAATGGTTATTCTTTTTTAATAATATAATCAATTATAGATTTTTGTGCACGTATAGAATCATATTAAAATGTTTACAAATTATCAATTGATGAACCCCCTAATTACATTTGAGTTCTAATATCAGGTTGTTGACTTTGTAAATATTTGTTAGCATACCTTTGGATGACTAGTAACCTTGCAGATGCAACACTAAGTAAGTGTGCACAATTTTTACATTTTGCTTTAATTATAGTTGTACCATCAAGATTATTTTTAGATATTCTTTTAAAATGCTCCCAAACACTAATAGTTGTGCCCCTAGATGATGATGATGATGATGATGTTGGAAAAGAGATATTAAGTACATTAGAAGGAGAATCAACAGATTCATGTTGTGTATATGGATCAATATCGACATAAACATTAAGAATATTAGGATCTATAGTAAAAAAAGTAAAATAATATATATGAACTAACAATTAATCAAAATAATGAGTAAACAATAATAAGTAATTAACGTAAAAAAATGAGTAGCTAATAAATATTAATTTAAATAATTACTGTTGCTGACTGACGAATGCGATATAAAAATTAATTTCTTCTTGCAAAATTACAATTAACATTTAAGGATGAAACTCGAAAATTAATTGAGAGAGTTGAGAGTTGAGAGAGAATGAGGGTTTAAGAGAGAGATTTGTTTGCGAGAAATAAAATGAGAAAGGGGATGGTATTTATAGGAGTTTGGGGAGGAGGAGTCAATATATATATATATATTAAAAAAAAAATGGGATCGTTGGGTTATTTAACGGTCAAATGACCATTTTCTTTTTAAATTCAAAAAGTGACTGAGGGAAGTTACGTTGGGGCGGGGCGGGCCGGTTAGAAGGAAAAAATTTTGGGCCGGACTCACGGGCTGGGGTGGGCGTCAAAACAGACAGTCTAGGCCAGGTCTAGGTCAAACCTAACTGAATTGGTCCATCCAAACTGCGGGGGGATTTCAGGTAAACCGTAGACTCATAGGCCAATTTTGCACCTCTAGATTTGTTATTCATGCCCGTTGATTTATATTGTGCTACCTAAGCTCAGGCAATAATACAGCATGGAATTCAATGATTAAAAAATGTGCTATGGTCTACCTAATTTTGTCATGAGGTGAACATCATTGATCCATTGATTAATGATGATTTTGCATCATTTTTTCCATGTTAATGATGTGGACAGTATTTTGGTCAAAAAAATAAAAAATAAAATGATGTGAATACTACGAACAAAAAAACAAAAAAATAAAAAAACAAAAATGATTAGAGAAAATTTGGTTACAATTACAAATAATATGCCTGACACCCATCATGTAAAAGAAATATTTTGGAAAATTTAGAAAAAAAGTACGTAAAAATAAAGACCAAATTTATCAAACCAAAAATAAATAATACCAAAAAATTACATGTAAATTTATAGAGGAAAATTGCAGATACAAAAAAATGATCAAGGTTAGTATCGGACACTATTTTTGTAAGACATATTCGTTCTCTCACTAGTATTTAGGATTCAACCGACGTATATCTGTTAGCATATAACAATTGACATCTTGCACAAACAATACTACTACTGCAAGTCAGGCGAATGTGGTTGCGCATGCACTCACTTTGTTAGACAAAAATAATCCCATCTTTTTGCTTTAATTATAAATTTTGAGACATAAAAAAATTGTATCAAATATATTTCAAATTCATTTTAAATCTTTTAATTTAATCATCTAAAATGCTATAATCATAGGGACTATTTGGTGTAATTTGCTTATAGTAAATTTTTTTTTTATTCTGAGAATTTGTGTCAAACTGTTTAGTACAATTTTTACTATCTTATTAAGTAAAAATAACTTAAATAAATTAAAAAAAAAATTATGAAAATTGAATGATAAATTTTTTTTTTTTTTAAATTTCTACTGTTGAATTATCAATTTCTAACTTATAATTAGGGGGTGTCTGGGAAGGATTTTTTTTGGTTTTTTTTTTGGATTTTTTTCACTAAAAGACAAATTGGTTACAAAATGAAAAAAAAAAAAAAAATTCAAACAAAATATCACATCAAACCCCATAATCATTTCACTTTTTCTTTCATAAACATCATATCTAACCATAAAAAAATCCAACTATCTTTCCAAATACAAAATTTCTTTTCTCCAATAATATTTTATAACTAAAAAAATCTAAAAAAAACCCACTTTCCAAACAATCGGTTAGTTGTACCAAACAACTCTATGAAAAGTGAACTTATAAGTAATAGCAAACAGCTGACAATGTAGAAAATGTTGAGGCTTCTAATTGGTGTGTGATATAGTTTTACACAGAGCGTTTGATTTGATTGCACAATTCTTTTGCTAATGTTTTCACTTCACAACATGCACCGACATAGTTTTGGGCGAATTCATATAACATTACCTAATAAAATATACACGACTATACACAATGAGACAAAAGATTGTAAAGTTTTGTGGGGGTATGGATCTTTCTTTATGCTGATATTTTGAAGTCATATGATTTGGACAGCACCGAAATTATGATTGTCTATAGGAGAATCTTATTAAATGCATTTTAAAATTAAATTACCTATCAAACATCTTAACGAATGGTGGGGCTTGCAATGATATCTATCTTCTTCTTCTTATTATTATTAATTTTTTTAAAGGATTATTTTATGATAAAATTACAGGTAATGTTATGCTATACACTCAATACAAGTTATATTATTTGTGAATTTGATTATGACAAATTATAACGTCGTGATATTTATATCATACTATTTGTTACTAATCCATTATTATTATCTAATTTCATTATATTGATATACACAAGAAATAAAAGTAAACAATTTTATAAATTGAAATCTATCACATTCTCATAGATTCCTCTTTAAGTTCATTCATTATAATAATTTACAACATACTGAAATATAAAAATATACATCTAATTTGCCATAAGGGCCTTGATTTCAACAAATAAAATCTTAACTCGACAAATAAGCTCGATAACTGTAGTCAAACAACATCAAAGAAGTTTCAATGCTCCATATTGAATTTCATTCACTTTTCAACGATATCATGGTTCACCTTCATCACTTGGAGTTTTAAGATATCCAACTCACAAAAAGAGAGTGAGCTTTTATGCTCAGTAGAAAATAAACTTAACAACATATATGTATGTTCAATATGATTATGCTCATGCAATGCTATGCCATGCATATGACTTAACTTTGTTTGGAAATTAAATTGTGAAATGCATAATTTGTAACCCATGTTTGACCCGACTCATTAGCCATTGTCATAACCAAGAACTTTCATTTATGTAATAAACTCTATGTAAGATATCTCAAATACTTTCTATATTTACTGGCTACCAAGTATAGTAGGACAAGTGGGCACCTCTTACTTTTTGAAAACTTCCACATTTATTGGCCACCAAGCACGGCCCGTTTCATTTTAAAAATATCTCCACATCTTCCGAGCACGGAGGGGCAATTGGACACCCATCAATCATTTCAACCTTTCCTCCACATTTACTGGAGCTTAGCATGGAAGGACAATTGGGCGCCTTTACCAAAATATCAATAACATTTCCACATTTGCTAGCCTCCGAGCACGGAAGGGCAATTGGGCACCTCATCACACACAACACATTTCCAAAACCGCATACACCCCTTTAAATTACTCTACATTTAATCCCAAAACCATGTGAATGTAATGCGATGCATGAGTTTCCAAATATTCTAATTTACCCAAAGCATAATTTAATTGAGCAAGAAATTAACAAGTAGAACTAGTGAAATATTCTTTATTTTCATGAATCCAAATCATTCTCATTACCAACAACAATCCTATGCAAACTATTATTTTATATCCTTCCAACATTCCAAAGTCTTAATACGATTCTCCTCCATGAATCCTTAATAATATCATCATAATTCATAATTCATCCCACGTACATAATTTCAAGGAATATCAAGTAAAATTTCAACATAAAGCACCAATTAGCTCAAACCCTCTTTTAATTTAAAAATCCCAGATCTAGGGCTTTCAAGCAAATTGAGAGTTTTCCTCATTTCTTTGTTAAATCCTCAAATCATCAATTATTATCTATCAATGTATCAAAACATTCGACACACTTTAAAAAGTTGAGTGAAAATCCCATTTTGTAAAACAGCTTACCATTAAAGTTTTCTAACTCATAATCAATTCAAAATCCCAAAATGTCACTAAATCACACCAAATCATAAATATTTATGGTTAAGAGAACCCCTTACCTCAAGGATGAGAGCTAACAAGGAAGACCTAAGCAAAAACTTTAGCGAAATTGCAACCCAACCGGTCAAGATGGTGACCTTCACTTCTCCTTCACTAATCTTGCAAGATCTATCATGGATTGTTAGTAAAATGGGGTGAAATCAAAGGTTATAGGGCTAGGGTTTTTGGACATGAAGGGATGAGGGAGAGAAAGGAGAGAAAAGTGAGAGAAAATGAGCAAAAAATGGGTTTTATACTTGTTGAATCCTAACAGACTGCTTGAGCAAACATTTCATCACTCAAGTAGTAAACACAATCTCCCAGAAGTTTTGCAAATCTATAGTAAAAATATTGGAAGCCTTGCATCTTCGCTCGAGCAGCCACTTGACCGCTCAAGCGGTCACCCTAGACACAACTAGTCACACAACTCAGCTCCTAAGGCATCCTCTGCACATCCACCTTATTTCCATATGTCAACATTTAAGTAAATGTTTTCATTAGCCTCTTACATTTATATTTAATTTACTTAAGTTACAATGTAAATAAGGAAATACCCCCCATTTTGGATTCAAAGAAAAATACAAAAAAAATCAAAGTCCAATTAAATCAAAAAGTGATTCCCTTTGTTTTAGTACTAAAATAATTTTCTGACTAAAATTTTTAAGTTTGACAATGAAGTAAAGTGGTTAATACCTCGTAGAAAAATCTCATAAAATCAAATTAGACTATTTACTATATAAGGAATAATCACCGCCAAAAATGATTTTCAAAATCATAAGTTTTGAAAAATCCAACTTTTACACTTAGAAAATTTTCAAGTTAAGTCCAACCTATTACAGAAAACCTTTTTAATGCTACAATCTTTATATGAAAAAGAATAAGGATTGAATCTCAACTTGAGCCATTATACAAATAGCATAACTCAATATTTGAGAGTCATAACTAAAAAAAAAAAAAATTGAGTTATAATCAAACATCACATGGAATATAACCACACATCATAACCAAAATAATGTCATAACCAACATCACAATGTGTCATAACTAACAATGCAGTAAGTCATAACCAAAGACACAAATGTCGTAATCAAATGTGCATATGGTACACATCCCAATAGAATTTCCCTAAAATTGCATTACTTTGTTTTGTTTTAAGTTTTTAAAATAATTTTTAAGTTTTTTGTCTTGCAAATTTTGTTGTCTTTAGTAATTATTTATTTATTTTATATTTTAGTTAAATTTTCTTTTAAATGCACCTAATCTAAATATTTTTTAAAAAATAAAATATTTTTGAAGAAATCCAAAAAGAATTTAATAAATAAAAAAAATTGATGAGAAGTTCATATGTTTTAGGACGGAGGTCCAAGTTTTGGTATTTATTGGTTATAAAGACATACACATGACACTTTCTAATTGGTAAGTCCAAATATGTGGTGATAATGATTACGGAGGGAAAAAATATGAGTTCAAACTCAAATCCAATCACAATAGCCTAAGACAAAAAGTGGTAAGTCCAAACCCATCCCTTGGAGCCCACAAGGGATAGCTGGCAACAACTGGGCATCCAATCAAGGCGCGTGACGGGACAAACAAATGTAAAAGATAGTCTTTTAGAAGATAAATTTGTAAAATAAAGGAGAGGCATCGAATTGAGCATCATTCAACAGTGACAAGTGTAGAACAGACAAGACTAAGGCATAGGCAGGACCTAGCAAGAAGCAAAGCCGTCCGATCAATTTAATCTTACGGACGTAATGCTCGGTAAGTTGGCCACTAATATCTAAGCTGTGCATGCGCCAGAGATACAATGATCAAGGACAAGACACACTTGGCAAGTTGCCCAACCAAAAGCCAAATGCGGGCAGAACCCTTTGATCAAAAATAAGATCCGACGAATGAGATTTGAGTTAGAATAGTTATAAATGGGTAAGCTAGCAAAGCACAAGAGGAAAAGTGAGTAAATCCAATATAACCCAATTATACTCTATCTGA
Source organism: Camellia lanceoleosa (assembly GCA_025200525.1). NCBI lineage: Eukaryota > Viridiplantae > Streptophyta > Magnoliopsida > Ericales > Theaceae > Camellia > Camellia lanceoleosa. Next base: position 85,307,380 of record CM045760.1, on the reverse strand, counting down.
GCTAATTTCCACTTCATAAATATATCCTCTTATACTTATTCACTATGGCTAATCAGTGTACTAACTTAATCGTCAGAGGGTTTTCCCGATCGACCCTAGTCGGGAGTGATCACTAATATTTGGTTTCTCTTTACATAGTGCAAAGAATTAGGCACATCATGTCACTTTCTATGTGAAGATAATTTCACCTTCCACAATGATAATTATTGATATTTTTAATTTTATCCTTTATATGTATTTTGTGCTAAAAAACTATAAAATTTCATAACTTAAATTTTATAAATTCGTTTTTAACAAAATTGATATCTATGAATTTGTCTTTTTGATATCTTTCAAACAAAATCAATATTGAATATGAAATTAAAAAAAAAAAAAAATTGAATAAAATGATTTTTCGGTCAATCAAAATAACAAAACAATTTATTTTTTTTTTACTGTAAAAGTAAGCCCTCAAAACCCCTTTGACAATTTCAGATGGATAGATCTTGAAAAAATAGACGAAATAAAAACTACAAAACATAAAATTATGACCTATTGAAATTTTAACATCATAAACGACTTTTTTGGAGGAGCCTCTCTTTACCCATTACCAATTCTCTCATCCTACACCATTTCTTAATTCACACCACATCATTTCTCAATTCACACCATCAAAAATTTCAAATATGCATCTTCATCATTTTTCACTAACTCTAACCCTAATCCTAACCACCTCCACTGCCGGCAACGGAGTCACTCTCTTAGCCATTGCCTCCCTTTCTACCACCTACCTATCTAGATCTCTCTCTCTCTCTCTCTCTCTCTCTCTCTCTCTCTCACATACCCACCCACATGCGATTTCTTGCTCTCTCTCAATCGCGATCTACTATCTTCATCAGGCTATGGAGGCGGTGGCAATGGCAATGGCAATGGCGATGGCAATGGAAATGGTGATGGCGATGGCGATGGCTGGTGTTTATTTATTTATTTATTTTTTCACTTTGGCCCTTTATGTTTCAAATTTTTCTTATTTTACTCCTAAAACTAACTTATGTTCAAAAATTAGATAGAAAATGCTATAATAATTGTCACATAATATAAAAAATATATTATTATATTGGGATTTAAGTTTATATCTATAGTGATTCTGATTTTAGACATGACCCATTTGATATTTTGGACTTGGATTTTATGTTTTTGTATTGTTGTTCTTGTCTTATTTCTCTTTTCCCTCCTTGAGTTTGGCTATTGGGTCGTATTGTTTGCGTTTGGAATAGGTTGGTAGCTTGGTTTTCAAACATTTTGTTGCCCAGAATTTTACTCTTTCGCTCGAGCATCACTTTTTGCGCTCGAGCGGGCTTTGTGAACTTTCAGTATTTTTGCGAATCTGCAAAACTACTGGGAGAGTGTATTCTATGCTCGAGCGGCACTTTCTGCGCTCGAGCGGTCTCGGCTCGAGCAGCCTTTCTTGCACTCGAGCGTTGGTCTGCTGTCTGCAAAACTATTGGAAGTGTGTATTCTACGCTCGAGCGTCATTTCTTGCGCTCGAGCGGACTGTGCATATATCAGTCTTTCAAAATCACTTTTTACATCACTTTTTCATATCTCTCTCTCTAAACTTTCTAAAAGCCCTAGATCTAGAGTCTCTCTCTCTAAAACTCACACTCTCTTTACATTTTTACCTAGATTTAGTGGTTTCTCTACCTGTGCGCCTTTGTTAAAAAGTTAGAGCATCTTAAGGGCTACGTTTCCGTTTGAATAGAGTTGAGTTTCGACTTCATCCGAGTTTCTTCCTTGCTTTGCTCGTCTTCTAGCTTTGAGGTAGGGGTTTTCTACACTGTTCTTGGTTTTTAACTTAGCTATTAGTTTTGTATAAACAATATTGTGATTTTGGGAGATTTTGAACAAACCTAGGGTTTTGATTTAAAATCAAAAGATGGGTTTACAAATGAATGTCTTGGAAATGGTTATGGAGTGAATATGAGGTTATGTTATAATAAAATCGTTGATTTGGATACGTGGGTTGGATTTTGGAAGAAAATGGAGTTTGCCCTAAAACGTCTCAAATATTTACGTTGTATAAATAAAATAGAATTGGTATTGAAAATGTGAAATTGGATGGATGTTGATATGGGTGGTGGAGTTGGTTATGTATTACCACTCACACTTTGAAATTTGGATAATTTATCTATCTTGGGGATTGTATATTTGTTTTGGGCTATCGGTGGAGGATAGCTATGATTGTTGTAGAAATTGCATGAGAATTAAGTGAATTGAAACTAATTTTCTCATCTATTTGCATTGAATGTTGTCACATCTTTAATACATTGTAAATGTATAATGTTTGGGAGAAGAAAGGGGACGTACTCCATGCATGTGTGTTGGGATGCTGCTGCCGTGAGTGTGTGTGCATGGCCGTGACGGGTGTTGTGGCTACTGGGTGTGTGTGGTGTGCCGTGTGTGCATGGTGTGGATGTGAATGGTGTATTGGGTCTCCTCTTTTAGAGAGAGAGAGAGAGAGAGAGAGGCCGTGTATGCTTGTGTTTTTATTTTTATTTTTATTTTTATCAATTGTCTCTCTTTTCTTTTTTTTCAGATCAGTGCCTTTATCAGTGTATTCGTGAATCATTGAAGAAAGTGAGGTGATTGTTGTGTGTGTCTCCTCCACTCAATACTCTATCCAAGAGAGAGATCCCATCAGTCCATGTGCCTTGTGTCTCTTTTTTTTTATCATTGTATTCTCCCCCTATCCACTCTCACCTGCTCCCATTTTCCTTGTTTCAATCTTCACCTACCCTCTCCTCTTATTTTCCACTGAAAACAAACACCGACCCCACTTTTTTTCTTTTTTCCTTTTATTTTTTATTTATTATTTATATTGTTTTTTTTCTTTTTATCATTTTCTTTTGTTTATAAAATATTTATCAATTTATATAAAACACACCTAAACATATATACACACACATAAAATTATACAAAAATATAAAAAATATTAGTATTATAAAATAATTTGACCAAAATAGTTGAGATTTGGAATTAAAGCTTCACTTTGATTTTTCTACTGAGAGTGGTCAAAATAAAGTGCTCAAGTCTTAGGGTTGGTCAAAATGGGGTGTCTACAATAGTCTGGCATCACATTGCCAAACAAAAAATATATGTCTGGTAACCAATTGCTGAATAAAAGATACATTTTCGGCAACCCAAGGTCGAATTTTTTTAATTTGTTCGGTTATTCATTACCGTGTATTTCCAGTTTCATTTTTTTAATATTTTTTTTTCTTTAAAGGATTATGCTTCTACTCATTACAACAATGCGAGTATTGCATTATTAGTGGACTTCAATCTTGAATTCATTACAGATGAGATTTGTTAATTTTTTTTTTATGAATACGATTTTTTTTTTTTACAAATGACAACATATTGCTGGTGAAAAAAAAGTTTGTCTAGTAACATGGCACTAGATTAATTCAAATTTAGGAGCATTCTATTACCGAATAGGCCCAACACAAATTTAAAAATCATTGTTTGGAGGAAAGTGGGTCTGTAAATGTATAGAAACAAAAAGTTGGAGAAATCTATTTTTTTTTACCACATAACACTGGAGGAATGTAAATTGCTTAGCATTGTGTGACAGAATAGGCACTTCACTATAAGCTCCACTCACTGTCTTCTCTACATTTTTCTCTTTCTCCTTGCTGCGTCGTCTTTTTCTGTTTCCTTATTTTCCCTCCAAAACTATTGGTATAAAGAGATGAAGGGTTTTGAAGAGTTTTACTATAGGGTTAGTTTTGGTAATATAATAGGTGTAATGAGAATCACATTTTTTTAGTGGTGTAATGAAATAGAGGGTACAAAGAGGTAAAGTCATGGTGTAAGTAGAATCACTCAATATTATTTTAATGACAATTATATCCTAAATTAAAATGACCATAATGGACATCTACCAACACCTACAATATTATATGAAAATATTCTCTATACACATCTTTTAAAATGAAAAAAAATCTCAGTGTAGACTTTTTGACTAAAAAAAGCTAAACCCTAATTTTTTTTCTTCATTATTGTCACTTTGCTTGTTGTACACTCTATACTCCGCTATTGCTTGCAAAGCAATACTCTCATAACAACTCTCATATTGCTTTAATCTATACATTTATATTCTATTATTTATATTGTTTCTTATTAGTTCCATAATTTTTGCTTGATTTCATTATGGAAGAGTTGCAAAACAATGGAAGTTCAAACTCAAGCAAAAATATGTCTGGTAACAACAAAATCAATGATGAACAAGTTAGTTTTTTCATGGACAATTTTTTTTTCACAGTTTTCACTCAGACAACCTGTGCTAAATTATTTTAATATATTCGGATATCAATTGTTGAATTATTTAATTTATTTCGACACACTAAGACCAAAAATAAGAGATTATTTCGATAATTCAATACTGATTTTTAATTAATTTTTTGATATATAAAAATTAAATTTATTAATTTATTTCAGCTATCAAGTGTTGAATTATATTGTTCTATTTGGCTCTGTACTACCGACTTAAATTTTTTTTCCCTTTGGTTAGATTCCATGCATTGAACAAACTGAGGTTTAGTCTGATATTATGGTGGATTGTACTAGTCATTTTACAGCAAAACAGGTGAGCTTTAACATGAATGTTGTAAGTTAATAATTTTTATTAGTTAATTTCTTTAGTTTGTTCTTATGAAAGTTGTGTGAGATATACAAGTTTTTGACAATAAGGATGATTTGCTTACTTGGGTACGTGATATTGAAAGGACCAATGGCTTTCTTATTATTATTAGGACGTTAGACTATGGTGGCAATCGCAAGAGACCAATAATTTATCTTTCTTGTGAGCGGAGTGGTAAGTATAGATTGCATAACAAGTTGAAAGATGGCTCGAAAGACTTGTTGAGACAAACTGGTATGAAGAAGTGCGAATGTCCATTTGATTTGAGGGCATACAAGTTGAAAACAAACGATGAATGAACATTGAATGTAGTTTGTGGACTGCATAATCATCTAGCTACGGAGCATTTGCAAAGACATTCATATGCAGGGAGATTGTCAACTAATGAGAAGTCATTTAGTAGATATCTCAAAGAGCCTGGTAAGACCGAAAGAGATACTCATTACACTCAAACAGAGGGATGCCCTTAATATAAGCACAATGAAGACAATTTACAATGTACGACATCGATGTAGGGTTCTACAGAAAGCTGGTAGATCCCAATGCAACAACTGCTAGGTGAATTGGTGAAACATAAGTACATTGAGCGTCATCGATGTGAGGAAGACTCTATAACTGTGACAGACTTGTTTTGGGCACATCCAATGAGCTTGGATTTGCTTCGTACATTTCCTTGTGTGTTGATTATAGATTGCACATATATGACGAATAGATGTCAGCTTCCTCTTCTTGAAATTATGGAAATGACAGCAACTCAAATGACATTCTCTATGGCTTTCGCATACTTGCAAATTGAGCGGGTTGATAACTATGCATGGGCGTTACAAATATTGCATGATCTTATGGACAACAGTATTTTACCTAAAGTCATTGTCACAGACAAAGAGCTTGCCTTGATGAATGCAATTGAGAACACCTTTCCGAATGCCCGACATTTGTTATGTCGTTGGCATATTAATAAAAATGTATTGACGAAATGCAAGAAAATGTTTGAGACAAAACAAAAATGGAAAAAGTTTAACATTGCATGGAACTATTTAGTTTTGTCATCGACTGAAGAGGAGTACAATGATCACCTTGCTATACTGCATAAGGATTTCAGTAACTATTGTGAGGCAGTCAAGTATGTTATTGTGAGTTGGTTGAATCCGTATAAAGAAAAATTCATTGCGGTACATACAGACATTTGTATGCATTTTGGCAATGTTACAACCAATCGATAATATTTGTTTTTTTATTTTCTTATAAGTCATATTATTGTTTTTAATTATTATACTTGACTATTTTTTGTTTACATCCACATGAATAGGGTTGAGAATGCTCATGCTAGATTGAAGAGACAATTAGGTTAAAGTCAAACGACATTTGAGATATCATTTGAAAAAATACATGGTCTACTTGACTTACAGCACGTTCAAGTAAAAGTATCATTCGAGAAGAGTTTGCTATTGTACAACATCAATTCAAACCTTTTCAATTCAGAGAGCTTTAGGGTTATGTGTCTATTTGTGCATTGGAGTATGTATGGTAGAGAGTAAGAGAGAAAATTCAGTTGGAATTGATGTTATAGCATGTGAGTGTGTTCTTAGACGCACGCATGGTTTACCTTGTGCTCATGAGATTGCAGATTACATGAGACAAGCTCGTCCTATTCCACTCGGTAGTATATATGTACATTGGACGCGACGTAATATATGTGTGCACAATTCAATCGTTGACAAATTGGTATTGACTTGTGTGACGGCCGGGTCTCTTTCTCTCTTTCCTTTTTTCCTTCTCTTTGGTTTCGTCCTCTTTTGTTCCCATTGGGTTTGAAACATTCGGAAGTTATTTCCAATTAAAGCTCTCGTTCTTGTTTTGTTTGTCAGTGTAGAACTTCACTGGTTCTGAGAGGTGCGGGGTCAAGTTCGGAGTGCTCAGAAGTGAAGTGGAAAATTTCTGGGCTGCTGGGCCAGGGCCGCACGTGCGGGGCCTTGGGCCGCACGTGTGGAATGGAGGCTACACATGGGGGGGATGAGGCTGCACGTGCGGGAATGGGCGAGTTGGGGGAGTTGCATGTTGCCTAAAAGGCACATGCGGAAGGAGGTGTGGGATGAGCCCCATACGTGCGGGAATGAAGGCCGCACGTGCGGGAAGGGGTGCTACGCACGTGCGGGGTTGGCACGTGCGACACTCTGGCAGTCCGAAATCTCTATTTTTTTTTTATTCTTTTGGCCGAAGTTGTATCATATTTTGGGCGTGTCTCTCTCACTCTAAACCACATTTTCCTCCTCTTTCTCTCTAGAAACCCTCTCCAAAACACTAAAAGCCTTTGATTCTTGCTATCCATTGGGTGTAGATCATCATCACCTCTCTAATCTTGAAGATCAAAAGCTAGGGTCTCTCTTGGTGTGGTAGAGGTTGAAGGATCTTCCATCAAAATCTAGGGTTCCATCTTCTCTTCATCATCAACACCTTGAGGTAGGGATTTCTTGAGTCATATATACAAGTTTTGCCATATTGTTGTTGATTTAAAAGTGTTCTTGAAGTTTTGTGTTGGCTTTAGATTTTGATTCAAAATGTAGAGAGTTTGGAATGTGGGTTTGTAACTCTATCTTTTTACTATTTCTTGAGGGTTTCCCTCTATTAAACTCATGAAAAATAGTTGATGGAGTTTCTCTTGGAAAAATGAGGAAGGTTTGTTTTTAATGAAAACCCTAGAAATTGAGATTTTGGAAAAATGGAAAATGCCCTAGAAATTATTTATTTTCTTGTGTCAAGGGGATGAATGAGAGCAAGTCTCATCAAATATTTAGCAAAATGGCAATTTACTTGATGTTTGAGAAATGAGATATCATTTTAACATTATCACTAACACTTGAACATGTAATGTTGTAAATGGAAATTGTGGTACACCATGGGTTATGAGAAATTGTAAATATGTGTTTATGACATATGGGGGGTTTTGTGAAGGAACATTGAATAGGGGTAATTGTGAAGGTGATTATGGATATTCTTTTGAGATATTTTGAAATAAAGAAATGCCATGAGTTAGTAATTATTTGCATCCCACTTTTAATCGATTTATTGTCATTATTGTACATCTTGTCATGTGTTGGAAAATGTTTACTTTGAAGAAAGATTATATTGTAATGAGAACTATGGTATTGTGTATGGGGTAAATACGTGGTAAGTCTGGATAGGGGATGTAGTTGAACTTGATAAGTTGGCCTGAGTGTCCATGGTGAAAGACCAGAAAACCACGCGGATAGGTGTCGAGCCTTCCGGTTAATACCGGTAAAAATGATAATTTGGTAGTACTTGTAGAGTCTACTTGCAGACAGCAGCCTAGGGATTACCAGTGTCATATTTACCGCCCTATTGATTAAAAATTGGAAGTTTTGAAATAAGTTGAGATTGCAAATTTTATTGAAAGATGGTGATCTTTAAAGGAGCATGAAATGGATTTGCTTTAAAAGGCGCATGGCATGGCATTGGCATTTGCATTTTTAATTAGAGTTTGCATAACTATATATACTTTGTGAGAATTCTCTACTGGGCTTTATGCTCACCCCTATGGGATTTGGTGCAGGTATAGACGTTGTGATCCCACCAAGCTAAGGGTGTGGATATGTTTTGATGAAGAGGAGATCACTCTTTCTTTTGTTGTAATTTTTGTAAAGCCTAGGGCTAATTTGGTACGGGTCCGAGAGACCATTTTGTGTAACCGGGCTATTGCCTTGGAAGATGTAAGCCCTTAAGGGCATTTTATTATTTTGAGACTAGATGCTTCACATGCTATAGATTCATGTATTCTTTTGTTTAGTTGAATGTATACCACATGTGGAACTTTTGTATTAAACTCATTTATTAAATATGTGAAGATGGAAGGATTATTGTTATTGTTTAGTGAATGTTCATTAGTGTGGAAAGTTCATGGTGAATTATTTCGGGGCGTTACAACTTGTATCCTAGAACTTGAGATGATTTTGAAGCGGTTCAATGAGTCTAATATTGCCACACAATTGGATATGTTGAAGAAGTTGAGGGAAATTGCAAACCCAGCGAGCACTTTTCTTATTGAGCCTGATGTGAAGCTTAATCCACGTCGAGGATATAAGAAAGTTGATATATCTTGTTGTTGTGACCCGTGCGCATTTAAGTTGGTTGACGATGACCAAGATAGCCAGAGCACATTAGCTTCCAGTCAATCAAAGAAAAGAATAGCTTTGAAAGTGCATGAGAAGAAACGAAATGCGAAGATAAAGACATATCAGACTAGAACAAGTTTACCGAGTGCATATGCTGGTGACTTCCTGCCTATGTTAAAATCATTCATAAAGTTGATGAAGGATGTAGATGGTGATGGAAATTGTGGTTTTAGAGCTATTACGGGTTTACTTGGTCTTGGAGAGAATGATTGGGTGCAAGTTAGGCGTGATCTGCTACATAAATTGAATGGTCACAGAGACAAATACGTCGTACTATACGGGTCACATGAGAGGGTTAAGGAGCTGACATACATCTTGTCATATTTTCAAGATAACCCAGCCTTTGATCGTTGGATGACTATGCCTAACATGGGGCATCTGATTGCATCATTTTATAATGTAGTCTTGTACTACTTGTCATTGTAACAATGTCTCACTTTCTTACCCTTGAGATCATCACCAGTAACCCCAGCTAATCGTCACGAGATTGCCATTGGATTTGTTAATGGAAATCATTTTGTGCAGGTATAATGTACGAAACTTACCTACTATTGTTGTTTAATAATTGTGTATTTGCAAATTTGATGTATTTGGTACATCTATGTAATTTTTTATTATTATATTAATTTGGTTGAATTCTTGTTGGATGTTCATGTAGGTATTTTTAGAGGCCAGTAATCCAGTTCCTCCCATTGTTGTGCTTTGATGAGTTCACCATCACCCTTGTGCATCAGAATGAGAGAACGTATATGTTAGCCGCATTCATAAATTCAAAGACAACATAGTACCTAATGTAGCTACTCGAGAGACATTTGATGTAATTGACATTGATTGATGTATTAGAGAGTAGTTATAGGATATTTAAAAGATTTAAGACATAAGTTTTTATAATTATACTACCACGGAATTATGAAATGGATATCATTTTGCCATTGGATTTTGTAATGGCCATTTTTTGATGGAATGTCATATGAGTTATAGTTGTGTTATGTATGGAATGGATCCAAACAATGTTGCTTTGCCACCTGAAAACACAAACGTGAGCTAACCGGCAGGTGTGTACTGGAAACCCCTCCAATGCCTAAGTCAGCAACTAGACAATAGACAATAAGCTCTGTGTATTCTAGAGTAAAAATTGGGATACCTGTACAAAGGTCTGGTCATGAGCTTTTATAGACTCTGCTTGGCACAATCCTAGTAGGATTCCAACTCTCCCTATGGGAGTCCTCCTAGGAATCACACACCCTATTCACTACCAACAAAGTGAGATGGTTTTGCACAATCCTAGTAGGACTCTACTCTCCTTAGCAGAGTCCTCCTAGGAGTCACACTCCTACTCACTGCCAACCAAGTGAGATGGTTACCTCCTTTATATAAGCTGCTGCAACCACACCGAGCTAAGTTACCTCGGTCACATACTTAGGTAATGATATAGATGGCGCTCGGCCGAGCTATACCAAGACCAGCCAAGCTATACCAAGCCCGACATCCTTTCTCACCAATACCTCAGCTAACCACCAGGCCCACTTATTTCGGCTGACCCCTTTACCTCGGCTGACATCTTTACCTCGGCTGACACCTTTTCCTCGGCCCATAGTTCGGCCCAAAACTGAAATATGAGATGTCTTCTTCGCCTAAGACCGAGCTACACCAGCCCTTATCTCGGCCCATTACGCGGCCCAACTCTCAAAGAAGACTCTTCTTAGCTCGGCCCAATTTGTTTATAAATTACCCTCTCAAAAATAATATTAACAAAGTACAACTATTGTTAAATACTAATAATATTAACCAACAATTATAAAAAAAGAGAAAGTAATATTTACTCGTAGTTTAATCCATCCACACCATCACAAAATACATGTCTTGTTCTACATAATGCAAAGAGTAATAATAATATTGAAGAGTACCACTAATAAATACCTATTACTAAATCCACCAAAGTATCTAAAAAGTACATAATCCAAATATAATAATAATATTCGTCTTCTAGTACATCCACCAACACCATCACAAAATACCTAATGTAACATTATGAACTACTCTCAACTACGTGATCGGTGAGTGTAATATGCTCCAAAACGATGTGCAATAGAAGAGTTGGGTGCAGACTGACCCTAAGCGGATGTGCTGGGCGTAGCTTCACCAACGTGCTAATCTTGCAAAAGCTGTTCAATTGCATCAATTGCATAGTAAAGCCTATCAGGATGTTGAACACTGTCCTCATAGCCTGTCTCAATGAAAGGATGAGTAATCTGATATATATGTAACATACGTTGCATTACGAGAATAAGTACAACATTATATACATTGTCTGAACAATTTACACACATAATTTGTAATGTAAATGAAAAAGATGATACATGTGTGTCTTGGCTAGGATACTGATAACGATGAATATTTGGGTCCACCCGAGAACGACGCGCTGGGTTTTGAACATACATATGGGTAATAGTTTGGTACCAATCCATATAACTAGTACTGGTGTACTCCTCCTCCGCTCTGATAACACATGGTTGTCCTATGCCTCCTAAATGATGTCCAAGTATGCATACATAACGTTGTAGCGTGGAGTTGTGGCTCTTTGAGAAGCACGCATAGGGCCAAGCGGTAGATTAGGGATTGTCTGCACTCTGCCAAACTGTCGCAAAACTTTATCAGGGTGATATGGTTCAACTACTTCCAAACACTTCAGGCAACCGTGGTAGAATGTAACTAGGTGACACTGATGGAGATCTCTGTAACTTTGATATAGGTCCCAAATAACCTACAAACAATAACTACAAGATATAACAACTGTAAAATTTGCATGAAATAGAGTTTCAATTTTGAAGGACTTCTTAACTTATATCGTGTACACCCAACCTATCAAGCTCCTCTCAGAAAGCCTGCAACTTTGTCTCTTCACCAGACTCTCTCTGAGAAGTCCAACGGTAAACATGTGGCATGGTTTGAGTGTAATTCATATTCAGGTGTGATCGGAATCTACGAAAGTGCTCATAAATCCATCCTTCAAGGAGTGTCATGTAATCGGCTATTTGTTTCACACTGGACTTGCTAGCATTGTAGACTCGACTTTCTTCGTGCGCCCCCCCTTTCGGAGAGGGCGCGAATTTGGTCTTACTACAGTTCGGACTCATGTCATGGTTCTGAATCTAATCTGACAAAGTGCAATGTGAGATTGATAAACACCAAAGAGTCCAAATCTGGCAATTGGTTTTGGAAAATCAATTTTGAATGAAAAAGCGCCAAACATGGATTGCTTTGCCAGATTACAGAGTCACCACCTAAATATTTTATTTTAGGAAATTTAGGAAACCTTGACTCGTGCCAAAGGCCACGTGTTCGTCATCACCAAAGTTGCCTCGGCTCGGGAACTTGGGTACGAGAGGGGAAGGTCTTGAAATGAGCACCGCCACTCGCCCGATCAAAGGATCGACCTTTACTACCATGATATGTTGTTTTATAAACCTCATGTGTTCTTATCCGGTTATTAGCTAACTTACTATGTTATGCGCACATTATACAAGTATAGACTTGATCACGAGAATTGGAACAAAACAACTCATGTTTGTTTGTGAAAATGGTTTGAATGTGCTACTCGCAAGTAGGCTAAAGCACGGATTTGCCACCCTTAAGTGGGCTTAAAACATGATTTTGCCACTTCGCAAAACAAGCTTAAAACTCATAATCATCAAGTTGTTCCAATTCAGGCAATAAAGTCTCCACCCACAGGCATTCATGCAGTTAAGCACTTAAGCAAATAGCCTCATGGCAAGCATGCTATCATGGCAACACTCACACTCATGCAAGGATGCTAAAGCGAAAAACACTTACAGTGTACTCCGAGCCAAAACAGAAGCCAGTTAGAAATCATGCATGATCCTAGCTATGTTAAAATGCCTAATGCAACACATGCAAAATGCAACTAAACAGGCTTGGCTATCTAAGATGGCATATGAATGCAACTTGATAACATGCTTTGAAACACGTATTCAAGTAAGTATTGAAATACGATGCGATTTGAATGATGCGCCGAGCCTAGTGCATGCAATACAAATGAATGATGCAAGCACGCAAGCATAAGGATGCTAATCAAAACATGCCCAAAACTAACCATCAAAAGCTGATAAGTAAAAGGGAGAAAGAAGTGGGGTTGGAAGACATGCACACACACACGCACCCTTATTACAACATTGTGCCCTCTCGAAGGAGGGTCTAAATAAATGAGCTAAGCTAAACTAAGCTAAGCTAATTATTACAAACTAACTAATTAACTATTCTAGCTAAATTAATTATTACAACACAATTTAATAACTAACTATGCTAAGCTAATTAAAATATTACAAAACAAATTGAATGATTAATTGCACAAACTAATCATAAGCAGTGAAATGGCCTTGCAGGGAGGGGGACATGCATGCTCGGTGTGCTTCGCCCGAAAATGCATTGCCTCGCCGTAAGTTGCCTCTGCTTGCACTCACTGTGATTTCAGAACACTGCACAAACTTCCAGATGGCTTCTGCCCCTAAAATAGGAACACTTTGGACAATTTCTCCTATAGGTGGCCGGCCGACCACCTCAATTGGTCGGTAGGCTACCTCAACTGGCCGGCTGGCCAGTAAAAGTGGTCGGTAGGCTAGTGCAAGTGGCCGGCCGGCCACCTCTTCTTCCAGAATTCTGCCTTTGCTGCAACAGAGAGCAACAGAGCCAAGACAATGTATTTGGCAAGAAATGTGTGTATTGCCACCCTCCTCATTATGTCTCAAGCTCAAAAGAGTGTGGTACTTGGCTCTCGAGCTACCAATCAAGCATCTCAATGCATGATGGCCCAAAAACCAAGCTTGCACAAGCTTAGTGAACGCACAAACAATACACAAAGAGCCTCCACCCTATCATGCATGATCAAGGGTGTTGGCGACCAAGAAATGCGACATGTTTCATCACTTTGAGTATGAAACGTCCCGCATTTCTTGTGTTTGGATTAACGTCCGATCCAAACACAATGCAATGCAAACAACATTCTTATCTTGCATGTTTTACTTTGTCCATTTTTTGTTTACTCATTTTAACTTACCAATTAGTCCATTAACTGGTTAAGTTCAATGTGATTGTCCTCTAATGGGAAAGATGGCCTAAGCCACAAGCACCTTAAGCATGGAAGAAGCCTCATGCTTTTGGTTAGTAGAAACCCTCAATAGAAGGCTAAAACCATTAGGCATGAGAGCCTCGATTCCATGCTTAAGCCAACAAGGGGCTTAAGACCACTTTCGAAATCAAATTCAAAAGTGAAGCATGGAGGAAGATTGCAGAAATTCAATGCTTAAATGGCATGCACAAGACTATGTAAGCAATGCATGCAAGACATGTTAAGGGTCAAAAGCACTAAAGCTAGTGAAGAGCATTACACAAGAGGCATGCACTATCAAGCTTAAATGACTAAACCAGCCATGAACAGAGCTTAATCATGCCAAAACAATGGCCTAAACATGCTGGAATTGAAGTTCAAAAGACTAGATAAACATGCATACGTGTTGGCTCACGAACAAGACATAAGGCACAACTCTCAAAAGCAATGAAAGAGTGGAATATGTGAGAGTGTGACAAAGTTATATGCTCTTAAATTACATACAAAATGATGCTATGGCATGCAAACAACCCAAGCAAAGCATGCTAGAAGCCTCAAAACACAAAGCTAGTCAAGGCCATTTACACTATAGCTATACAAAGCGGAGCACATGTGACCAAGACCACTTGAAACAGAGTTAAAGCATGCTAAAGCAAGGCCAAAAACATGTTGGAGTGGAGCCAACACATGCTAGAATAATAGGCTAAACCATCAAGCACACTAGGCTAGTGAGCAAGATTGCACTATAAGGTCATGTTTGATTCACAAGATTAATAGTGAAGTATTAATAATCCTATTAAATTAGTGTGGTATTCACTATCCAATTGGATTAATATCCATTGGATTAATAATCCCACCCCTACCCCATTACTAATAATCCTACAAATTTGTTAGATTAATTATCCATTGGATTAATAATCCTAAACCAAAATGCTAAAACAAACATAGGATAATTGGGCCCACGGATTAATAATCCCAATCTCATGCTCTAATCCACCCAATCAAACATGCCCTAAGTGTAAGAAGCAAACAACAAGTGACTAAACCAACCACAAACAGAGTTTAAACATGTTAAAATATAGCCAAAAACATGCTTGAACTAAGCTAACATAAGCCATAAAAACATGATACTTTGTAATGCTAACAAGGCATAACATAGAGAGACAAGGAGGGGAGGCCATCCCCTCCCATTTTGGGCCTCAAAACAAGCATTCCACCACTAAAATTCCTCTGGAATTCAGTGGTTTTAAGGTCAAAAAGAGATTGTTTGAAAAGCTTGAAAGATAGCTCAAAAGGCTTTACAAGCCAAAGAGCAAAATGGAAAAAACACCCCCTAACCAAACAAGGCTTAAACCACCATTTTTGGGATTGAAAAACAGAGGTTTTGGTAGTTGAAAACCAGGCCAAAAACAGTTTGCAAAGGTGGCAAAGCAAGTGTGCAAAAATAAGCTCAAAAGAGATAAGAGGTTACCTTTGAAACACAGTAGCAAAAACAGCCCCAATTCTGAGTTAAAACCACCTTTTGGAGCTCAAACAAAGTCCCAAGCTACCTCAACACAAAGATGATCAACTTTGGTTAAGGAAGTGTATGCAAATATGTAGGGAATTCTCATTTTCAAGCCTAAAACAAGAGAGGAGAGAGAGAATTCTAGAGAGAGGAAAGAATGTGCTCACAAATCTTCTAGAGAGAGAGGATTTTTAGAGAGAGAGGCTCCCAAAACCCCCTCAAATGAGTGATATAGCCTCCATATATAGCAAAATACAAGCCTCAACTTGAAATATCTGAATTGGGACAGCTGGAGGAGAAATATCTGCAAAATATCTGAGTTTTGGACACAAGTGGTTGGTAGGCTACCTCAACTGGTCAGTAGGCTACCTAAACTGGCCAATCGGCCACCCCTGTGGCCGACAGCAAAAATCTGCTCTGCAGGTCAAATTTCAAATGGGCATATCTCCTTCATCTGGACTCCTTCTCAGGTCATTCTTGTGTCCAAATTGAAGCCCCGGAAGTAAGTTTTCCAATGGTGGCAGCCTCACATCAACATTCCAATTGTGAAAAAATGTATGCCTCTTTTAGTACAGACTGCTCAGTTTTGGTCCTCACGGATTCATGCCGAACTTCTCCCAAACTAGTTTTCTTCTCTCCTCTCCCCTTTTCTTCAACCCGAAACCCCTAAATAAGGTGTTTTGGAAGATTTTTCAAAGACTTCACCTCTCTTTCATTCATTCCACTTTGTCCTTGCTCGGTTTACCAAAAAGCCCCACATTTAACAAAATGAGAGCATCGGAACATCGTAGAAACTCTTTTTCAAAAATGTTTTGAAAGAGAGGTTTTTAAGGTCTAAAATCTTTGGTCAAAATAGTTTTAGTCCAAAAATGGGGTGTAAGGTTGGGATTTGACTCTCTCATTGCCGAAGAAATCAAACTTTTGCACTGCACACCTTTTATCACCAAGTAAACAATCAGTAGCACCCAAGTCTTAAAGGCAGTCAAAAATGGGGTGTCTACAATACCCTAACTGTCTATATAAGTATGCCAATGCAGCAGCACCTCAAGCATATGAAGGTACGATCGTCAAATCGGACAACAAACTTAAATAAACAACGAGGGCCCTAGTACCAACCTTGTCATTGAAAACTGTACAACCCAACAGAAATAGCAAATATGCTTTACCTGTACATGCAATTCTTTCCATTGAATCATCATCTGTAACACTATGAAAGTGTGACATTTTGTTTCAAGGACCGCTTGAGCGGTGAAAGTGTCGCTTGAGTGAAGGATGAGAACATCCAGTAATTTTACAAGTCAAGGTGGACTGCTCGAGCGAACTAATGGTCGTTCGAGTGAAAATGAAGGACTCCTAGTATCTCATTTTGCAAACAAAAATACAGGGAAGCATTGTTCACCACTCGAGCAATGAAAAGACCGCTCGAGCAGTCTGCTCGAATTCAGCAAATTAAAAAGGACATTTCTAGATCATTCTTTCCATTTTTCTTTTCTCTCTCCCTCATTCTTATCCTAAGTTCGAAAAACCCTAGGTTTCTCACTCTAAATACTTTTCATTCCTCTAAGACCTAGTCTAAATCTCTTGCAAGGTATGAAATATGCGCGAAGATCATCCTGTCTACCAATTGGATTTTTGTTTTGGTGAAGAACTCTCCAAGAAGCTTGGTTTATTTGCTCATAGCTTGAGGTAGGGTTACTTTTAACTTAGTATCTCTTTGTTTTGAAAATGTTTCTATGGTATTGTTGTGACTTAAGATTTAATTTGATAAGTGGGTGGAGTAAACTCTTATTTAATGAAAAAGGGACATATTACTCAACTTTTATTAAAATTTCTCCAAATCTTTCCATGAAATATGTATATTAATGTTAAGAGAATACACACATATGAAGAAGGAGAGGAAGCCCCAAATTGATAAAACCCTAATTCCTAATTTGGGTAGTGAATGGTATTTGGAATGAAATTTCCTTAAACTTTTTGGAATTTTGTGAATACTCAAGAGATGGAATATATGGATATTGTTGTGGTGTTGAAATTGTGACTTGGGGACTTGAATGTTATATTTTTCTTTTATCTTGTATAATGTTAAACCTTTGTGTACTTGGAACAAAGTTTAGTAAAGTGGTAAAGTGAACATGAGTCCGAGTTAAGAGTCGATTTTGGAAAATGTGGTGTTGTGTTGGTACTCGCGTGGGGAGTCAAGGTGCCTTATTGCCCTATCTGCGCTTATCGCCAGACGAATGTAAGAAAAAGGTTTTTGGGTGTCCACTAGTTTTGCCATGTTGTAGTCTGCAAAAGTAGAAAAACATATGATTTTGGGTGCCCACGTCCTCCCGTATAATAGTCGGGAATTGTGGGGATAATATTAAATGAAAGTAACTTGTGTATGTGGTTTGGATTCTTGGAATAGACTCATAGTTCATTTCTTCTTCTAATATGGAGAATAGTTTTGTGTGGGGCAGAAGTGTACCTTAATTTTCTTTTTTTATTTATCTATTTATTACCTAATTGGTTGTTTATCAATATCAATTATTTTATGTTGTTTTACATAACGGTGCTATGTGCTTGTTCAAATAATTAGATACTTGGTCAAATGTATTCCTACTAGGCATATAGCTAAACTCTAATTGATTTTTCAAGAACTGGTGACACACCACCGCAATGACTTGAAGCTTGCACTTTTATTTTGCTGGGAAGCTAGGTCCAAGTAATTTAATTGTAGAAGTGTAGAATGTTGTGCCAAGCATTGTAAATCTGTTTTATTGTATTGGACGCAAGCTTAAGAACTTTTGTTTGCCTTAATGGCGAATTTCTTTTGTATAGTCTTCTAACTTATTGAACTTAACCAAGGATATGGATTGAGATTAATGTGTAAACATGGAATTGTAAATTGTGAACTTTAGTTCAATGAGAAAGAGGACTATATTGTATTATGCTCTGCATGGTTGTGGTATACTTGTGTAAGAAATTCAGGGGCGTTACAGAAAGTGTGCCCTTAACCACTCAAGACTCACTAAATGGCCTCAAGAACTAGACATCTCACGTCTGACCTCTTGCTCATCAATTCCCAACGTATTAACTACTAATTCAATGGCCCTTCTTTCTGACAACTTACGCATGCTAATAGATTTTCCTACAATGGGACGCCCTAGGATAGTGGTGACATCATCCAATGTGATAGTTATCTCTCCAGTAGTCAAATGGAATGTGTTTGTCTTTAATTGCCATCTCTCAACAAAATTGTTAAACTGGACACGACAATTTTGTTGACAAAGTAGTATGTGCAACGAGCTAAGTGTGCAAGTCCTGACAACTCCATAATATTTACAAATTTAGCGTTGTTTCCTTGTCTCCACCACGGCCACGAACGAATCTTAGACGAGTGATTATGACACTACAAGGGCCCCTTTCATCAGCACCATTCCAAATAGCTGCGGCAACATGACTTTGAAAACTTTTAAGGATTGATGGATTAGTTGGCCCTTCCAGAAATGGCTGAGTAAGAATATCTTCATCAACAATGTCAGCATCATCACCAGTAGGGTCATCATCCATAGCAATAACATTAGAGGTTAGACTAAGGTGTGCATTGTGTATAGGATCATCATTCATGGTAATGTGTGCATCATCATCATGCACTCGAGCACGTCCACGTCCACGTTTACCATTTTCTAGTTCATGGTGTCTTCTATTCAAAGCTATTACAGATCGACATTGACTGGGGCCGACATCCATCTGCATAAGGAAAGTTGTTCTCATCAACTCAATATAGCATTTATGGTGAAAACACTCTAATAAAAATACAATGAAACAGTCAAATTGTAGTCATCAACCAATATAGCAATAACATTAGAGGTTAGACTAACGTGTGTTCTCTAGTTACATGAAACTTGAGTTCAAATATCACCAGTAAAATAAAATAAAATTGAATTGTTGGAAAAGAGGAACTGAAAGGGGGAAAAAAAAAAGACCTAAAAGAATAAAATGATAGCATGAATTTCAGTGAATAATACTAGCTTCCATGTCAGTGCACCATCATAGATTTGCTTCAACTCCCATTCCCAAAATCAAACTCTCAACAACACTTCAATCCCGTGATCCTTTAAACATAAAAGAACCTAAGGTCCATCCAATCATAGTGTGTAACTTGGTCTAAATAAAAAAAATAAAATAAAATAAAAAATATCATTCAACACTATAGTGTCGAAACAAAGTACATAATTCAAAACTTTATTGTTGAAAAAATTGACAAAATTCGGAACTACAGAACTGAAATAATTTGTTAAATTCAGAATTCAACTATTGATATTTTTGTTTTTATTCAAAACTAAACTATTGAATTAGTAAATATTATTCGGAAGTAAATTACTGAAATAAATACATAATCTTGGAAAACTAGGGCCGAACGCTCAAAATGGCAAAGGTTGGAAGAAAAAAAGAGGGTTTTATGGCAGTGGAGTACACAAATATCTGGAAATGGTAAATGCAATAACAAAATGGAATGATGCCTCACCTTCAACAATGGAATGGAGTCTCTTCAATGGTGTTGTCAATAGAGGTCTTCAATGGGGTCTTTAGTCTTCAATAGAGGACTTTGGTTCTTCAATGTGGGTCTTTACTTTGATTGTGTTCTTCAATGGGTCTTCACTTTGACTACAAATTTCCAAACCATAGCAGTTGTAGTGTGTGGAATGAGGGACAAGTGTGTGGAAGAAGGTTTGAGGAGGTGTGTGTACAATGGTATGAGTGAAGGGTATATGTAGCACTCTGTGCTTCCTGTTATAATAGAACTATATTTGACTCTTTGATTATCTTGATTGAGAACCTTCTTAGTTGATATTTCAGCCTTGGTTAGGTGTTACCATAGTGGTTGGGTGAGATTGAATCAGAAACTCCAAATTTGAATAATTGTTATTGAGTAGTTTTCACTCTTTCATCATTTTCTCTCTCCATACTTTGAATCTTTATGTGAGGCTAGAACCATTGGAAATCTTATTTCTGGGGCTTCAATTTTGGCACAAGAACGACCCTAAACGGAGTTTAGACGAGAGAGTTATGCCTGTTTAAAGTTTGTGAATCTATGTTGTGTGCATAGTTCGCTTGAGTGCAACTTTCTTCGCTCGAGCGAGCCATAGACCCTTCCAACTCTATTTTTCAAAATTTTCTGAGATACTGCAAGCCTCGATTGTTCGCTTGAGCGCAACTTTCATTGCTCGAGCAAACTGTTTATAATCATATCTTTAAAAGTCACTTTTTGGGTCAAATCTCTTCACTTTTCACTCCCTTTTCTCTCTCATTCTGCCATTTTTGAGTTTTCAAGCTTTTTAGGCTTGATTTCGTCTATTTGTACACATCTTTGACCCCTAGTTCCATATATCAAAACGTAGAGCTCGACGAGAGCTTCCATTTAATCTAAGCGGATTGTGTTTTCATTGAAGTTGGATTTTCGGGCTTCTTCTCTTCATTACTTGAGGTAGGAATTTCTTTGCTCCTTTTCAATACCTCATCTATAGATAGATATATGGTAGATTTTATTGCATAAAAATCATATCCATTATGGATTTCATTAAAAGTCATGAAAGGGGATCTAGGATTTGTTATTTGTGAATGAGATTGTTAAATTGATAGTTGTTTGGGTCAATTGGGGAGTAGTCTAACATGTTTATGTTGAAAGGGAGAAAAGACCCTAATTTATTATTTTGACTTGGTGAATTAAAAAAGGGTAAAGTTGAATAATGTTTGTAAATTATTTTTATGGATTGTGTAAATGTGTTAATAGCTAAAAGGGAGAATTAACTATCGCATTGGAATTATTTTGGATTGATCATATTAAGTTAAGTTGGGTTGTGGCTTTGATATCCATGGATTTAGTTTTGTGAAATGAAAAGAATGAATTGTGGATAAAGATTGGAGTATGTTAACTTGGAAAATAAGAGAATTGATTTTTGAAAAAAAGAAGGAAATCATAACACTATGTGAATTTTAGAATTGAACTTGAGGTAGGATTATGAATATTTTATTTTGCTATTATTGTTGTTGGATTTAAAATCTCATGAGAGTTGGATTATTATAGTATGTGTGTTGAGTACAAACATTTAGAGGTTTTGTCTTTGGTCATCGGTAGAGGATAGCATTGTTGTGTTGAATAGTTTATGTGTATGCATTAAACTTGTGTTAGTTATACTTTTGATATGTTGTGATGATTGTTAATGCATACTGTGCTGAGAATGAGAGGTACCATTACCTTCCAGCTAGCTCTTGGAGAATTGGTTGCGCTTAGAATGAGAGGTACTAGTACCTTCCAGCTAGGGCTTGGAGAACTTGGCAGAGGTAACTATTCCCTTCTAGCCGGTGTCTGGTAAAATGGCATTTTGTTATGGAAAGGTGTATCCTTGGCTTACCGTACTTATGGTAGATAGAGCAGAGCTTATTTATCATTATTTTCTCAGTATACCTATGTATATCATGCGTTATGATGGTTATGGTTCAGGAAGGCCGAGTTGTCTCATATGTTGAGTAGATAGTTGTTGGTCGCTTATTGTTTTCATTTTTCGTGATTAGATGTATATATGTATATTTGAACGTGTTGGAAATGGATGTAGACTATGTATTGAGTTTGTAAATAATGTCAAGGAAAGTAGAGATTTCTGAACATGTTTCAAACTCCCAAAACAAAATAGTTGCTATGAGAAATTTTTCTGAAATGGGAAATGAAAAGGAAATGTGAACTATCTGTATTGTTGAAGGAATTGAATAATTTTGGGAAAAGTACTTATGTTAATATTCTTTGGTTATAAACTGTCACATTATTTATATAGTACGAGACTAAGCATTCATGATCATAGCTATCTCTAAGTTGTTATTGTTTAGGATAAGATCTCTACTGGACATTATGTTTATCCCACCTTGCTAATGTTTTTTCAAGTGAATGTCGGGAAGTGTTTCAAGATCAAAGATCTTCTTTATCTGTTGGCCTTGGGGCCTTTTATTTGTTGACGGAATGCCATTGTTGTAAAAGGGTTGGACCCTTCCTTTTATATGTAATGATGTAAGCCAACGAGCAACTTATTCAATTGTAACTCATGTTGTATTCGGTATATATTCGAATGAGAGCACCTTTACCTAATTGTCCTTATTAATGTATTGAAGTTTCAAACGTTATCTTTGAAATTATAATATAACAAAGGATTTGGTAATGATATCCGTGAATTTAAAAGTGGGGCGTTACAGTATAATTGATACATTTAGTGTGTGGATTGAGAATAATTAAATTACAAAGTGTGTGCACTGAGAAATGATGTGGATTAAGATAATTTGGTTTGTGGAAATAGAATTTCCCGCTATTTACCTTTACCTTTATCCTTTGGACCCCCCCACTTGTTTGTACCTTTACCTAGCAAAATGAGTCCTCTCCATTTTCTTTTTGAACCCCCATCTTAATACTAACTTTACTCTTAATTTTCCAAATTCTAACCCTAATGCCACGCAGCATGGAAAAACTACCCAGCACATGGCCAATACATGCAAGTGCACATCCAAGGCAACGACAACACTTCAGCACCATTTAACCTTGTTAGGTCATATAACATGTGCGAAATCAATGTAGTTCTGAAAAAAAAAAAAGCTCACTGTAATCACCAATTTCAACAAGTTATCAACATTTTTATGTGTCAATCATTATCATAATACTTTTTTTTTTGTTATGACCTGTTGTTATTTTGATTATGACTTTCATCATATCTCCATTGACAACATATATATATTCCATTGTGGTTGGGATTTTGTTATGATTTAAAGTTAATGCAGTGGTATGAAAATCAAAAAAATATAACAAATTATATATGGTAGGCCCAAAGTTGTACTTTATTATAGAATTCCTCAACAACAACAACAACAACAACAACAACAATAATAATAATAATAATAATAATAATAATAATAATAATAATAATAATAATAATAATAATAATATAATTCCAAAAATGACTAAATAAAAATTAACAAAATAGAAACCCATTTTTGCAAGATTTATTAAACAAACTAACACAAAAAAATTGGAATGCATATGCAACGAATTACTCCAACTACGTTTGCTGCCTCCAACATTGTAAATACTCAACACTATATGTAAAAAAATCTCTTAAATTCAACACTAACATTGTAAATACTAATGTTATTCATAACCATATTCAACACTCTCAAAGTATTCAATTTCCAAAATTTTGGGTGAGCTCCCACTACTAAAAATTTTGAAATATAACAAAAGGGAAATGAAAAAATTGAATGGATAGAAATTGGGTGCAAGTATAATATGTGAGGGATTCAATGATTTTCCACTAATAATTTTTCCTCTACACATTTCAACAAACAACTTATGGGCATAGAAAAATGATACAAATAACACAAAGGTTATCAATGTCAACAATGGTGAAGGTGAGAGAGACAGAGTGTGTGAGAGAGAGTGACGTATTACCGTCAAATTCAAAGAGTCGCCTTCAATTTGGGCTTGCAACGTTGGCTCTTAGAGCAACACACATAGACAGTGAGAGAGTGAGGAGAGAGAGGCAGTCGACATAGGGTTCAGGCACCAAGGGAGAGTTGTGAATGAAGAGAGAAAGAGTAGAGGGATGAAGGGAGGAATGCCACCGAAAAGCGAGAGGGATGCATGGGAGAGAGAGAGTTGCAGAGCAGGAAAGAGAGAGTTGGAGATGGTGAAAATGGAAGAGAGAGAGAGAGAGAGAATAGTGTAAGCGGGAAGAAGAGGGTTATACGATGCCATTTTGTTTATAATATCATATTCCTATGTTCTTGTAATAAAGTTTTAACTGTCCAATGAAAAAACAATTTGCAATCGTCTCTTACTAATTTGGTAACATAACAGTTTGTTTTGGGTGATTGCTCGAACAATCATTTGGTCGCTCAAGCGTAGATGCGCAACTTCCAGTATCTTGCATGTTGTAGGCGAGACCGCTCGAGCGATAGAGTGGTCACTCGAGCGCAGAATTCAGGTTCCCAGTATTTTCACTGTAGACTTGCAAAACTTTTGGAACTTTGCGTTTACTGCTCAAGCAGTTTGGTTGGGACAACTTATTTAAAAGTCGACTAAACACTCTTCCTTCTCACCTTTTCTAACTTTTCTCTCTCTCTCTCTCTCTCTCTAACACCCATTTCTGAACCCTAACCCTAAAAACACTTGATTTCCTCAAGTTTTACTATAGATTCACCTTAAATCCTTTAAGAAAAGTGAAGAGCAAGCTTGACTTGAGATTCTCATCGATTGGATCATGTTTTTTATCAACTTTTTTGTTAGGTCTTCATCTCTTAGATAACATTTTCAGGTAGGAGGTATTTTTAACTTGTTATATTCTTGATTTGAGATTTATATGTGCTAATTTCTTAGTTATAACAATGTATGCGATAATTTGTTAAATAAAGAGGAGTTGTGAGAAATTGAAAGGAAAATTTTCCCATGTTTTGGAACAGTTTATACATATCCTTCTTGATTATTGTTAGAAATTGTGACAATTGACTTTCTATAGGCAAATGAGGAGAAAGCCTCAAATTTTATGAAGCCCTAGTTTTCAAATTGAATTGATTAAAGGAGATTTTGTTCAGTTGACTCTTGAATGGTGAAATTGAATGTATTGAGCTTACTTGGGCATTGAGATATGGACTTTTTATGTGGAAATAAATACTTGAGATTGGGAGATGATGACATTGTGCAATTGAAGAATTTATTATGTGATAAATAGTATTATTAATGTTGTTGTGGATTGAACAAACTTTAAGAAAAATTTATTTGAAAACTCATGCATTATGTGCATCATAATTTCTCATGTGATTTAACCACCCTGTGGATGTTTGGAAAATGTCAAAGAGGGTAAATAGTGTATGAGTCCAGGTAGTTGAGTCGGGTTTCAGGAATTGAGTTTTGTGTTGTATTTGGTACCTGTGCGGAGAGTCAATGTGCTCAATTGCCTTGTCTACGCATATCGTCGGACGAATGTGGGAAAGGTTTTTGGGTGTCCACGAGCTTGCCATTTATAAAGTCGATAAATGTGGAAAACTTGATTTTGGGTATCTACAAGCCTGCCATTTTAGGAGTCGGCGAAAATGGAGAGGGAAAGGTTTTAGGTGCCCATCGCAACACTTACAGTTGGCAAATGTGGGAATATTTTCTATATATAAATCTATATATGTATGTATGGTTTTGCAGCTCTTGTGGGAATATTTTCTATATATAATTCTATATATGTATGTATGGTTTTGCAGCTCTTGCTTGGGACGTCATAGCATATTCACCACCCCATGGTTGTAAATGAGACTTTGAATGGAAATCATGCATTAAACATTTTTGGTTTTTAAATGAGAAAATATGGATTTTATCCTAGCAAGTGCATGACATGATCATATGCATATCAAATATTTATATAGTTTGTTAAATGTATTTCCTACTAGGCACTACCTCACCCAAAAACTATCCACCTTTCAAGAAACGATGTTGATGCACCACCTCAGTGACTAGCTGGGGAAAAGATTTTGAGACAGGGGCACAGAAGCTCTCTTTTGATTTTTTTATGTTTAAGCCTTGGGCTAGTTTTTTTTGGAAATTTAAAATTTCACTGTGTACTCAAGGACACTCTTTGAGAAGATGTTGCCTTTTTGGCCCTTTCTATACATTATCTCTTGTCTTTTGAACTATTTTATTTTGTTAATAGATGTAAACAAACAATGATGTAATCAATATGAATAGTTCAATGGGGAAGAGGTAGTCATGGCATTTATATTATTATTATTATGGATTTACTCTTTCTCTCTCTCTCACACACACACAGAGTCTATATGGAATCAACCCAAGTGAACATTTGATTAAGGCATTTGTTTTTCGGAGCATTACAGGTAATCTCATCTACTGCCCCTACTAGGTAGGAATTCCCCCATATGAATTATGTTGAACACACACACACACACACAAAAAGGTTTAATTTACAAGTGAAAACTATGAATAAAATCATAAAATGCAACATGAACTTGGAATTGGTTGCATTAAAAATGATTAGTTCAAAGTTAGGATACAGGAGCGCAAAGTGCAAAAAATTTTCATAAGAACTTATCTATTTATGGCCATATCTCCTGACAATCACATTTCCTATGATTTGTTGTTTTGAATGTAGTAATATCCATGTATTTAAGATTTTGTGAGATGCCATGATGCTCACATAATGCCCTCAAACATGCACCTTTTTGTGGGCTCCATCTCATGAAGGGGGCTATGTTACAGGGACTCATGTATGGGTATCTGCTGGGTGTGGGTATGTGTTCAAGCACATCAGTTTCTTCTAATTCTTATGTCCAAGGATTCATATTCCTTAATTAACTTCTTTTATTTTTTAGATGGCATATACAAAGTGACAAAGATCATTTTTTGCATATGTGAGAATTTTATGTATTGTTTATGTTGTAAACTCAATTAATAGACATGTTGGTTGGGTGCATTATCAAATAGACATGTTAGGCATGTATCACATAATCCTGTCCAAATGTTGAGTATCTGACACGGGTACTTCGCATATTTGGAAGAGTCCATGTAATGAAAGGAAAGGTTTTATGTGTCCTTTTTAATGATCTAATCACATCTTTACCTTTAACTTTTTATTTTTCTAGGTCACTAATTGACAAGTCTTATATAAAATTCATGGTCTTGTAGATAGATAATAGCATTAATCATTCATGGTATTTTGCACTCTAGATTTATGAGCTTATGTTTGATTATTTCAAATAAATCTCTAGGGCTT
Organism: Camellia lanceoleosa; assembly: GCA_025200525.1. Classification (NCBI taxonomy): domain Eukaryota; kingdom Viridiplantae; phylum Streptophyta; class Magnoliopsida; order Ericales; family Theaceae; genus Camellia; species Camellia lanceoleosa. The sequence goes on along the minus strand of CM045760.1, from coordinate 85,280,085 downwards.
AACCAACTAGGCTTTTCATTATTGCGAATTTGCAATGGATGCTAGATTTAGTTGATGCATATACCAATTGAAAAGATTTACTTTTATATTGATTACCTAAATCTTTTGGTTGATATATAAAAAAAAAAAATCACATTTTTTGTATGTATTACTAATTTCATATTGCATTTTGTTTCAAGCATATTTAGTATACATGCCTATCACACATACATTTTACTCAAGCTCTTCCCTTATGTTGTGCATTACACATAGGTTTGAGGAGACCTTAGAGTGTTAGTCCACTTTGAGCCTTAAATGGACTCGAGTATGGTTATCTTGTGCATATCTAGATGTGAGACTAATAAAATTTCAAATTTTAAATTACACAAACTTGACTAAAAATATAAGAGGAAATTTTATTTTACCCCCCAAACTATACATCAATGATTAATTTAACCCTTATACTTCTTATAATTTCAATTTTACACCTAAATTATTTGATTTTGGATCAATTTCATCCTTGCCATTAGTTGCCGCTTATAATCAAACAGAAATTGCTAATGTGATACCGAAAGTTCGTTTAAAATTTTATTTGTCCCCCAAATTATCTAAAAAATATCAATTAGACCCCCAAATTTGAGATTATTTCATTTTTACCCCTACGCTTTGTCACGATTTTCAGTGATCCCCCCAGACTACTCTTATTTTCACGCGTACCCCTATACTATTTAAGTTACTATCAATTTTGCCCCTACCGTCAGATTTGAAAAGGAAAAAGTTTTAAAAAAATACATTTTGGCCTCAAATTTCAAAAGAAAGATGCAGACTCACCATTTTCCTACCAGCAAACCACCACTTCAAGCCCTTTTATCTCCTTCGTTAAAACTTCGTTTCGCCTCATTTTTATGTCGTTGGATTCAACTCACGGTCTAATTTTCGTATCACATCTCACACTTCTCATTCATCCTCATTTGGCATGCTATTGAAGCTCTAAAAGTTGATTAAAAAAAAAGACTTTTCTTCTCGTTTTCGAATTTTCTTCAAGCCATCATTTGAACTTTATATCTTTCTCGATTCTTGACGGTTCTATTTCATTCTTTTGCCATTCTCTTCACCTCACTTCCTACTTTGCCCTACACTACCTCGCTTTCTCACTTCTTCGTGTAATTGGCGGTTTTGGTATGCCGAAAGTTGTCTAAAAACTAATTTCAAAATTTTCAAAACATTCATCTTTTGTTTCTTTCTTCTCCATCTTCCTCATTCTTCTTCACCTATAACAAGATGTGGAACATGGTTCTAGGTGGTAACGAAACTAGTGATGGTGGTGGCGGTGGTAATGGAGTTCGATGCCGCTGGTGGTAATGGAACTTGAAAAAGGTGGGTTTGGTGTTGTAAGGTAGTGGTGATGGTAATGCTCGTGGTGGTGGTAATGGAACTTGGTTGTGAAAAATGTGGGTTTGGTGTTGTAAGGTGGTGGTGATGGTAATGCTCATGGTGGCGGTAATGGAGTTCGGTGCCGGTGGTGGTGGCGGTAATGGAGTTTGTTAAAAGTGATATTCTTCGAGGCTTATGCAATCTCAACCATCAACTTCACCAACATCACCACCCAAACCACCAACTTCACTGTTATCGAACTTCATTACCGCCACCATGAGCATTACCATCACCACCACCTTACAACACCAAACCCACCTTTTTCACAACCAAGTTCCATTACCGCCACCATGAGCATTATCAGCACCACTACCTTACAATACCAAACCTACATTTTTCAAGTTCCATTACCGCCACCATGAGCATTACCATTACCACCACCTTACAACACCAAACCCACCACCATCGTTGGACCGCCACCACTACCATCACCAGTTTCGTTACCACTTAGAACCATGTTCCACATCATGTTATAAGTGAAGAAGAAGAAGAATGAGGAAGATGGAGAAGAAAGAAAAAAAAAAGATGAATGTTTTAAAATTTTCAAAATTAGTTTTCGGACAACTTTCGACATGCCAAAACCACCCATTACATGAAGAAGTGAGAAAGCAAGGTAGTGTAGGGTGAAATAGGAAGTGAGGTGAAGAGAATGGCGAAAGAATGAAGTAAAACCGTCAAGAATCGAGAAAGATGTGAAGTCCGAAAGATGGCTCGAAGAAAAGTAAAAAACGAGAAGAAAAGTCTTTTTTTTTTTTGGGTAAATTACAAACACCCCCTCGAGGTTTGGTGAAAATACAGATTCCCCCCTGAGGTTTGAGAAATTACATCCCACCCCCTGAGGTTTATATTTCCATAACAAATTGCCCCCTGAGATTTTTATTTTCATACAGATTCCCCCCTAATTTCCCCTAATTTGTTATGAAAATTTGACCCTCAGAGGGCAATTTGTAATTTCTCAAACCTCAGGGGGGAATCTGTATTTTTATCAAACCTCGAGGGAGGTGTTTGTAATTTGCCCTTTTTTTTTTATTATTATCAACTATCGAAGCTCCGCATGCAAAAAGAGGAAGAACAAGACGTGTTGTGATACGAAAACTAGATCGTGATTTGAATCCTACAACGTAAAAATGAGTTGAAATGGAGTTATGAGGAAGGAGATAGAAGGGCTTGAAATGGTGGTTGTTGGTAGGAAAAGGGGTGGGTTTGCATCTTTTTTTTGAAATTTGGGGCCAAAATGTAATTTTTTTTTAACTTTTTCCGTTTCAAATATGACAGCAGGGAAAAAATTGATAGTAAGTTAAAATAGTATAGGGGTACGCATGAAAATAAGAGTAGTCTGGGGGGTCATTAAAAATCGTGACAAAGTATAGGGGTAAAAATGAAATAATCTCCCCAAATTTCATATTGTTTAGGGATCTAATTGATATTTTTGGGATAGTTTGGAGGGTAAAATGTAATCTCAAATGAAGAAAGTAGCCAATGCCACCTAATTATAGACGGTAGCTGATAACAGGGGTGAAATTGATCAAAAATTGAATAGTTTAGGTATGAAATTGAAATTATAAGAAGTATAAGGATAAATTGATCATCGAAGTATAGTTTGGGAGGCAAAATGAAATTTCCTCAAAATATAATCGAATATTTTTTTGTCTACATTAACTTAACAAAAATAGTAACTATTATTATGTTTTCGTCTATTAAAGTTAACTATCTGAAAATGTTGTAATCGTTACTTTTTATAAAATATATAAGAACATCTATGATAGGCTCTATATCAAAACCTTAAGTAATATCTTTCTCAATAAATATGATCAAATAACTTATCACAAAATCATCTTCTATCTTATTACGTAGTTTAGGTTTGAAAAATTTTATAGTTGAAAATGTATGTTTTTATGAGTAAAATGATAATCCGTTACAATAAGCATTATTAAATTTTATGAACTCAGTTTTAAGAATGCCATGTTGAACCTAGGCGATATTTTCATTTTTTGACAATATTCCTATTTTTAGGTAATGAACAAAAAATAATGAATGCAAAATATGGTGCATAAACAAATTAAAGTGTGACTTATAGAAGGAGAAAAAAAAAAAAAACATATGAACAAAAAACAAGAATAGTAACAAATAAGAACAAATAAAAAAAAATAAATTACTCTAAACAATACAAAAATATAATAAATAATACATAAAACAAATAGAATAGATCAATATTTGATAAAACTCAATTTAAAAGCTATTTTTTAAATTTTAATTTGGAGTGCAAATCTTTATAATTTTGAAGGTGCAAACTATTGAAGTTTTGGGGGTGTGAAATACTCTAATTTAAAATTATCTTATTAATTACTAGTATAATGTACATGGTTGGCATCCCCTAAATCCATCGTTGATCATGTGCTTAAGAGTTTACATTTTTTTAATTAATATAATAGAAGGATGATTATCTCCGGTCCAAAATTTAGAGTGGAAGGTGCTTTTTTTAAAAAAAATTATTTTACATAAATTTTTTACTTTCTAAATACACCTAATCTAGATACACTTAAAAAGTATAATATTTATGAGAAAAACCTTGAAAAAAATGTACTAAATACAAACATAAAAAAATTTAATACATTTTCGTATTATTGTTAGTTTTGCAATCTTTCCCAACCCCACAGGCTGCCAAAATAAAAGTAATTTATAAAATTGTGAACTCAATGAAAAGTGACAATAGAAAACCTCCCTGAAACACAAAACCCTTAAACTGTGCATTTTCGTTGAATTGAAAGAAGGAAAATATACACCAAGAATTCCAATTCAAATAACTTAGGCCTTGTTTGGGAACATGTTATTTTAGTAATTTTTTTAGCTTTTAGCTAAAATATGAGGTAAAAAAATTAGTATGTTTGTGATGACTTTTTGATTTTTTACGAAAAGATGTGCAAAAAGTAGAGAGAAAATGAAATCTTTGATTTTTTGGTATGAATTGTTGGCTTTTTGGTTTTTTTGATGACTTTTTGACTTTTTGGCTAAAATCATCATTTTCCAAACAAGACCTTAGTATGGGTAATAACATTTTTGTATTTTGCATTAAAAGTACATACGATTATATTTTCTTAGGTGAAAGGATATATAAACATGGAATATATAATTCTCCATATTATGATGGTTGATTGAAATTTGTATAAATTAACCAAACAAGAAGACAAACCATTAGTGCCAAAACTCCAACACATCAGCACAAGAGTGAGAAAATCTATTTGTATCTGGTGTTTGTTGGTGGTATAATTTGTAAAAGCCAATCGCAGAGTGACACGTGACACCTAAAGGGCAATTTGGAGAATTAATGCAAGTCTCCAATCAAAGACAGCCACGTGGCAGTTCATATTGGTAGTATTGGATCTGCGTGGCATCTGAATAGTCAAGAGGCACGAGATGGCGTAGCCTAACGGTTACCCACAATTCAAATTCAAATTCAAATTCAAATTCAGAAGGAAAGCCTAACTACAAAAGAGGCGTAGTGGGAGCTAGTTAAGCGAAGCCATGGCCAGAGATCGTGGAAACGTATTTTGATGGTTAGAAGGCTACTTCGACGATTTTCACTAAAAAGTATAAATAGCAGAGAAGACTAAACGGAAGGGATCCGGACTCTGATCCAAAAACTAGTTTATTTACTTCGTCTTATTTTTCTTTCCAGTTTTACATTTCTAGTTCTTTACATTTCCAGCACTTCAATTCCTGTAGTGCACTTCATTTCCTAGGAGTAGTCTTTCAGTAGTTTGTTACTGTGAACCTCGTCGAGGTTGGGTCATTATAACTTCATTGTAAGTTTTCATTTGCTTAATGAAATTCGATTTCTGAATTATATTTACTTGTTACTATTCGCAATTTTCTCCTAAACAAGCCACCAGTAAAAATCCTTTTCATTGAGGCTAAAAGAACTTCAACACAATCGCTTGATAATTGGTTGGCAATTATAAATTCTGTAAGGACTAATTGATCCTTACTGGCACACTTAAATTTACATTATTAACCTTCAAAAGTAAAAAAAAAAACCAACAGTGTTACTAACAAAAAAGAGTATGCAAGAAAATAAAAAGGTTAACATGATGGTCATTACATCAGTTAAAACATAAGTGAAGACTGGAATTTTTTTTTCTCCCAGGCAACTAAATATGAAGCCAGAAATAAGTATTTCAGAAATGGCCAAACTTAAGCATCCTAAATACAAAATATGTCAAGTCTTGCATCATAGAATAAGAGAGCTGCAGCATTGTGATGGGGCTGCCAAAATGATTTGGCCATCATGCTAGTCTTTCAAGACAATATGTCTCTTGTATCTTGCATCTTGATGAGAGAGTGATGGTGTTCATGAAGAGGTTAATGTTAGAAGAGGAAGACAACAATGTTGACACTGACAGGGTTGTGATGCAAATCTAATGTATGGAAAGCATTAAACGAAGGGGAAAATTGAACTCAAAGGTTATTTGACAAGATTCTGACTTAGAACTTGTCTACAAAATTAATTATGTAATTTTGTGATTTGGGCTGTGAAGTGTGCTGCCAGAGTGGGCCGTTGTGTTTAGAATGCTTTACTTGGTTTCAATCAAATATGATAGCCTTCAGAAGTTCAAACAGAGCCATGGCTTAGCCTTTTAATTGGGCCCAAAGCATTGCTATGGCACCAAGTGACGGTGGTGCGGTGTAGGTGATGCCAATGTTGGTTGCAAGTAGCGTAGTTTTGGGAGGAGAAGGAGAGAAAGAGAGGAGAGAGAAGAGGAGGCGGGAGGTGTGTAGAGAGAGACATTTTTGGATATTTTTTTTCCCCCTTCTTTGTTTTCTTGGACTCTCCATCTAGGCTTTCTATTGAAAATCAGTCATTCTATTTTGTTGAAGAACCTTCAACCTTATTCTATTTATTTATTTATTATTATTATTGGTTCAAATCTGTTCCTGTTTATGTTTGTTGTGATTGTTGTTGATGATGAGACATATTTCAACAAATTAAAAAAAAAATTAACAGATAAGAAAGATAAAATATGTTTCAAATTTGAACAGATAAAAAAATTTAAATAGATAAAAACTTTGAATAGATAGATAACTGATAAGTGAAAAAATCAAACATATAATAAAATTTGAATAGATAATGAAAAAAATTGAACAGATAGTCAAAAATTTTGAACAAATAGAAAATAAATTTAAATAAATAGAAAATAATTTGTGTAACGCTCCCAAAATAAATACAATAAATCAACTCCAAACACTAATACAATGTGATATAAATAACATCAAAAGCTTTCATTAATCAGAGTTAAAATACAAAAAGTGACACATGTGATATACATTCATAATCGTTCATCCTAAATCTACAACATGTGTTACAAGAGGTAATAAGAAATTAAAGGTGAACAGATAAACATATATCTTAATGGCTTACATCTTTTCAAGACTGTACTTAGTTACAACAAAATGAGTCATAAGCTCAGTACAAATAAAACCCTACCCTTGTACAAAAGGTAAATACAAAATAAACAAAAGTGAGCTTTCAGCTCCACAATCCTCCCAAGCTAAATCCTTGGCGAAGGCATATCACGAACACCTGAAAATGGTTTTCTCCAAATAGGGTGAGCCAAAACCCAGTAGAAACAATCTAACACAATATATGAATCTTAACAAAGATATAAGTAAAATGTGCATATACAATGCCTGCGATAAAATCATTCATAGTTTATAGGATCATAGTTTGCCTATTTCAATCCGTTTTATCTTAATTCATCTCCTGACAATTTATTCCACCTCAATTTATGAGTCAAATCCATTGTTATCCAAACAACCCAACTGAGGTTACAACTCAGTGGTTATCTAATTAACACAACCATTACACAACAATTCAATTTGCCATTTTACGAAAATTTCGTTCGCGGAAATCGGCACCCATGTATACGCGCGATTTTCGGGACTTTCATGCTGGACACACATGTCAACTTAATTCAATAGAGTCCATCCCCGTTCTTCTCCCAAACGTGAAATACATCTCATTTCTCCTCTCAAATATCATACATATGCAATGTATTTAAAACACGGTCATATTCAATGACAATAGTTAAGAGATTAATTTCAATTCACCTAATCAATCATAACTATTCTCCACCGATAGCCCAAAACAGATATTTCTAAATAGATATACAATCTCCAAGGCAGACAGATTATCTAAATTTCGATAGGTGAGAGATAATACATAACCAACTCCACAATTTATATAAACATTCATCCAATTCCATATTTTCAATACCAATTTCATTATTTATACAAAATAATTATTTTAAACATTTTAGGGCAAAACTCCATGCTCTCCCAAATCCAATCCATGTGTCAAAATCAACAAATTTAACACAACACGTTCTCATATTTATACCCATAACCATTTTCAACACTCTTATTTGAAAACCTCTCTTTTGATTTTAAACTAAAACCCTAGGTTTGTCTAAAATCCTTTAAATCCCAACACCTTTTACACAACAACAAATAACTAATTTAAAAATCATAAGAGAATGTAGAAAGTTCCTACCTCAAGTTTAGAAGACCAATGAAGAAGTGAAGGAACTTCAAAGACGTCGAAATCAAGTCCTACTTGGATCAAAATGGAGCTCTTAAGATGCTCTACCTTTTTAACAAAGATAGTAGGGTGGAGAAACCACTAAATCTAGGTGAAAAGTAGAGAGAGAGAGTGAGTTTTAGAGAGAAGAGCTCTAGATCTAGGGTTGAGAGAGAGAGAGAGAGAGAGAGAGAGAGACTTATGAAAAAGTGATATAAAAAGTGATATTCTCGGACTGATATACGCACAGTCCACTCGAGCGCAAGAAATGACGCTCAAGTATCAGACACAATAAATTGTTCTACTCGAGGGCAAGAAACGACGCTCGAGCACAGAATGCACACCCCCAGTAGTTTTGCAAACAACAGACTAACGCTCAAGCGCAAGAAGGGTCGCTCGAGCGTAAAATATACTTTTTTAGTAATTTTGCAGATCTGCAAAAGTACTGAGAGTTTGCAAAACCCGCTCGAGTTCAAGAAGTGCCGCTTGAGTAGCGGAGCAAAAATCTAGATAACAAAAGTTTGAAAACTAAGCAACCAACCTGTCCTAAACACAACCACAATAACCTCAAAGCCAAATTTAAAGAATTACAAGGAGAACAAGATATGACCAACAATATATAACCATTAAACTTGAGTCCGGGATACAACAAGAGTCGGGTCAAACCGCAATCGCTATAATTTGAACCAATATATATAAATTTAAAGATATATAAATAATTTGAACAGATAGTTAACAAAATTCAAACGGGTAAATTAGAAACAAAATATCCTTCAAAATAATAAATGGATCTATCACTAAATTATCTCACAAATGATGGATCTCTCACTAACAAAAAAATATCCACTAGGCCTAATTCCTTATACCCTTCTTAGGTTGGATTTTTCAATAATTATCTCTTATTAATATTGATAAAAATTTATCATGAATTTATAATTATTTATAAAATTCCTACTGATTTGTTATTTCCCTAATAATTTTTGTACATTTTAATATATGAAAAATGATATACAAATCCACTTTTTAAACTTACTTTCTATACTCAATGATGTGTAAACAAAAGAATTTGTTGATAATTAAAGAATAAATGATAAAAAATAATTGACTTGGTTATTTTATTAAAGTTTCGCATCATTGACTTTGAAAAATTGAGTATTCTATATACTCCCTCCCTCCGTCCAAAAATAATAGTTTTTTTTTGTTGAGAAATTTAACTTTTTTAAATAGTACAATTATTATATTTTAAAAATATTAGGCTCTGTTTGTTTGTGATCTCAAACTAGTTTTCAACGCTTCAGTTTGAGCATGATGTTTGGTAAGAGTTTTGGAATTAATTTTCCAAAACTCTGCCGGAAGCTCTGTCTATTATGTCAAAACATTTTGTCACAACAGAGGGCGTGTTTGAGGGAACGGGACGTCCGGCCGGTTGACCAGCCGACTGTCCGAAACAGTGAATTTTTTTTTTTATATAATGGAAAAAAATATTTTCTAAAATTTTTAAAATTTTTTATGTGCTTTAAAATAATTTTGAGTTGTATGTTTAGTTATGAGTTGTAAATTTTTGTATCACATATTAAATGTCACATTAACAATTCCCTACTCAAATCAAAACTCTTTTCAAAACTATTTTCAAAACTATTTACCAAATAAATTTTCTACACTCAAATCATAATTCCACAACACGCAAACTCAAAATACAACTCATACTCTCAAATCACATTTACAAAACACAACCAAACGCTACCTTAATTTTTCAAAATTACCCTTTGATGGTACTTTTTTTAAGAATATTAATTGTCATAATTGTATTTTTTTATTAATAAATTTAAAAGAAGGGTAAAATAATATATTTATATTATTTTATTCTTTAATTTTTGAAAAAAAATGATATTTTAAGATAATAAAAAATAAAATAAGTGATTAATATTTTAAATATATATATATATATATATTACTGTATTTTTATCTTGTCAGAGAAAAGAGCTCCTGACATCACCAAATGAACATATGCGGTTAATTCCACCGTTGTTAGGTATTCAATTATCTTACTAAAAAATTTCTCATACAAGAATTTAATAAATGTTTTGGTAAAATATATAGGATCTCTAAGTACTTTTTAAAAGGGGAAAATTATTATACAGTGATGTTTTATAAAAATAAAAAAATAATACTTATAATATAAATACATAAAAAAATATGATTTTAATAATTAATATTTATAAAATTTATCATCTGTATCTAATTATTTTTAAAACTTTTAACTGAATTGAAATGTTTTTTTTTTAAGCTCCACCAAACTACCAGCTGGCGAACTCAGGCCATGCCAGGCTCACACGCAGTCCATCAAATGTAGGCCCCACTCGTGAAATCATCATGGGCCATACACGCTGTGGATTCGTAATTAATTAACTTGTTACTAATGGGATTAAGTGCTTTAAGGCTTGGTTTGAGAAGTTGGTTTTTAGTCCTTTTTTTTTTTTTTTCTTTTTTTTTTTTTTAAAGTTAAAAGTTGATTTTTTTGAATTTTTTTTTTTAAATTTGGGAAGGTGGTTTTTAGCCAAGGGTGAAATTACAATTTTACCCATCATGAGTCAAAATATACTACGTGGATGAAGTTGTAATATTTTAAATTAAATAGGGTTAGTTTGGTCATTTGATTATGATTTGACATTATAAACAAATATTAATAAAAAAAGTCAAAAGTCACTTTTTATCAACTTTCCAAATCATTTGTCTAAAAAAGCTAAAAGTTTAATCAAAAGTCAAAAAATCACTTTTTACCATCTTCCCAAAATAAGTCTAACTAATTGTGGACGTGGACCCTGTGGCTGCTAGCTCATTTAGGGCATCCACAATGGGATGGCTAAAAAAGTGTATTAAGGTGTGTTATATGATAAAAAAATAATAAAAGTGGGGTCCAAAAATGTTTGTTAAGATGTGTTAAGAGTTTGTTAATTTTAGAGAGTGGGTGGTGGTGCAATGGATGTGTTAAAGGGTGTGTTAAGGTGTGTGTTAAATATATATATATATATATATATGTATATAATAAATAAAATAAATAAATAATTTAGTTTAATCAAAAATTTGAAGCCCAAAATTAAATTTCAAGTCCAAAAAAAAAATCCCAACAAGTTAAAAAATAAAAAATAAAAATTTTGCCGTTGACCAATCAACCAGCCGGACGTCCAGCCGGTCAACCGGTAAGACAAAAAACCGCTCTCCTTTGTTAGCTAGAACGCTCGCCGCAGATAACAAACAACTTAGCAACTGATACTAACACACACCATTAACACACACGTTAACAGATCCACTGCAGCACCAAATGTTTCCCTTCCCTAGCTAAAACTTAATAACTGACCTCCACTGTGGATGCTCTTAGAGCATCCACAATGGAGCTATTAAGGGACGTGTTAGTGTCAGTGTCAGTTGTTAATATTTTAGCTATTGAATGGCTCAAATGATGCTCCAATGGAGCTGTTAAGGGATGTGTTAGTGTCAGTTATTAGTGTCAGTTGTTAGTTTGTTTGTTAACTGTAGCGAGGCTTCTAGCCAGCGAAGGAGAGAGCTGTTAATTTGTTTTTTGGTCTTACAGGTTGACCGGCCAGACGTTCGGCCGGTTGACCGGTCAACGGCAATTTTTTTTTATTTTTTTATCTATTTATTTATTTATTTTTTAAACTTGTTGGGATTTTTTTTTTTTGGACTTAAAATTTAATTTTGGACTTGAAATTTTTGATTAAACTAAATTATTTATTTATTTTATTTATTATATACACACATATATATATTTAACACACCCCTTAACACATCCATTGCACCACCACTCACTCTCTAAAATTAACAAACTCTTAACACATCTTAACAAACATTTTTGAGCCCCACTTTTATTATTTTTTGTTATATAATACACACCTTAATATATTTTTTTAGCCATCCAATTGTGGATGCCCTAATTTTGAAGAAATTGCCCCTGACTGTTGTTTCAATGGCAATCATGACCTCTAATTATCAGGCATTTGATTTATAAATTTAAATTTAAATTTAAATATTTTTTGATAAAAAATTTAAATTTTAAAATGTTTTGCTCGGAATAACATATTTAAGTACTATTAAGGGGCCATTTTAATTGATAAGGGAGTATACTCCTTTCCTAACTGATCAAAATTTGAATTTCTTACTATTCAAGTGAAAGTCCGACGATTTAAATAGATAGATTAGCTTCCCTAGTTTAGCTTGTAAATGTGAATTCAAAAGTCCTGTCTTGAGGTTGTTTTGAATAAATAAACAAAAAAATATTAAAGTAAATGATCAAAATATCTATATATATAGTATAAAATATACACAATTTTTTTACAAACCAAACCCTCTTCTCTCTCTCTTTATCTTGTTCGCCGCTGACTTTGACCACCACCACCACCTTCGTCATCGCCAATCTACCAATCTGAACAGATCTGACCCCCACCTCCGACTTCGTCTATGTATGGTTATGGTTGATTAAATGTTTCTGTGGAGCATCTCTTGGCACCTCTTGAAAAAGGCCAGCTTTTGCATGCGCATACATTTATGAAACTTCATAATGAACAAGTCTGCAACTTGATCTATCTCATTTTCAAACTTCATCCTCCTCCTCGAACAGCGAGTGCATCACATTTGGAGTGAGCTCTCTAATTTGCACAAATAAAAAAAATTAAAACATATATATTAAAAACAATTCAAAAAATAGTTCTTTAACAAATAGTTCAACAAATAAAAAAATAAAAATTTAACAGATAGTTTTAACGGATAAGAAAAAAAAAAAAAATTTAACAGATAAAAAAATATTTGAATTGATAGTCAAAAAAATTAAACAGAAAAAAAATTCAATAGATAGATTAAGAAGTAAAATTAAAAATAAAAAGCTTTCCAAAATAATAAAATATATTTCTCACTATAATATTTTACAAAGAGTGTACTTCTCGCCAATAAAAAATAGAAAAAATTATCAGTAAATCCTATGTGGTAGAAAGTTAAACCATTTAGTCCTACAAATTTTCTTATGCACTATTTAGTCCCACTTTTTACATCAACAACATCAACAACATCATTAACATCATTGATATCAAACATTAACATTAATATTAATATTAATATCAAACATTAACATTAACATTATCATTAATATCAAACATTAACATCATCAAACATTAACAGTAATATCAAACATTAACAAAACATCATTAAAAAAAAAAAAAAATGTTAACATCATCAACATCATGATGTTCTAAAGCAATGTTCAAATCAGATCGAATCAATACGAGTCCTAAACACACAAACCCAGATCTGAAAAAATGAAGATGAAAGAATTTTGTTTGATGTTTGTGTCAGATCCACGGCGGAGACTTCCATGGCCGATCACGACGGCGATCAGAATGAATCAGTGGTTGAGGTGGTGAACGAGAAGTTCGACAGCCACGATTCGATGATGTTCTACAGCAATGTTCAAATCAGATCGAATCAATACGAGCCCTAAACACACAAATCCAGATCTGAAAAAATGAAGATGAGAGAATTTTGTTTGATGTTTGTGTCAGATCCACGGCGGAGACTTCCATGGCCGATCACGACGGCGTTCAGAATGAATCAATGGTTGAGGCGGTGAACGAGAAGATCGACAGTCACGATTCGTCGTTGTCGTCAGATTCCGATACCGAGAAGAAGCCTTCTTCGGCGTCTGTTGTCAAAAAGAAGATCTATCATCTCTTCGGCAGAGAGAAGCATGTGCCGAAGGTCTTGGGAGGCGGATGTTTATGTGCACAAGGAAAGCAATCCAAACCTCTCTTTCTCTATTTACATTTGTGTATGTAATCTGTATATACACACAGTTCTATTATATCTGACGGTTATTGGAAAAAAAAAATGTATGTAATCTGTATATACTAGTTTATGTGCACAAGGAAATCAATCCAAACCTCTCTTTCTCTATTTACATTTGTGTATGTAATTTGTATATACACACAGTTTTCGATGATCACCAATGCAGGACCATCGATTTACGAAATTTGAGTTCTGTTATATAGAAACAACGTAATTATAAAATGTTGTGATGTTTGATGTTATTTTGATGATGATGATGTTTGATGTTTAATGGTCATTAATATTGTAATAGGACCTAATGGTTCATAAGAAAATTCATAGGACCAAATGGGTTACAAGATACAAATTTAGAATTTATTGGTGCATCCCCCTAAAAAATACTCATGAGACTTATATCTTACACCCTTTTTAGATTGGATTTTTCAACAATTTTCTATTTATTATTCAGGAAAATTACAATTAAGTTGGATTTTAAAAAATAATTACAAATAAGTGATAAATTTTATAAATATTAATAATTAAAATTATAAATTTTTTCATGAATTTATGATAAATTCCTCTGTTACCACTGAAGGGTAATTTTCTCTTATTGTTCAATCACTTCACATGTTAGTACTAATACCTGTAAGAAATATATCCAACACTATTAAGTGGTGTTTTTTTTACTTAAAAAAAAGTTAAAAAGTCAAAAAATTGATTTTTTTAACTTGTTGCGAAAAGACTCCTAAGTTCTATAGATTTTGAAAACCAAATGAAATACAAAGAAAAGAACCATGTGATACAAGTAAAACATGATAAAAGCAAAAAAATGAAGTCGGTATATACGAGACATGCAACAAAATAATAACTTGTAATAATATGGAAATATGAGATAGAAAATATATAATATGTGAGAATGAAAAGTGTGTAATCACTGCCTTAAAACTATTATACTATGTGAAGGCAGAAGCGAAGCTATGCAGGGATTGGGGTGGCCCCCGCCCCGCCCCGCGTATTAAAAAAAATTACATTTATACGTCTATGTGCCTGTTTGGCAGAACTTTTTTTCAGCTTATTTCAGCTTTCAGCTTAATTTAAGCTATTTTGATGTGTTTGGTTTAGCTTATAGCTTATAACTTATAGCTTTGTGGAAGTCAGAAATCAGCTTATTCTTTAAGTGGGGCAGGAGATGCTTTAAGAATAAGCTGGAAATCAGCTTAAGCTGAAAGTTATAAGCTATAAGCTGTTTAGGCATAAGTTATAAGCACTTTCCTACAGCTCTACCAAACATGTTTTATAATCTTTGTAAAATATATAATAGGATTGTCTCCTCCTTCTTTGAAAAAAAAAATTCTAACTCTTTATTTCATTAAATTTTTATAATATATAACGAGATGTTCTCCAACTATTTCACTTAATAGCAAAAATATAATCTAATCAATTTATTTATGAAAAATGCTAGAAATCATGAAAGTTTATCCCAAAAGTTATCCCAAAAATGAAGTAGATGGTGTAGAATTAAGTTGATGGGATGTGAGTCATATTTAAAATGATTTTAGTTCATACAATGATAGATGAAGCTCTCTCTTTATTATCTCGTGCCAGATGCTACAAAGGATGAGCCCTAGATGTACTACTATTTTGATTTTTTCTTAGCTAGCTCTTTTCTATTACTAATGCTTCAGGCCTCGAAAGTTTCAGGCGCGAATGACACGAATTTGTGGTCACCGGTCGACTGGCCGGACGACCACCCGAACGACTGGGTAAAGCACTTGTGTTATCCAAAAGACAACCTAAGAAGGGGGTAAATTAGGTTTTTATAATTAAAATTAATAATACCCTAATAAAAATTATGACTAGCACAATAGATAAATATAATTAATGAAATAAAAATAATTAAAACAAGTGTCATAACAACTATGTTAGTTAATGATTTTAGCACAGTAAAAATGTGAAATATAATTATGGCAATTTAAAATAAAATAAAGAGATAAGGGAGAGAGAGACAAACAAATTTATAGTGGTTCGGCTTCAACTCGGCCTACGTCCACTCCTTAAGTTTCACTTGAGATTTTCCACTATACTCTAGCTTCACAGGGTGCTAGCAACCTTTTCACAGATGGAGCAATCTTCTACAGATTTTACACTGACTTTCTAAGTCAAGAACATTGAGTGTACTACACTTTTACAAGGTTGAAAAGAATGTGTTTTTACTTTCACAGAAAGTTACAAGAATTATCTCTCAAAGATAGATATAAAAATGAAGTTCTGATTTTTCTATAAACCTCACACAAGAAAGATGGGCTTAAAGTTATAAGGCTCAGTGTATAATTTTTGAGAATAGATGTGAGTGATTATAAATCAAAGAATATTTTCAGGTTTTTGTAACTTATTTACATTAGAGGCTTTGGTATATATAATGAAAATTATAGCCGTTTAGAGCCATTGTAGTCATTTGAATTTATAGCCGTTGTACTTCATCATTATTAATTTGAATATCTTCCACTCCATCATTACAAATTTGAATATCTTCCACTTGAACCTTTTGAACCTTTTGACCTGCTACTGTGCTGGGCTGTTTGAACCTTTGTTTTGGGCTATTTGAACTCCTAATTTAATCAAATATTAAATACATTCTAACAACATTTAGGATAAAGGTTTAGGTGAGAAATAATAGGACAAAATAAATTTTGATTCTATTTTTTTCTTTCAAATAAATCATCAAAATAAATTTTGAATTCTATTTTTCTTTTTCAAATAAATCATCAAAATAAATTTTGATTCTATTTTTTTCCTTCAAATAAATCATCAAAATATTTTGATTCTATTTTTTTCTTTCAAATAAATCATCAAAATATTTTGATTCTATTTTTCTCTTTTAAATAAATCATCAAAATAAATTTTGATTCTATTTTACTCTTCCAAATAAATTAATGTCATGCCCTCAAAATATAACCCATAACATACACAATAATACGATGCATTACTTAAGAAAATAAATCATAATTCATTCATCAGAGTACCCTAAATAAAGTCATTACATATAACATCCAAAATAAATGCCCTACGGGCTTACATCTTGCCAAGCCAACACTTGGACACAAAAACATGAGTTCTAACTCAAAAACAAATAAAGCCCTAGGCTTGAATGTTTACATGTAATTCAAATAAAACAAATAACTAAAGACAAGGCTTCATTGTCCAAATCCTTCCAAGCTAAGTCCTTGGAGGTAGTGAATCACCTGGACCTGAAAATGATGTTCCCATATAGGGTGAGCCACAGCCCAGTAGAAATATACTAAACCAAATATAAGCATTGAATAAAGCAATAACACTTAATAGATGGTTAACAATGATAAGCAGTCATATCAATATACAATCTTAAGACACTAATGTCTATGACACTTATCAATATCCATTATTCTCAATGTGGCTCAGAACCTAGCCAAACTTACAACGGTGAATTATATAGCATATTTACATTACTTCCAATATCAACTACACAAATGAGACTCAGGCTCATATCAAAACACTTCATACTTCCAGATTGATACACATTTTAGTGCTGTATCAAGAAAACACTTCAATATTATTAAGCACACATAAAAGTGATGCTAATGGAGTCCATCCCCTATCTCCTCCCAAACAATAAAACACTTTAATATAATAAGCACACATAACAGTGATGCTAATGGAGTCCATCCCCTATCTCCTCCCAAACAAAATCCGGTTTAGAGGTCCATCTCCTATCTTCCCCTAAACCGTGGAGTACATCCCCTATCTCCTCCAACACAATATGCATATGCAATGCTCAACCATTACGTGTATGTAAGCACATAACATATACAACAAACAATCAATACACATAATGTCTGTGTTAATTCAACAGTCAAAATTAGTGACTTAGCCAATGTGATTAGTTTCAGTTATCCCTAATACACATGCAATGTCTACAACAATCATGACTATCCTCCACCGATAGCCCAAAACAGTTATCTCTAGACTGAAAATAAATAAATCGATCATTCGATAGATGAGTGATTGAAATTAACCAACTACCCCATTTAATCAATAAATTCTTCAATCTTATGAATTTAATTAATTTCCCCAATGTTCCTCAAATTAAATATACAATTCAATTTATTTAAACAACTAGGGTTTTTCCCAAAATTACCAAAATACCCCCAACATATTAAAATGCCATAAACTTAGAACAAAATGTATACATTGGAGTAGGAAATCCCTACCTCGAAGAAATCAACAAAAATGGAGAAGATGGAGATGACGACCCAAAATCCAAAGTGCTCCAAATCCAAGATCGTTCAGATTAAACTGAAGCCCTCGACCCATACTACCTTTTTAATAAAGCGACTAGGGTAGAAACACACTCTAAATAGATCAAACCTAAGAGACAAGGTGAGTTGGAAGAGAGAGAAGTCGGAACTAGGGTTTAGAATCAAAAAGACGATGAAAAACTGATTAAATTCCCGCTGCTGTCTATTTAAACTGGACAGGCTCGCTCGAGTGAAGACATGGTCGCTTGAGCGACCAGACACAAAAAAAAAACTCGCTCGAGCGAAGAAAAGCTCGCTCGAGCCAAGAATGCAATGTTTCAGGTCTGCAACCCAGAAGCATGCTCGAGCGACAGAATGCTCGCTCGAGCGAAGAACTCGAAAACATACACCTCGCTCGCTCGAGCGAAGAAACACTGCTCTCAGGTCTATACTAGACGCAATCGCTCGCTCGAGCGAAGAAACCCTGGCTCGAGCCACCAGAGACAAAACTCAACCCTCGCTCGAGCGACCAAACCCTCGCTCGAGCGACCAACCCAAAAACTGAACAACAACACTTAGTTTCCGGACCCAACCAACCTGTAACAAACCTGCCCAACACAACCCACAACCTAAGAATAGGGATTTAAAGGACAACAACAATTATATAATGACAGAATCTACGAAACCCAAGTCCGGGTACAATAATCAAATGGGAAAAGACCGGGGTCGCTATAACTAAAAACATAATTAAATAAATTATCAAAATAAATAAGTCTAACAATCTCCCCCTTTTTGATGATGGCACACAATGATGTTTTGATTTGATTTGGGAGTAAGAAAAGCTCCCCCGCAAGTCATGCTCTCTGAATTCATTTCTAAATACATAAGTTAGCACATGTGTAATAAATAAGCTTTAATTAGAAACATGATATGAGACTAAGATATCAAACTACAAATACATAATCATCAGATTAGTTCTCAAATTATACCATAATTTGAAAATAATACCATAATACATAACATCATATAATTTCTCCCCCTGTGACGTTATCAAAAGGAAATCAAGGGTCAGAATCTGGAGGAGGAGAAGGAAAATGATAGTGATAAATGGCATCAAAAATAAATAATCAAAACATACATCTATATATATATATATATGAATCGCCCGCGCCTCTCTTTTTCGTTGCAAATCGCGTCGAACACGCGGCCTCACTTTTGCGTCAGCCAACCGATAAAAGCAGCTCTCCTCGATTGCCGCTCGCCTCGGCTATCTCTCCTTCCTTGTCTTCTTCTCTTCAGCCTCTTCTTTTCAGCCTTCTTCTTAATCACACTCATCTGCTTCTTCTTCTTCACCTCACTCTCTTCTATCTCTTCTTTACCACTCTCTACTGTTCTTCTTCCTCATCGAGAGACAAAAAATGAACGGAGGAGGCCAAACCTCAGTCTGTTCTCTTCTATTTCTCTGCAACTCATTTCTTTTACACCTCTCACCTCTAAACCATGGCTTCCTCATCCCGTCCTCTCACTCTATTTCCAAACATGAATGATTCCATAAACTCAGCTGGACCGAGTGCCTCTACTCCTACTCTTCCTGTTATTTCTCTTCCTAACCTTCCTATGATGTCGATTGAGTAAATCATGGTAGCTCAATCTGACATAGAAGCCAATCATTTCACACTGATGTCCTGTATGGAGACAGTGACGACAGTCACAAAATTGGCTCACCGATTGCAGAACAGGATGAGTGAGCTTCATTAGGTCAACACTCAATTCTCTCTGCTCCAACACATGTACAAGGATGCGTGAGCAGAAATAGGTGCATTGAAGGCCGAAAATAAAGAGCTTAAACGGAAGACCACCTCCATGACTCGATTTGGAGCAACGTTGTTCTTGGCCTTTGATAGTCAGCGGGGAGTCGTTGATCTCGATGAAAGCACGGGGGTAGGGGCGTCAAGGGTCGCCCAAGGTGATAAAAAGAAGAAGAAAACGATGGATGAGGCGAGTAACTAAGATCGGTGTATGGCTGAAAAAAAATAAAGGGTTTTTTTTTTATATGTTTATTTTGATCGGCGTGTGGCCGTAAAAAAAATGAGGGGTGGTTTTTTTTTTTTTTTATGTAAATATTTGTATTTTGATTTATTTTTGTTTTTATGTTTAAGTACTGAAAAATGAAATGAAAATGCAAAAAAAATAAGAAAATTAAGTCCAAACAAAAAATAATAATGAGAAAAAAAATAAAAAAAAGAAATTAAGCCTAATAGCAAAATAAAAAAAATAAAATAATACCAGCAGAAATTAAACTTAATGGGATGTTGGTGTTGCTAGAATGGTAATGCAAAAAAAATACCATGAGAGTTTAAAAAAAATCAATGTATGCAAAGTTAACTTTACCTCAAGATGCAAAACCAAAAAAAATTACACAGTTGAGAATAGCAAACTGTTAAGGAGAATAAATGTATAAAGGACTTGAGAACATTCAACTGACATAAATGTTTCCATATCAATGTAGCAATACACATATATCATGTTAACAAAAATTCAAGTTTCATAGTCATAACAAAACTTTTTAAGTAGAAATCGACATTCCAAGCTCGCCACAAATAAAATTGAAGCGATCCTCGCTTAGGGGTTTTGTGAAAATATCTGCCAATTGCTTGTCAGTGTTTATAAATTCAAGCACAATATCCCCTTTTTGAACATGAGCTCTTAAAAAATAATGTCGAATTTCAATATGTTTTGTTCGTGAGTGTTGAACCGGATTTTTGCTTAAATTGATGGCACTAGTATTATCACATTTAATAGGAATATGATCATAATGAAAATCAAAGTCCTCCAATTGTTGTTTCATCCAAGATATTTGGGCACAACACCTTCCAGAAGCTATATATTCAGCTTCGGCTGTTGATAAAGCAACAGAATTTTGCTTTTTGCTAAACCAAGATACTAATGAGTTACTAAGAAAGTGACAAGTTTCACTGGTGCTTTTTCTATCAAGTTTGCATCCGGCAAAGTCGGCATCTAAGTAACTAATTAAATCAAATGCAACATATCTAGGATAACACAATTCCAAATTTTTAGTGCCAACAAGATATCTAAAAATTCTTTTAACAGCATTGATATGTGATTTCTTAGGATTTGATTGATATCTAGCACGCATACAAACACTAAACATAATATCGGGTCTACTTGCAGTTAAATAAAGAAGTAAGCCGATCATACCTTGATATTTTGTTTGATCAATGGACTTACCTTTTTCATCCTTGTCTAGCTTAATGGATGTGCTCATAGGTGTTCCAGCTATTTTTGAGTCATACATACCAAACTTTTTGAGTAGTTCTTTTGCGTACTTAGCTTGGTTGATAAAAATTCCTTCCTTACATTGTTTGATTTGAAACCCAATGAAATAATTTAGCTCCCCCATCATGCTCATCTCAAACTTACCTGACATACACTTAGCAAATTCCTTACACAAGGTTTTATTAGTAGCACCAAATATAATGTCATCCACATATATTTGAACAATAAGTAAATTATCATTTTTAGTTTTAACAAAAAGTGTTGTGTCAATCGTTCCTCTAGAAAAATTATTTTCAATCAAAAATTTACTTAATCGTTCATACCATGCACGAGGTGCTTGTTTCAAACCATATAAAGCTTTTGATAGTTTAAAAACATGATTTGAAAAGCATGATCTTCAAAACCTGGGGGTTGTTTAACATAAATTTCCTCATTTATAAAACCATTAAGAAAGGTACTTTGTACATCCATTTGATAAAGTTTGAAATCTCTAAAACATGCAAATGCAAATAACATGCAAATGGCTTCTAATCTAGCAACCGGAGCAAAGGTTTCATCGAAATCAATACATTCTTCTTGATTGTATCATTGTGCAACAAGTCTAGCCTTGTTTCTTATAATTGTACCAGATTCATCAAGTTTTTTTCGAAAGATCCATTTGGTACTGATAATGGTATGATCTTTAGGTTTTAGCACAAGTTCCCACACTTCGTTTCTCTCAAATTGGTTAAGCTCTTCATGCATAGCTATCATCCAATATTCATCGAATTCAGCTTCTTGAAAGTTTTTAGGCTCAATCTGTGAGAGAAAAGCCAAGTTACTACAAATATTTCTAAGTGAAAAACGAGTTTCAATACCTTTTGTAGGGTCACCTAGGATTAAATCCTTAGGGTGATTATGAACAAACTTCCATTCCCTTGGCAAATCATCATTGTTTCCTCCTTTTTCTTGAGGTGAGAGAATAGGTTGTTCGATCTCTTTGTTCAACTTACATGGTTGGTTCTCTTCTTTATAGATACTTGAATCTTCCACATTTGGTTCCAAATCTATATTATCACTAACAATTTACTTTTGAGTAGAGATGTTAGTTTCATAAAATGCCATATGTATAGATTCTTCCACAACAAGAGTTCTTTTATTAAAAACACAATAAGCTTTGCTAGTTAAGGAATAGCCAAGAAAAATTGTTTTATCAGATTTTGAATCAAATTTACCTAAGTTATCCTTACCATTATTATGCACAAAACATTTACAACCAAAAACATGCAAGTGACTATTGTTGGGCTTTCTATCATGCCAAGGTTCATAAGGAGTCTTTTTGGGAATATGTCTAATTAATGCACGATTTAAAATATAGCATGCGGTGTGAACAGCTTCGGCCCAAAAATATTTAGGAAGATTATTTTTGCAAAGTATTGTTCTACTCATCTCTTCTAAAGTTCTATTCTTCCTTTCTACTGCACCATTTTGTTGAGGGGTTTTAGGTGCTGAAAAATTATGTCCAATACCATGCTCATCACAAAACAATTCAAATTTCTCATTTTCAAGTTCTCTACTATGGTCGGTTAGAATATTAGTAATAAGAAAGTCTTTTTCATTTTAAATTCTACGACAGAGTTTTGTGAAAGAAGAAAATGTTTAATCTTTATGTGCTAAAAACATAACCCATGTAAATTTTGAATAATCATCAACAATAACAAGACAATAACGTTTACCACCTAGACTAGATGTCCTTGAGGGACCAAATAAATCCATATACAATAGTTGTAAAGGTCTAGTTGTGGAAATATGAGATTTTGATTTAAATAATGTTTTAGTTTGTTTTTCTTGTTGACAAGCACTACAAAGATGATCTTTTTCAAATTTAATTTTTGGAAGTCCAATGACCAAATCCTTTCTCAAAAGTTTAGCAATTAAATCCATATGAGTATGACCAAGTCTTCTATGTCACAACCAACTATTTTCATTATTAACATATAAACATTTAACATCACTAGTATAGAGATCATTAAGATGAAAAACATAAACATTATCATAGCGATTACTAACGAATAAAGCTTTATGATCATTTGTGCTTTCAATTGTGCAATGTGATTTATAAAAAATAACTCGATTCCCTTTATCACATAATTGACTAATACTAAGTAGGTTATGCTTAAGTCCATCAACAAGTAAAACATTTTCAATATAAGGGTTAGGAGAAATACTAATGCTACCAATACTGATGATTTTTCCTTTCTTGTTGTCTCCAAAAGTAACAAATCCTCCATCTTTCGATGATAGTTTAGTAAAGAATGATTTATCTCCGGTCATGTGTCTGGAACATCCAATATCAAGGTACCACTTCCTTTTTTAGCTTTGGACTTAAAACAAACGTACAAGATGACAATCAAGTGTTGGTTTTTGGTACTCATAGTTTCTTGGGTTATTCTTGGTTAGTTTTGTTAGATTCTTTAACAATTCAAATCTTTTTAATTCCCATGTTTATATTATTTTTGAATGGACAAGAAGATATATTATGGCCTTTCTTTCTACAATAATGACAAGTAATATGAGGCTGAGTCATGAGAGGTGCCTTTTCAAAACTTGTATTGAGATTGTTTTGTTTTTTAATAGGGTCATATCCAATACCCGCCTTATCAAAAGCACATCTTTGATTCCCAAGAAGCATGTTGAGATTATCTCTACTTTTTACAAAAATTTCAAGTGTTTTTGTTAAATCATCAACATTGCTTTTTAAAGTAATTTTCTCATTAGAGATGGTATCAAAATCATATTTCAAAATAATTTTTTTTTCTTTAATTCTTCTATATTAATAGATAAAGATGCAACAGATTTCTTCAACACATTATTTTTGGCACAAACTTTTCTAAATTCATTTGATAGTTCATGGAATGCACTTTCAAGTTCTTCATAAAGAGTAGTTACCTCATCTTGAGTAGAGTCTTCATCTTCAAGAGCCATGAGACATAAGTTGGCTACTTCATTTTCAATTTTATCACTTGAGCTTTCATGTTCACTTTCTCCCCAAGCTGCTACCATGGCCTTTTTGTTTCTTTTGTAGTCTTTTTCATGATTCTTCAATTTTGGACAATCCATCTTCATATGTCCAGGATTTTTGTACCCATAGCAAATAATAGGCTCTTTCTTGTTATCTTTGTTGTACTCTTTCTTGAAAGGTCTTCTTCCTCCATAATTCTTTTTTCTTGAAGTGCTTTTTGAGATTTCTACTAAACATGGCATAGCTTTCATCCTCACTGAAGTTTTCACGTTCTTCTTCATTTGATGAGGTTTTGAATGCAATTCCACTTTTCTTATTGTTTTCAATATCCTCATGTTCTTTTATGGTGATCTCATGAGTCATAAAGGAACCCATGAGCTCATCCAATCCAAGTGTGGAGAGATTTTTGGCTTCTATAATAGCGGTGACCTTTGTTTCTCAATTCTTTGGTAAACACCTAAGAATTTTTATTACCAACTCACTGTTAGTATAAGTTTTGTCAAGAGATTTCAAAAAGTTTACAGTTTCAGTAAATCTAGTAAATATACTTGAAATAGATTTATCAGAGTTCATTTTAAACAATTCATAACTATGAACAAGCATATACCTTCATAAGTTACTTCAAGTTTGTCCCAAATTTCTTTTGCTGAATCACAACTTGAAATTTTATTATACTCCTTAGAATCTAATCCACAAACAAGGGTGAGTTTGGCTTTAGCATTGGCTTGTAATAATTTGTGATCCTTCTCATCACATTCATCTTCAGTTTTAGGTACACTAATATTGTCTACTAATTTGGTAGGAATTTTTGGACCTTTGGTGACAATAATCCACATAGCATAACCAGTGGCTTGTAGGTATAGGGTCATCTTATCTTTCTAATGACTATAGTTGTTTCCGTCAAATAATGGTGGCCTATTAGTGGCATGTCCTCCAGTAGTGCTAGTGCTAGCTAAGGTTGCCACAGATCGAAACTCTCAGATGGTTAAATCTAAAGCAAGAGTCTAGACTTTGATACCAATTATTACCCAAAAGACAACCTAATAGGGGGGTGAATTAGGTTTTTATAATTAAAATTAATAATACCCTAATAAAAATTATGACTAGCACAATAGATAAATATAATTAATGAAATAAAAATAATTAAAACAAGTATTTTAACAACTATGTTAGTTAATGATTTTAGCACAGTAAAAATGTGAAATATAGTTATGGCAATTTAAAATAAAATAAAGAGATAAGGGAGAGAGAGAGAAACAAATTTCTAGTAGTTCAGCTTCAACTCGGCCTACGTCCACTTCTCAAGTTTCACTTGAGATTTTCCACTATACTCTAGCTTCACAGGGTGCTAGCAACCTTTTCACAGATGGAGCAATCTTCTACAGATTTTACACTGACTTTCTAAGTCAAGAATACTGAGTGTACTTGTAGACACCCCATTTTTGACCGACCTTAAGACTCAGGCGTCACCGATTGAGCGCTTGGTGATGTTGCATATCGTGCTCGTCCAGAGGTTTCAGAGTCTCGGCCGTGAGCCTTGTCTCCGGACTTCCGGGCTTTTCTGTGCCTTGCCTCGGTTTGCGAACCAGGCTCGGTTTTCTCTGTTTCTCTTCCCAAAGGGAAGGAGAGGTCTCGTAGACCATCTCTCGATGGCCGTGGGCTACATTTCGTGGTCGTAGGCCATTTTTTCCATTTCGGAGCCCGGTTCTCGATTTTCGGAGCCGTCAGGCCGTGTGCCTCGGTTCGGGACCGCCTAACTACCTCCGCTTGCTCCGGTTTTTGGCATGCATCTTATTTACTCCCTTTTGAGGGACACTGTGGTCTGAGAGACCCACTTCGTGGTCGGACACCACTCCCGGTGCCTGACAGTCAGTTTTCGGGGCCTCGGACTGCGCGTTTCGGCCCCGAACCTTCATTTTGCATCGGTTTTCGTTCATTTTTGGAAGGGACCTCTGTTTCATCACCAGGAAGGCCATAGAAGGGTGGAAGGCCAGTAATTGTTTCAGCAACCAGTTATATTCCTTCATTGCCCTCCGACGCCCATTTTTCTCACTTCAAAGCCAATGTTGACCACCTTAAGGCCACTTTCTTCAGCTCCAAACCACATATTTGTGATGTACACACCTGGGAGGACACAAATATCACATGGCCGGCCAGTAATTCCATTTGGACCTTTTGAACCCCTTTGAAAAATGGCTTGTTCTCTTTCCTGTTTCACTTCCTCCAATTTTGGACCACAGGGCTGTGTTGAGGGCATCTGGGAGGACACCAATTTGTGGTGGCCGGCCACTAATTCACCTTGGCCTTTTTGACCCCTGGCCGGCCGGCCATGGGGGGTGGCCGGCCGGCCACCTGCAGCTCCAATACTTGGCCGGCCTTGATCCTTACAGGTGGTACATTACAGCTGTATACTTTTTTTCCCCCCAAAATTTGTATCCGGGAGGGGGGGGGAAACTTGGCTTGTTTTCCCCTCTCATTTTTCCCTCATTTTCTCCCCCTCTTTGGCCAATATAACCAGCCTCCCAGGTCTGGTTTAGAGGTTGAAAAAATTGCTAAAGAGCTCTCTTGCATACACTCTCCATTTCCCTCCCTTCTAAGCCTCCAAACCTTAGGGCCTTTGCATCATTTACACAACACCACCTAGCCCCACCCTTCCATTCTCCATTACACCACATTGGGACTGTTTTGAAGAGGTTAAAGGCTCAGAATTTGGTCCAAAAGGCAGCTGAAAGATTGGTCTACAAGGGTAAGCACACTTCTTCTCTTTTCTAGCCTTTTCTTGGTTCATTTCTAAGCCTTGCTTGCTTGCTTTTTTGGGCTCCGACCCTAACTGGAACTAGGATTATTTTGAGCCATTTGTCATGTTTGTTGAACGGTCTTACCCTGTTTGAGACCTCCAGCCACCACTTTATTCATTACCCCTCTTGGACGCCATATTTTTGCATGATATTTTTGGCCTATATATATTCTGTTTTGAGCTCTGTCATAAACTTTTAAGTAGCTTATTTTGAGCCCTTATTCAACATTTAAGAAGGGCTCATCACTGTTTGGGACCTCCATGTGTCACTTGCCATTGAACCCCTCTTTGGTCCCCATTTTTGCATGATTTATTAGCCTATTGTGTCTCTGTTTTTGGACTTTGGTCCGAACTGAAAATAGCCTTATTTTGACCCCCTCTTCATGTCTCATTAAGGGTCTTTGGCTGTTTGAGGCACCCTTGGTATACTTTGTGTTTTAGCCTCTTTTTGGCCTTATTTTGCATCGTATTTTGAGCATGCTTGTAGACTGTTTTGGCTCTGATAATAAACTGTAAAATGCCATATTTTTGGCCCCTCTTCAACATTGTTGAAGGGCCCTCTTGTGTTTGAAGTCAGCAGCTGCCACTTGTTTCATTACCTCTCTCTTTTTGGCCAATTTTGCATGCTATCTTAGGCCTATTTGTACTCGCTGTTTAACATGCTTGTTTTGGGGCTGCCTTGCCTCTTTCTTTAGGTCTCATGTTCAAATAATGCATGCATTGCATAGCTATAGGTCATTCCTTGAGCCAAATTGCATGTTTCGGGATTGATTCCATGCCTCGGGTGTTGTTTCGCCATATTTCGGGGCTGTTTTGCATCTCATTTTGCCTCTGAAAATTGCATGTTAGTATGCCATAATCCATGCTTTGCTATGTCATGTTAGAGTGGCATTCGTGCCTTAGGTCCGGTCCTCGGTTTGTGTGCACGGGTGCACGCATTTCGAGTGTCTCATTTCCATCTTATGGCGTCCTGTGTGAGTGTGGCTGAGGTCCACTCATGTTAGTGTAAGTCCATTATTGCATTGTGTGTTCCATTTCATTCCATATCATTGTGTATGCTAGGTTGTATGTTAGTGCATTGTGTATGCCATATTTCCTCGTGCATCGTGTATGCTATTTCATAGCCTTTCGCATGTTAGGTTGTATCTTAGTTGCATTTCATGCATATCATGCATATTGCATCGTGTTCGGGATAGGAGTTAGCCTGGGCACGGGAAATGAGGTACGTTCCGTACTCCGAGTGATGGAATGTGTCTCAATTCCCCAGTCACCGACACTCCAGATTATCCATGATGGAGTTAGGTTTTGTTGTATTTTCATATGCATTCATTTCATATTGAGTTGTGCAATTTGACTCCTCGGCCATCATGCATCGATATGCGTGATTGGTGGCACGAGGATCGAGACATGCATACATCTGTGAAAATACATTGCCATGCCCCTTTCCTGCTCTCTGTTGCAGCAAAATGAAGAATCAGCAACTTTTCGGAGCTTGGCACACATTTCAAGAACAGGTGCAAACAGAGGCTAATTGGGACATCGTCATGGATTTCCGCACAAAGGCAACCCGAACATGCATTATTCATCACCCGGAGCGGAATCAAGGCAGTCCCTGGCTTGCATGCCAGTTTTACAGCTTTCTTAGTTAATTCGTTAATTAATTAGGAATTTGTACATTATTTAGACTGTACTATTCTTTTATTCGGGACTGTATATTTATTCGGACCCTCTGTGCGAGGGCAAAATTGTAATAAGTGTGGGTGAGTGTAATGTATGTCTTCCAATCCCACGTCTTTCTTCCTTTTTATTTACCTGCTTATGATGGTTAGATTAGGGCATATTTCAATTAGCATAAAGTATGATAGCATGTTTGCATTCATTCATCTATTTTACTTGCACTGGGCTCGGCACATCATACTAACTGCATTTGTATTTCAATTCCAAGTTGAATACATGATAGCTGTAGCATTCCATATGCCATGTTTAGGATAGCCGAGCCTGCTATAGTTGCATTTTTGCATGTGTTGCATTAGGCAATCCTGTATATTTAGGATCATGCATGATTTCTAATGAGTTTCTGTTTTGGCTTGGAGTACTCGGTGAGTTTTATGCTTTAGCATCCTTGCATGCGTGTAAGTGACTGCCATGATAGCATGCTTACCATGAGGCTATTTGCTTATGTGATATAACTGCTTGAATGCCTGTGGGTGGAGGTTGGGTTATTTGGATTGGAACAATTCATCAAATATTTGTTTTAAAGCCCACTAGATAGTGGCAAAATCATATTTTCTTAAGCCCACCCGAGGGTGGCAAATCCACGTCTTAGCCTACTTGCGAGTAGCACCATCAAACCATTTTCAAACAAACAAGCATGAAATGTTTTGTTCCAATTCAGGCGATCCAGTCTATACTTGTATGCTGTGCGCATCACATAGTAAATCTAGGCTAATAACCGGAATAAGAACACACAATGTTTTCAAAAATAGATATGATGGTTGGTAGAGGCCGGTCTTTGACCGGGCGAGCGGGGGTGCTCACAAAGTGACCTTCCCCAATCGTACCCAAGTTCCCGAGCTGAGGCAACTTTGGTGATGACGGACACGTGGCCTTTGGCACTGAGTCAGGGTTTCCTAAATTTTCCATTAAAAAACATTTAGGTGGCGACTCTGTATCTGGCAAAGCAGTCCATGTTTGGCACTTCTTTTCAAAAAATCTGTTTTCAAAATCGATTTGCTAGATTTGGACTCTTTGGTTCAAGATTAAGAACCGTGACATTTGAGTCCTTGAACTGTAGTGACCCCAATATAAACGGAACGGGACTTAACCCTCCCGGGGCGTTCGGGGACGTCTACAGTACTACACTCTTACAAGGTTGAAAAGAATGTGTTTTTACTTTCACAGAAAGTTACAAGAATTATCTCTCAAAGATAGATATAAAAATGAATCTCTGATTTTTCTGTAAACCTTACATAGGAAAGATGGGCTTAAAGCTATAAGGCTCAGTGTATAATTTCTGAGAATAGATGTGAGTGATTATAAATCAAAGAATATTTTCAGGTTTTTGTAACTTGTTTACATTAGAAGTTTTGGTATATATAATGAAAATTATAGCCGTTTATAACCGTTGTAGTCATTTGAATTTATAGCCGTTGTACTCTATCATTACCAATTTAAATATTTTCCACTCCATCATTACAAATTTGAATATCTTCTACTTGAACCTTTTGAACATTTTGGCCTGCTGCTGTGCTGGGCTGTTTGAACCTTTGTTTTGGGTTGTTTGAACTCCTGATTTAATCAAATATTAAATACATTCTAACAGCATTTAGGATAAAGGTTTAGGCGAAAAATGATGGGATAAAATAAATTTTGATTCTATTTTTCTCTTTCAAATAAATCATCAAAATAAATTTTGAATTCTATTTTTCTTTTTCAAATAAATCATCAAAATAAATTTTGATTGTATTTTTTTCTTCCAAATAAATTAAAAACATAATTAAATAAATCATCAAAATAAATAAGTCTAACAACTTGTCTGTCATGGTTGTCACCTTATCGACCGTAGCTATCAACTTTTTTACTGGATGACCGGTTAAACAAATTCGAGGTATATTCGCGCCTCAATATTCGAGACCTATAACACGACTCTTTTTCTATATGTGTAGCGTTGTTGCTATTTATAAAAGATGTGCATGCAACATTTTTTTTTTAATTTTAAAAAATAAAAAAGCTATGTATACTTTAATTTTCTAAATATTATTAACCAAAAAAAAAAACTTCATCAACAGTCCGAAACTTTAAAAATTGCTATTTATTTATTTTTTTTACCTTGGCCACTCCTAAGTATAATTTCTAATTCCACCCTTGATTATGCCCTATGCGAAGGTATAGATGGAGTGTAGTAACTCTTCAATTCAATTCAGGTGCTCACAAGTTGTCATGACTTAAATTTTAAAATGTTAGGTGAAATCTAATTAACCTAAGTTTTAATTTTTTTATTATTAAAAACTCTAATTTTCATTCTTATTCATTTAATTCCATTACTAGAGTCAAATGTCAACTGAGTTGATATTTTATAACCTAATTCAATACTAAAAATTAAATGCATTAAGCAAAATCAATTAAATCCATTTAATAAATATGAGAGATTATTAATTCGACCAAATTATGAATCCGACTTTCATTTTTCCAACTAAATATTAAATGATCCATTCTGTTAGATATAGAGTTTAATCCCATAACCAAATCCTATTGAACAAACACCCCATACAGGTTTATTACCCAACAAAATGATCCAAATTGGACCAAGCCCAAATAACAACTAAAGTAAGGAAAATCAAACCCGTGAATTATCCACGACTTAAATTTTCAACAATTTTATACTAATGTCATTTTTCAACACTTAAGCAATTTCAGAAATCTCCTCTTTGTGGAAATTTTACTAAAATACCCCTTGGGCTAATAATTTAGGAAATTCTTTAAGTACAAAAATACTATTTTGTCTCTATGCACCAAAATTACTATTTATCCTTATAGGACAAAATTACCATTTTATCATTATTAATTTACCTTTAAAGGACAAAATTACCATTTTACTGTTATTAAGTCCACCGAGTTAAGGTAGCTTTAAATGCACCACAACTATTGGGTTGGACCCCAATTTAAAATTTAAATATTTATTTATGTATTTGGACACTCCAAATAATACCTATTATAACCTTTAAAAAAAAAAAAAAAACTTTCTACACCCCAAGTCTAATACCTATTATATATGTTTAAAAACTTAATTATGAATCTATGAAGTTTATTTGGATACCTAGTGCCAAACAAATAAAATATGTTCAGATATTCAGTTCTGAACAATAGAAAATTGGTTGCAACAATTTCATATAGATACTCAGTGCCAAATAAATTATATATGTCTGGATACTTAATTATGAACCTATGATGTTTCTTTAGATACTAGTGTTGAACAAATGAAATATATTCGGATACTCCATTCTAAATAATAGAAATTTGGTTGCAGCTTTTTCTTACTTTCCTATTACCATTGCCACCCGCATCAGCCCATTTCATAACAATTACAAAACTATTCTTCCTTCCTGTGTTATGAACCCACCAAATTAATGCTTCTCGACTCTTGAATATCTTCATATAAGAAAAAAATAACAACTAATATTCATAGTGATGATACTAGGGATGTTTGCGGATTGATTTTTGACGGTTCGATTTGCGGTTTGAACTCGCCTGCGTGTCTGTGGTTTAGAGAAAATTGAACTCGCAACCACCCGCAATGTAGGTTGTGGTTTGTGTGGATAGGGTTGCGGATGTGCAGGTGTAGCTTGTTTTTCGTGCTCCTTTCGGATACGATTAGCCCTACAATTCAGACTTCCATGGTTCTGAATCTGGTTTCACAAGAGCAATGTAAAATAGATAAACACAAATGAGTCCAAATCCGGCAACTCTTTTGAAAAATCGATTTTGAATAAAAAAAATGCCAAAAATGGACTGCTTTACCAGATTTCAGAGTCGCCACCTAAATATTTTTGGAAAATTTAGGAAACCCGTGACTCATGCCAAAGGCACAGTCTGTCATCACCAAAGTGTTTCTGCTCAGGAACTTAGGTATGAGAAGGGAAGGTTTTGAATTGAGCACCCCACTCACCCGATCAGAGACCGGTCTCTACTAATCATGATGTGATTTTTATTTACATTATATGCTCTTATTCTGGTTATTAGACTAATTTTACTAGGTAATGCACACAAGTATAGACCAATTCAAAAAATTTGGAATATATTGATTTTATGTTTGTTTTGAAAAAGTGTTTTGAATACGTGTTACTTGGAAAAGCGAGCTTGTATTGACATTAATCAAACTATTCCAACTTAAGTAAAAAGGCCTTTATCCACCGACATTTAAACAGGTATATCACTTAAGTACTTAGCCTCATGGAAAATATGCTCGATATGGCAACACTAAAATACGTGCAACATGCTAAAGCAATAAACACTCACCTAGTATTCCAAGGCAAGCCAAATAAAGCAAAATAATTAGAAGAAATGCATGCTCCTAAACAATGCAATATAACTAATGCGATGCACACATTATGCAAATAATAAGCTCGACTACTAACATGGCATGTGATTAAATTCAAGGCATGCAAGGGAGCACAAATTCAAGAAAAGAATTCGAAATTGACATTGGTTAGTATGATGAGTCGAGCTCGTATGCATGCAAACTGACTGGATGCAAATCATGGAAGATGCTAAGGAAAATATGATGCTACCATTATAAGCAGGTAAATAAAAATGAGAAAGAAATGGGGGTTGGAAGACATACACAACTTATTACATATTTGTCCTCGCGTAGGAGGGTCCAAATGTCCAAGTGTCTGAATTAATTACTTATTACAAATCCAAATGAATAATGAATGAAGAACTATCTAATTTATTATAACAATAATATGTAAAGAATGAACAAAGATCCCACGCGCGCCAATGATGACAACCCTCAGAAATCGCTTCGTCTGCCTCCTAGAAAACTATTTTGTTTCACCCTCAGCCACTACTCTTTGTTCCAACCAAAAGTGCTCTATTTACCATACATTGGAGCCCGGCCGGCCCATAATGAGACTCGACTAGGCCCAAACAGATTCGGCTGTGCCTTATTTTGTTGTAGAAAAATATTTTTGTGCTCTGAGGTGAAAACAGTACAGATAGAGCATTTCTATGCCATGTTTGTTCCTTCTGCTCTGCTCTATCATTAAGAAACTCAAGGGAAGAGCGAATTCAGTTTCGAAACCATTAATGGTCGCAAGTTGATTGCGTGATGGTTTTGGACACAATTAGATATAAATTTATGAATGCAATGAGAGACACACCCCTCCCTTCCTCCTATCATGAAATTAATTCAAGAAGGGAGGTAGACATGCCTCGAGAATCATCAAACATCACAAATTAGTATGTGATGACTCTAGAAGTGATGGATTCGGCATAATGTTCGACCGAATCCAACTAATTTTATTAATCTTCTTTATGTCGGTTTGATCGATTTTAAGCTGATTTTATTAACCTTTTTCAACTTACCATTCCATTTCTTTATCTTTTATTCCATTTTGTCCAAAGGTGATATTTAAGTCCACTAATTCCAAAAGCAATGTAAATGAGCAAGTATCGACTTAACCCGAGAAATGAGCCTTGCAAACCCTTTTCTTCGGGGGAAATTACAAAAGAGAAGTCAAACTCATTTACTAGCGATAAGAGATTCGGATTCCAACCCAAAATGAGTGATAATGACATAGCCAAACCCACAATGAGCGATAAGGACTCTAAACCCAAACTTAATAACAAGCTATAATGAAACCTTTTTTTTGTGATTTCCAAGGGCCTAACTAAAAAGTTAGTCCCTTAGAAGTAAATACACTGGTGATAAAGATGAGTGACAAACAAGAGGTTGTGTTTAGCATAAGAGAAATGTAATGCCTTGGTAATGGATTTCCGAAGAGATTAAAACATTAAGCATGGAGGGTCTCTTTCTTATGCTTGAACAACAACCTTTTGTTAAACACAACTCTTTGATCAAAAAACAAAGAATGGAGGGAGGTTGTAGAGAAGATTATGCAAAGTTGATTATTACAAAAGTGGGACTCTTTACTTGAAAATCAAGTAAACAAGACTATCAACTCAAATAGATTGGTGTCTAAGGCCTAAACAATCAAATCCATGAGGACTTACGACACTACAAACATGATATTCAAAGCATAAACTAATAAATGAATCAAACAACCCCTAAAACCAAAAAAAAAAAATAGTGACAAAACTACTTCAAAAAGGGGAAGAAAGTGAACAAAAATAAGAGAGAACAAGCTAGGCAAGCAAGCTTGAGGAGGGAAGGCTAACCCCTCCCTTTTTGTGGATTAGGAATCACATACTTCAGCCCTTGAAAGTGGCCTCCAACAGTGCACAAACTCATGCAAAATGAACAAGATGATTAGTAAAAAACAAAGGAAAAAGATGATAAGAGTTATACCTCTTTAAAGAGTATGTATGGTTGTTGATCAAACTTGATTTCAAACACCTTCAAGTTTATGAAATATGGTTTGAAACTTCAACAAAAAGCTTCAAGAACAAGCTCTAATGGTGTATGTATTGTTCAAGAAGATTTGAAGATGGTTTTAGCTCTAAATATCCTTTAAAGCATTTAGGAAAATCTTCTAACCTTTAATTCTAAATGCAGGGGGGTCTATTTATAGAATTTGAGCTAATTTGGTCGAAAATGTTTTCAAAAAACAACAGCTGGTGAAGTCTCGCCAACTGTTCTGTTTGTCGCTAATGAGACCCAACCAGGCCACAAAACACATGGCCAGGCCCAAAAATGAAAAGTTGGGTCTAAAAGGCACCTATGGAAAATTTTTCATTGAAACCTGGCTAGGTCTAAACAAGCCACAGCCGGATCTAAACAAACCTCGCCAGGTCCAAAAGGACTGCTTTCAAGCTCAACTTCAAATGAGCATATCTTCCTCATTCGAACTCGGTTTTAGCTGATTCTTGAGTCTAAATTGAAGCCCCAGAAGTATACTTTCCAATGATGGTAGACTCACATCTAAATTCTAATTGTACAAAAAGATATGCCTAATTTAGTGAAGGCCGTTCATTTCTTTCTTAACGGTTTGATGCTCAACCTTTTCCCCAACTAGTTTTCTTGCATCCCCTTCTATTTCCTTCAACTTCAAACCTATAAACAAGATGTTTTTGAAGATTTTTCAAAGAGTTCACCTCCCTCCCATTTATTTCCACTATGTCCTTACTCGTTTTACTAAAGGGTGCAATAGTTTAATCGAAATGCGAGCCTCGAAGCATTGTAGAAACAATTGAAAAAATATTTTGAAAAATTGGGTTTTAAGGTCTAAAATAGTTTTTCCAAAATGGGATGTAAGGTTTGGGATTAGAGCTTTAATCCAAATTTCTTCGCTGAGAATTCAAAAGATTGCACAGTGTAACTTTCATCATTGGGTGTTTGGAATAAAGCGCCTAAGTCTTAAGGGCAGTCAAAAATAGGGTGTCTACAGTTGCCCCTCTTTGACAAAGCTTGAATAGTCATGAAGTGACGTGAGTGAATGTCAAAGCTTGAAGACGACCCATTTTGATGAGGCCGTAAAACTTGGGCAAACAAACAAAATGTAGATGCAGTTGGTTGAACCCGAGGGTTACCTACGTATCCCTTTACAAGGAATCAAACCTGCGTAGTTCAGGGGCAGAATGCAAAATGATACACAATGTAATGAAATAATCAAACCACAAGCAATGCAAAACACACGAATACCATAAAGGAATGGAGATGCAAATCAAACTACGTTTTATATAGAAAAGAAGTGGGTACGAGCCAAACGACGCCTAATATAGGCTAAGTGCCTACATCCTCAATACTGGCCTCAACGTAGCATGGATGCTTACACATAACAGAACCATGTTTTAACATGAAAGCGGTGCGAGCACATGCAAAACTATGTCTTTTGCAAAAAGA
Organism: Camellia lanceoleosa; assembly: GCA_025200525.1. Lineage (NCBI taxonomy): Eukaryota > Viridiplantae > Streptophyta > Magnoliopsida > Ericales > Theaceae > Camellia > Camellia lanceoleosa. The sequence continues at coordinate 85,243,374 of CM045760.1, read as the reverse complement.
ATACATATAATTGGGTGGTATGATATAAGTGATGAATGATCTGCTAAGGAAAGATGTACTGGGAAGTAACAATGCAATGGGATGATAATAATCCTAAATTTGTTTATGCGAAAAGGATGGATGCAACAAGATAGAGTATGATGCAATGGATAAAATGGATAGGGAGGCGTAGGCCGAACAACAGTTACCTAGAAAAGGCATGGACACAAAACAAACCACGTCTACCACAGAAAAGGTGCCGAAACCCTCAAACCACAATTCTTGGTGGAATAGACGGATACACATGCAGAGCTATGCTTTAATGCTAGAAAGTATAAACACATGCCAAACCAAGCTTAACATAAAAATGATGCAAGCAATGAAATGGTATGATGTAATGGGTGTAATGGATAATGTGGTAGATGCTTGCGATAGATGTTATATGCAATGCGATAGAAGTACTAGATAATAGATGCGATGTAACAGCTAGGAAGTGGAAGTACCTTTATAGGGGCAATTGGCGATGACTCACCTCATGCTGCCGGGAATCTTCATCTTCTTTTTGGTTTTAAGACTTCTTCCTGCATCTTGCGCTTCCAAACCACATGTATGACTTTTCTCCCTAGCTATGTTTTCAACTTTCCCTATTCTCCAAAAAGGTGATAGACTAGGTTGGTTCAATATCCAGAATTGAGGTGTATAAAAGCTACCTCCACCTATGGGGCTGCCATATAGATTTTAAGCTGAGGATACACCCCTAGGTGTTTAAACCAGACTTTAGTCTCCAAAATTCCAAACCTTTGCATTCTAGGCCTCAGCCATTTGAACTCTAGTTTCCACCATCTCAGTGGATCTCCTAGGAACTCACTACAAACACAGTCAGGAGGCTATACGAGGCTGCCTGAAGCTGTTCGGGCATAGAAAACACCAAAAGAATTACACCTTAGAGGATTTAATGTCTCCTAGACCCAGTGAATACACAAGACAATACAGGTGAGGTGCACAAAATAGCGCGGGGTAAATGAATGCACAAAATAGTGCTATGTAGGTGAATGCACAAAACAGTGCTGTACAAGATGAATGTACAAAACAGTGCGATGCAAGGTGCACAAAATAGTGCGATACAAGGTGAATGCACAAAACAGTGTGATGCAAGGTGCACAAAACAGTACGATACAAGGTGAATGCACAAAACAGTACTGTGGCTCAGCTTTTTCGCGCCCCCTTTCAGAAGTTCGAAATAAGCCCTACAGTTTGGACTCCCACTGTTTTGAATCTAATCTCACAAGTGCAATGTGAAATAAATAATCACCAAAGAGTCCAAATCCGATAAATCTTTTAGAAAATCGATTTTGAATCAAATTGCCAAAAATGGATTGCTTTGCCAGACATAGAGTCACCACCTAAATATTTTGTTTTGGGAAAATTTAGGAAACCCATGACTCGTGCCAAAGGCCACGTATCCGTTATCACCAAAATTGTCTCGGCTCGGGAACTTAAGTACGAGAGGGGAAGGTCATGAATGTATTTGAGCACCCCCATTCGCCCGATCAAAGATCGGCCTTTACTAATTATGATATGAATCTTATTTACATTATATGCTCTTGTTCTGATTTATTAGGCTAGCATTACTATGTGATGCGCACACACACAAGTATAGACTAACTTGCAAGAATTGGAACACTTCGAGTTATGTTTGTTTGCAAAATTGTTTCGAAATATGTACCACTTGAAAAAATGATCGCATATGAACATTACTCAAATTATTCCAATTCAAGTAACTGGCCTCTATCTACAGGCATTCAAGAAATTTATCAATTAACCACTTAGCCTCATGGCAAGTATGCTAGACATGGAAACATCAACACTCATACAATTATGCTAAAGTGAGTAAAGGCTCACCTAGTACTCCAAGAGAAAATAAACAAAAAGAGTTAGAAAAATACATGATCCTAACTTATGCAATATGACTAATGCAACACATGCGGTATGCAATCTAAATAGACTTGGCTACTAATATGGCATATGAGGCAATTTTGATAACATGCGGTCTAAGCACGTATTCAAACAAATATTAAATTAGCAATGCAGTTAGAATGATGAACCGAGCCTCGATGAATGCAATATAAATGGATGCAAACATGAAGTATTCTAATTGAAACATGATGACCCTAAACTAACCATCATAAGCTAGCAAATAAAATGGGGGAAAGACGTCAGGTTGGAAGACATACAGATTATTACAACATTGCGCTCTCACGAAGAATAGTCCTAATGAACTAAGCTAATTAACTAGATAACTAATTAAGCTAAGCTAAGCTAATTATTACAAAACAAATTAAATTAGCTAAACTACTTAACTAATTATTACAAACTGAAGTAATTAACTAATTATTCTAGCTAACTAATTATTACAACACATTACCAAATCAACTAGCTACAACTCGTTAATTACAACAAATATGTAAGCTAAATATTTGAACTAAATAGGCTCGATATGCGAGGAATGCTCATGCACTTGCTCAGTTTCCACCCAAAAAGCCACTGTTTTGCTTGCGGAGAACATTTGTTGCGCAATAGAACACATACATTGTTGCCCACTTCTAGAATAACTCTGCTCTGCCTCAGAAACACACTGTTGAAATTTGTATCAGTGGTCGGCCGACCAATATTGAGGGTTGCCGGCCACTAGTGACGGCCGGCCGACCATCAACGGTGGTCTATTGGCCACTTGCTGGCCATAGAAAGTGGCTTGCTGGCCACTGTTGGCCAGTTCTCCTTGCTGCAATAGAGGACAAATAGAGCATGCACAAGGTATTTTCAAGGGTTGTCTGCACAACTCACCCCTCCTTTTCATGAACAAATCAAAGGAGTAGCAAGTTTAGTTCACAAACCATCAATAGATGCAATTTCATTGCATGATGGCTTGTGAAACCAAGTGTGCAAATTCAATGAATGCAACAAAATGAGACTCTAAAAAACCACCTCCCTATCATGAAAGATCAAGGGAAGTGATGACCTTGGAGACTCAAATCATTTCATCACTAGCAAGTATGAAATGGCCCAAGTTTATCTTTCACCATTTTAGTCCCAATTTTAATTACTCCATTTTAAATTACCAATCATCCTTTAATCAATTGAGTCAAAATAGTGAATTTAAGTCCTCTAATGGAGTGAAGTACTAAACCAAGAGTTAACTTAAGACATAAAAGAGATGTCATGCCGTTGAAGGGATTAAACCATTAAGCATGACAAGCTCAATCTCATGCTTAAAAGAACAAGAGGCTTGAAACAACTCTCAAAGAAAAACAAAAGCCAAGAAAAGAGGGAGGTTGTAGAGATTATTAGTGCAGAAAATAAGTGAGAAAAACATAAATAAATGCTATCAACTCAAAGGAGATGGTGTCTAAGGCCTAGAATACCAAACTCAGAAGGACTATTACACTACAAGCATGCAAAAAATGGCTCAAATGCAACTAACAGCCCAAAATAGTCCTAAAATAGTCTAAAACAAGTCCTAAAACATGTTGGAATTGAGCTTAAAAAGTCTAGATTAAACATGGCACAAACTAGGCTAGTAAGTAAGACACAAGGAGGGGAGGCTAACCCCTCCAAATTTGGACTTCAAAACATGATTTTGGCCACTAAAATAACTCTGAAAATCAGTGTTTAAAAGCTCAAAAAAGAAGTAGTAAAATGATGGGAAATACAAGGGCAAAGGTCTCCAAAACAAGGTACAAAGAAGGGTGGATCACTCCTCAATCTTTAATGGCCTTAGAACCCAAGTTTTAGCCCAAAAATATAGAATTTTTATAGCTTAAAATGCGTTGGAAAACAACAAGTTCAATGGTAGAAAAAGCAAGTAAAGGGACAAAGACTTATACCTCTTGAAGAGAATAAGCAATTCAAGCAACAAAACCAAGACAACACACCATTCAAGAACTCAAACCAAGCTAAAAAACACCTTAGCTCAAATATGGAGAGATTTGGTTAAGGGTGTATAGGCAAAGGTTAAGGAGTTGTAGGCAAAAGGGTAGAAATTTGTTAGAGAGAGAGGAAAATTTTAGATCTCAAAATTTTCTAACCTTAAAACATGAGAGAGGGGCATTCTATATATAGAAAATATGAATTCTCTACAAGGATATCCAACCCTACACGTGGGGACAAATGCATGAATCTGTGCAAACAGTTGGCACAGCTGGTATAAAATATGTGCAAAAGACACTAGCAGTCGGCCGGCCATCAGTGGTGGTCGGCAAGCCATATCAGTGGCCAGCACTCCAAAAGTGATGGCTGACAGCCCAAAAAGGGTGGCCAGCAGGTCACCAGAGGTTGCAGGCTTGAAGACCAAGGCTTGGTCCAAGAATGAGACAACAAGGGTACATGGTTTGAAAGGCTCAAAGCTGTGGCATTCCGCTAAGAACTTCAAGCACTTGACAAGCACATAAATTCATCATCGGGTGTGCATGCGATGGTGTCTAAGTCGTAAGGGCTGTCAAAAATGGGATGTCTACAGTGCGATGCAAGTTGCACAAAACAGTGCGATATAAAGTGCACAAAACAGTGCGATACAAGGTGCACAAAACAGTGTGATACAATGTGAGTGCACAAAATAGTGCAATACAAGGTGCACAAAATAGTGTGATACAATGCGATGCAAGATGCACAAAACAATGCGATGCAAGGTGCACAAAAGAATATGATACAAGGTGCACAACACAGAGTGATACAATGTGTACAAAACAGTGCGATACAAGGTGAGTGCACAACACAGTGCGATATGAGGTGCGCAAAATAGTGCGATATAATGCGAGTGCACAAAACAATGCGATAAAAGGTGAGTGCACAAAACAGTGCGATGCAAGGTGTACAAAATAGTGTGATACAAAGTGAGTGCACAAAACAGTGCGAACTCAAATTGCACAAAACAGTGCAATACAAAGTGCAAAAAATAGTGCGAGCTTAAAGTGTAGAAAACAGTGCGATACAAAGTGCACAAAATAATGCGATACAAAGTGAAAAATGCATGGTATGTAGAGGGAAATGAGCAGTACTCAAAGTAATGCATCAGGTACCTTATGAAATGAGTGTAGGGCAACTTGCCACAACTCATTGAAATGTAACACAAAGGGAGGCAACTCGACAAAACTCTGTTAAGTGTAGAATAAAGTCAAGAGCAAGAGTAACCAATAACGCAGTTCAAATCAACTAGAGTGTATGAGCATGCATGCATAAATCACATGTATTAATCATAAGGAAGATGGAAATCCCAAGAGAGTTTTGAAATGGTTGGAGATAACTTTCGAAAGTTGAATCATATTAGAATTATCATGGGGGTAAACTACCCTAATCTAGGGAAAAGTGCCCAACAAATGGCTTTGAGCGGACTGAGAGAAAGGTTGGTTTCATACCCCTTGTTCGATTGATGGTCCGATCAGATGTGTTAAAAATTGCCCCTAGTGTCCAATCATTGGCCACTGGTTGGGTTCGTACCCTTTGTTCGATGGATGGCCCGGTCAAATGTACTGAAAAGTGCCCCGGTCAGATGTACTGAAAAGTGCCCCTAGTGTCCAATCACTGGCCACATTTTCCAACATTATGCAGGAACGTGTGATGGGGATCATCAGATCCTGGAACAGTTGCCTACCAATCAGACTCATGCTTCTCTTCTATCCCAACATGTTGAGAACTTACTCCAGTCCCCTCCAAAGTAGTGACGAATTACTCATATACACTAATCATGAATGCGTTGCCTCTTATATGGGCACTCTTAGTTTGTTTATGAATTCCACACATGGACTTGTTTTCGAGTTCGGAGTGAACATTCATGTATGAAATTTTGACCATGCAACTCTGTTGAACTTTGAGCGACAAATTCACTAGGGTGACTCAATGAAGACCACTTTTGAGCAATAAACATGTTATGGTGACTCGATGAAGAGCGCTTTTGAGTGATAGACACACTATGGTGACTTGATGAAGAGCGCTTTTGAGCGACAAACATGTTATGGTGACTCGATGCAGAGCGTAGACTGAGACAAGCACCAGGCACGACACAACAGATCTCACAACTTACCCGAAAATAGAAAAAAAACTCAAGGTGACTGATCATTCATAGTGCCACTAGTATTGCTTATGCTCCATTTAAAACTCAATTTCGCAAAACCTAAGTTTCAATTCCTTTTTGTTGCTCAAGTTAGAGATTCTACTAATAAGTTCAAGTGTTGAAAATTGTTCCACTTGTTGATTTAAGCTAGTTCTTCCTTACCCAACGCAAGTATGTGATATGCATAACAGTTGGTGTAGCTCATGGATTGATGCGAAGCTGATGACGTGAATTGGGCAAGATGATTGGATCGAGATGGATGAGACGGATGTGATTGAGATCGAAACATAGTTCATGGCTGAGGTTCACTCGGGTGTTCACACTCTTCTTTTGCGCACTAACTTTTGCCAAAGTCGTCCTTTCGAGGTTTTTAACCTTCGAGCTTTATTTGTTTGATTTTTCATGCTCTAACTTTTGCCTGGTCTCCCTTTTGGGTTTTCGGCCTAGGGAGGCTCTCAAGGATCTTTTGGCATATAATGTGGTCGATGATGGAGCCAAGACCCCAAAGGCTAAATTTGCCATCGTTCTCTAAAGATCTTCAATCATGCTCAACAACTCAGGAGTAGTGGGTTCGGCCATTGGTACCCGTAGTGCATTTGACCCAACTTGGTCTTGATGAATAGGTTGGGTTGGACTCTTTGGCGTAGGTTGGACTGGAATTGTGTTGTTGTTAAGTTTTGGGATTTGAGATGATTGGGATTTAAGTGCATCCATCATGCATAAGTTTGTGCTTCCTGGAATGAACACCTCATGCTTAGGTAAATAGGCTAGGGTTGTCACGACCCAAACCCGCCCCTATAGGTTTAGCGTCGTAATTGGCCAGTAATCCTTGGATTACCAAAGGCCTTTGAACAATTTATCACATATTAAGGGGCTGCGGAAGCAAATATATAAACATACATAGTCCATTGAGCTGTGCTGACGTACATGGGATAGAATTTTCAAAAACTTATATTTGTACATGTGACGTCATAAATACGGTACTCTTACGTCACCCATTTACACAGATAAAGTCAAAAGGGGACTTAGCCTATAGTATAGATAAACAGAAGACTTGTACAAATACCAAAAGAAAACAAGTCTTGTACATTCACAAAACATGACCATATGACTTTACTTAATTCGGAACCTCCTCAAGAAGCACAAAGGGTAGTTGACAAAAACGGAGTTCCAGGCGATCATCATTGAGCCTGGCTACGCACCTGATCACCTACATACATAAATAATAGTGTAAGCAGAAACCCAGTGAATAATAACAAAGTAAAGGTTTTATTGAATGTTGTCCATAACCGTTACAGAAATAGAATTCAGAAGTTTCCAGAACCAGAAATGAATTCATAATCATGTTCAGAAATCAGAGTTCGTAATAGAAACGGATTAAGAATCTTACTCATAATCAGAATTTGCAGTTAATCATACGTGGTTGTAGACCGCCCGAACTCGCTCTGCGTGCCCCCCTTTCGGAGAGGGCGTGAATTGGGTTCCAGCTACTACGGTTCGAACTCCTGTCACGGTTTTGAATCTAATCTTACAAGTGCAATGTAAGACTGATAAATCACCAAAGAGTCCAAATCCGGCAATTGGTTTTGAAAAATCAATTTTGAATCAAAAGCGCCAAACATGGACTGCTTTGCCAGATTTTAGAGTCGCCACCTAAATATTTTGTTTTGGGAAATTTAGGAAACCCCGACTCGTGCCAAAGGCCACGTGTCTGTCATCACCAAAGTTGCCTCAGCTCGGGAACTTGGGTAGGAGAGGGGAATGTCCTGAAATGAGCACTCTTGCTCGCCCGATCAAAGGATCGGCCTCTACTAAACATGATATGTTATTTTTGAAAACACGTGTTCTTATTCCGGTTTATTAATCTAACTTACTATGTGATGCGCACAACATTCAAGTATAGTATAAATCACTCAATTTGGAACAAAACATCTCATGCTTGTTTTTTGAAAATGGTTTGGAATTGCTACTCGCAAGTAGGCTAAAGCGCGGATTTGCCACCAAACAAGGTGGGCTTAAAACATGATGATTTGCCACTTCAAGTGGGCTTAAAACTCACATTTCGATGAATTGTTCCAATTCAAGCAATGAAGCCTTTATCCACAGGCATTCATGCAGTTATATCAAGCAAATAGCCTCATGGCAAGCATGCAAACATGACAACACTTACACACATGCAAGGATGCTAAAGCATAAACACTTACAGTTGTATTCTGAGCCAAAACAAAAAACTAGTTAGAAATCAATGCATGATCTTAGCTATGTTAAGATGCCTAATGCAACACATGCGAAATGCAGCTAAATAGGCTCGACTATTCTAAGATGGCATACGAATGCAACACTCGATAACATGCTTTAAAACACGTATTCAAGTAAGTATTGAAATTCAATGCAGTTTGAATGATGCGCTGAGCCCGGTGCATGCAATACGAATGAATGATGCATGCATGCAAAGCATAAGTATGTTAATTGAAACATGCCCTAAAACTAACCATCAAAAGCTGGTAAATAAAAGGGAGAAAGATGTGGGGTTGGAAGACATTCACACACACGCACATATTACAGCATTTGCCCTCTCGACGGAGGGTCCGAATGAAATAAAAGCTAACTAGCTATGCTAATTAAGCTAACTATTACAAATCACAACTAATTAACTATTCTAGTTAACTAATTACAACACAAATCGATTAGCTAAGCACATTAACTATTTAAGTATAGAACCAATGAATTAACCATCTAAGCAAAACAGTTAAAAGGCCTCGAGGGCGAGGGATGCATGCATACTCGATCGGCTTCCTCCAAAAAATCCATCGCTTTGCCACCGGTTGCCTCTGTTTGCATTTACCTTGATTCTTGAACACCGAACCAATCTCTAGGTTGTTTCTGCTCCAGAACCAAAACAACTTTGAACCACCTCTGAGCCTGAGGATTGTCGGCCACTAGAGGAAGCTGTAGGCCACTTGCTCCTGCACACTCCAATTTTGCTACAAACAGAGTACAAAAGGGGCAAGGCAAGGCATTTGCAGGGTATGTGTGTACAACCACCCTCCTTATCATTTCTCAAGCTCAAAGGAGTACGGTACTCGACTCTCGGGCCACCAACCGAGCATCACAATGCACGATGGCCGAGAAGCCGAGTTTGTACAAGTTAATGAAAGCACAAGTAACACACAGGACTCAAGAGGCCTCCACCCTATCATGCACAATCAAGGGGGACGGCGACTAAGAAATGAGGCACGTTTCATCACTTCACGTATGAAATGTCCCTCGTTTCTCGTGTTTGGATTAACATCCAATCCAAACACATACAATGCATCACAAACATGTTATCTTGACATGTTTTACTTTGATTCATTTTATTTACTCGTTTTAGATTACCGATAAGCCCTTTAACCAGTTAAGTCCAAAAATGAGAAGTCCTCTAATTTGAAAGACGAACCAAGCCACAAGCTTTTTGAGCATGAAAGAAGCATCATGCCATTGGGCATGAACGCCTCAATTTCGTGCTCAAACCAACAAAGGGCTTAAGACCTCTTTCAAAGTGATACAACAAATGAAAGATGGCATGCAATGGTACACATTTCAGCACTGAAATGACATGCTAAACAACATTAAATCATGCAAATAATGCATGCAAGACATGCTTGAAGTCAAAGGCATTGAAGCTAGCAAAGAGCATAACACTATAAGCATACAATACTAAGCCTAACTGACCAAACCACCCCCAGACAGAGGTTAAATATGCCAAAATAGTGGCCAAAACATGTTGAAATGATAACATGCATGCAAGTTGGCTTACAAGTGAAGCAAAAGGCTCAACCCTCAAACACAACAAAAGGGTGATAAATGCAAGAATGTCGCAGAGATATATGGTTTGAAATAACATGCCAAATGATGCCATGCCATGGAAAAAGCTCAAATATGACATGCTAGAGGTCTCAAAGTGCAAGACTAGCAAAGGCCACTACACTATGGCCATACAAGGCAAGCCTCAAAGGGCCAAGATCATTCCAAACAGAGTTTAAGTAAGTCAAAACAAGGCTAAGAACCTGTTGGAGTAGAGCTAAAATAGGCTAAAATTAGAGGCACAAAGCATCAAGTGAGCTAGACTAGCATGGAAGATTGCACTACAAGTATATGAAGCATGCAAGAGGCAACCAAACCAACCAAAAACAAAGTTATATCGTGTTAAAATAAGGCCCTAAACATGCTAAGATAGAGCCTCAAGAAGGTAGAAAAACATGCCAAAGTGTTAAGCCAACAACACATGCAAACAAAGCACAAAGGGGGGGACCAGCCCCATCCATTTTGGGTCTCAAAACCCACTTTCCACCACTGAAATTCCTTTGGAATTCAATGGTGAAAAGGCCAAACAAAAGTGATCTCAAAGGCCTCAAAGGATAGCTCAAAGTAAAGCAAAAGAAGACACAAACGGGGGTAGACCACCCCTAACTCAAACAAGGCCTTAGACAACCATTTTAAACACTCTAAAACAAAGTTTTTTGAAGTTTCAAGTTAGGCCTAAAACATCATGCAAATAGGGCCAAATAAGGAATGAAAAAAAAGCTTTGAAGAGGCTATTACTCACCCTTGAAGCACAACTTCAAAAACAACAACTTCTGAGGCAAAACCAAGCCAAAACCACTCAAATAGGGCTTCCAAGTACCTCAACAACAAGATGAAGGTGTTTGAGTAGGTGTTTGTTTGCAAAAGTATGAAGAAACAACACTTTAAGGCACAAATATAGAAAGAGAGGGAGAATTCTTGAGAAAGAGGGAGATTTTTTGCTCTTCAAAAATCTCAACCATGGAAAGGGAGAGAGAGCTCCCCTTATATAAAATTACAAGCCTCAAGCTTGTTTGACAAGCTAGAAGCTTGTTACAATCCCTCCATACACGTGTATGGAGGATGCCTTTTGTGCCCAACATCTGGCACAACTGGCAATAAAAATATCTACAAAAGCAAGAGAATGGCCATCGACCACCTCAAGTGGCTAACCGGCCACTTCCACTGGCCTACTGGTCACTTAAAGTGGCCTACAAGGGGAAAAAGTGGCCTACAGCCACCAAAAGTGGCGGACAGCCCCTTCCCTCCCTCTAGGCAAGGGGTAACAAGGTATGGCACAAAAACAAACCAAAAGGAAGAGATCCAAGAGGCCCCAAGGCAATGCGCTTAGCCGAAAACTCCCGAAACTAGCCTACGGGCCACCGCAAGTGGCCTACAAGAGAGAAAAGTAGCCTACAGCTACAAAAAGTGACCTACAGGCCCCTCTCTCCCTCCAAGAAAAGGCACCAAGGCATGGTCCAAAAACAAACCAAGGAGAAGAGAGTTAAGAGGTCCCGAGACAAGGCGCTCAACTGAAAGCCCCAGAAACTCGAAATGAGCACAAACATGCGTAATCATCGCGTGCACAAACGATGACGTCTGAGTCTTAAGGTCGGTCAAAAATAGGGTGTCTACAGTGGTACATCTATTAGCACTAACAAAAATAGTTGACCCACAAAGGAATGGTCATAAAGGCATATAGTTGACTCATGTGCATAGAGACGGTACAGTTGGCTCATGAGGCATACAGTTGACCCATAAAAGGACGTATACAGAAGGATCTATAACAGTTGGCTCATGAGACGTACAGTTGACCCATAATTGGTATGTAAGAAAACAGATAACAGATGTCATCTGAAGCTAAGAATGCCATGAATACATTTAAGAAATATTGGACAACCATTCATTCATGTAGAAAATAATATTTCAGAAAACATATAATCTTATATCACTCAGAAAATACTTGTAATTGAATATAGCTTTACAAAGTTATTATTCATTGATGGTTCCGAAAGAAGACAGACAGAGTAGACAAATCAGATTGCTTACGGCGTGTGAGCTACACAAACATAATAGATACACAAATTGAAACACACACTCTGATAGGACTTAACTTATTGCGTTTCGTTCTTAGTGTGTTTCTACGTCTTATCCTTATTATTATATATTATTCGTGGCCTAGAAATGCCTAGGATACAATGGGGATGCCAAAATGAGTTTCAAAACACTTAGTCATTTTTGCTGAAAACAGGGGTCTCGCTCGAGCGGACGTCCAAACATATGAGTGGTTGCTCGAGCACAACTTCTTTCGCTCGAGCGGTCTGTAAACTCTGCAAAAGTACTGGTTGTGTGAATTCTCCGTTTGACAACTGCTTAACGGTTGCTCAAGCGTAAGACTGAGGTCCTCGCTCGAGTGCAACTCTTGTCACTTGAGCGTTTTGCAAAAATGGTAAACTTCTGGTAGCATGCATTTTAGGCTCAAGCCAACTTTTAGTTGCTCGAGTGAAAGTGCAAGATACAGAGTAATCGCTTGAGCGCTAGATCTGTCGCTTGAGCAGTGAGGTTGAAATCTGAAATTTCCAGATTGATGTTCTAAGTCCAAAACTCAAATTCAAAGTTATTACATACCTCTTTTGGTCCCAAAACTTGAGAAAAATATATAAAATCATAGAACTTCATAAATCAAAAGTTGTTTCTCAAAAATCAAGGCCCAAAGAGCATGTCAATTGTTGAAATCGAGCTTAAAACTCAATGTATAACACATGCATGATAAAACATGATTTCTTCCCCCCTCCTCAAACATGATCAATTAAGGTAAAAGGATGTAGAATTTGATGAATTCCCCAAAAAATGTGAGAACAATGGCATGCATGAGAGAATTTCTTAAAAATCAGACCCAACATGTGAGAAAGGAACATGCATGCATGGTTTAGCCTCGAAATCACCTCTCAAAGCATAATTCTTATTCCAATTCCTCTTAAATTCATGTGGCATATCTTAATTACACAAGTAAAGGCTTGAATCCTTACTTAAACTCTTTAATTAGGCTCTAGATTGCTAAATCTTTAAGTTTCTAAGCCAACTCCCTTCAATCTCCTTGCAATTCACCATTCTCAAGCTTTGATTCTCTCTCTCTCTCTCTCTCTCTCTCTCTCTCTCACACACACACACACACACACACATTTTAGGGACTCAAGGATGATGATATGAAAGTGCAAAATGTATTCTAGAGGTTATATGAGCCTTATATAGACTCCATTAGTGGCTCTAATTAATTGTTGTTAAAGATGACTAAGTGTGATCATTATTCTAATTTATTCGTTCCAAATCGAATTTTCATGAGTCCTACCATAAAATTTTAAAAATCTCAAATAACATAGAAATCAAATCAATTTCGTAATCGGATGTCGATAAGGCTTTCAATTCGCAGAACAAAACAGAAACACAAACAGATATTTCTACGATAAATAGATAGAAACACAAATAATTTAACACACATGCAATTAATTCAGAATTCCATCTTAATTACTCATTAAGCATAATTAATCATGGTTTATCAGCTAATCATAGGTCGTGGTTGTTACAGTCTCCCCTCCTTAAAAAGTTTGGTCTTCCAAACTTGAGTTACCTTCATTTTGAAAGAATATCAGATCCAGAGGAAACACTTCTGGGTATCTCTTCATCATGTCTTCTTCTGTCTCCCAAGTTGCATAAATTCTTATGTGGTTCTTCCAATCAACCTTTACTAACGAAATTTTCTTGTTTCTCAATCTCTTGATTCGGCGATTCACAATTTGAATTGGCCTTTCCTCGTACGTATAACCATCTTTTAGATATATAGAAATTTCGTATCTGAATAGTGGTTGGAAAGGGAAGATATAATGTCTTATAGATACATAATTGAATTTAGATCTCGAATCCTAACTTAGAAAGCCTGACTTATTGTAAAGAAATTCAACTTGTGTTAAATGAAAGAAAGAAAGCGTAAAGGAAAATAAGGAAATAAATTTTGTTAGAATGACAAACGTATATTTCTTAATGAATATTTGGGAACATAAGAATTTCAGTCGGCTAATTGTGATGGTTTGAGAAAGTTAAAAGTTTAGCCCTAAGTTACCATATATCAATTGATCAAAGTCAATGAATATATCTATACAAGTCTAAGAATTGGAATAAGTATGAAGACAATATAATTTGAATTAAATTACTTATATAAGTGTAATCTTAAGTAAATAAGGAAGCTAATAAAATCGTGTAAAATGTAGATCTGTTGTGAAATTGAATCACCACTCTGAAATGATAGTATGAGAAAGATTGTCAAAAAAAAAAAAAAAAGCTATGGTGATTGTAATTTAAAAAGTGTATAAGTTCTGCTCTGGTCTATTTGTTAGTTTAATGTTATTTGAATGCAACCCAACAACTGTCACTTTTGAAAAAGGCTAATGAATTTCTACAAGATATGCTTCTATTATGACTTTGATATGCTTCTGCTTTGAATCTGATGTGCCCTCTATTTCGGAATAACTTATATTAAGTGGTACACAAGATAACTGTTTGGAATTGAGACCATTAAGATGTGATAATATTCCCACATAATTTGAACATTTATGTTATAGGTTAGCATGTGAAACCTTATTTGGGGATTCTACATTATATGCATAACTTAAAAACCTTTGACATGGTCAATGAAGGCTAGGTAACTATTCTGTTGAGAAATAATGAATTATGAACTGTGTTGGAATAATGTCAAGATTATTATTGTCAATAGACTAGAAAGAGCAAGAATTCGTATTTGTTATTAGTAATGCATTGACTATTAAATTCAATTTGACGAATCTAACATATCAATAGTGGAATATTTTGATTTATCTGAAAGGTATGAAGAATCATGAACATCCCTTGAAATGAACCTTCTACTTGGAGTATATGAATTATAGATTGATGAATTAAAGTATATAAGTTATGTGATTAATGACAATAGAAACGGTAATGAATCACCAATTTTGGTTATTAATCGTTAAGTTGTCACGTCCAACTTTTTATTACTCGGAATCCATTATCAAATTCATTAAATTAGATCAATTTCAGAGATAACATGCAGAAAATCTTTACATCACAAGGAGAAACAAATAAATATTCTCTCATTCGAAAATAAAATGAATGCAACAAGAATGTATTCAAATAAATTGCCCGAGGGCTTACATCTTTAAAGGTAAGAGAAAGGGTTTAACCCTTTTACATCAATGGCATTCCATCCACAAATAAAAGGCCCCGTGGCCAACAAGTAAAGAAGATCCGTGACCTTGAAGCACATCTCGATATTTACCTAAAAAGAATTAGCAACGTGGAATGAACATAAAGTCCAGTAGGGATCTCAACATGATCCTAAACAATAACAACTTACAGATAGCTATGATCATGAATGCTTAGTCTGATTCTATATAATAATGTGACAGTTTATACACAAACATACATATACAAGACTTTTCTAAAAAATCATTCATTTCTTTCAATAACGTAAGCAATTCACATTTCTTTCTTCTTATTAACTTATTACCAAAACTTATATGACAATTGTGTGAGTGATTTTCTGATCACATTGCCCTCCTTAGTGAGTCAGCTGTAGAACACATGCAGAATAGATGGCACCCTGCTGTCCTGCACAGAAAGAAAAGGCTCCGGCAGTGGTTCTTCCTCCCGGGGGCACTCCGACGATCAAGTCAGTATATCTCTCAAAGATAATCAAGTATTCAACTCACAAGCTTGAGTATCTAAAAAACATACCTTAGACCCATGGGGGTGCCTCTCTTTTATAGCCAATACAATCCTAGTCCCAATAGGAGCCTAACTCCAATGGACTCAGGATTACTGCTAATCTGAAACTCCCAGTGGGATTAGGATAAACCCTCTAAGAGTTTTATCTTTAGCCAAACTGAAGTCTTCTCTCAATCTAGGACTCTTGCCCCTTATCTGCTTATCTCGGATTCTGATATCTTCGGAGATAACCTTGGCAACTCCGAGATCACCTTGACGTAACTACCACGACACGTGGCACCTTGGCTGACACGTCGGCGTCACCTTGCCACGTGTTGGTACTTAGAAAATATATCCCCACAACTGCCCCCTAGGTTCTATTACCTTGGCATTCTGAGGTGATAGAACCTATATTGTTCCTTTTTCCAGTACTTCGGCACAAGAACTCTTCAGCCGAGGTCGTTCATCTCAGGCTGACACGTCTTCTTTCAAGAACAAGAATTCAAATGAACTCTTCTACGCGCATGAGCTGTCATGCATCGCTTCTTAACCGTTTCTCCCACGCATCTGATCCTCATTGGATCGTATCACTGACGCGCCTGAAAATCGTCTTCTCTGCGTGCGCCGCCTGACGTATGCGATGCTCCAGGCATAATAATTGTTTCATTTTGCCGCCATTTCGAGTTTTTGACAAAAAACCTTTCCTTCTTCTTCTTTTCTTTACTTTTACATTTCGATTCTCTTGCTTTCTCTCTCTCTAAACTTTCTCAAATCCGTCATTGCTCTAGCTCCAGGCTTTGCAACCGTCTTCATTCTTTTATTCCAGTGAAGCTTTCACCGTTCCGTCGTGTCTACATCCGTCGTCTGACCTCGCCGATCTCCATACCAGCTCCAGTCTTTCTGGTAAGCCACTATTCTTTTTGTTTTCAGTTCATTGATGCTTTCCCATTTTCTTGCTGTTACTGTCTTTTTCAAACATCTATCTGGCGAACCATATATCTGAATGCTTTGATTCTGCTTTTGTCCATGTTCTGAACACTTGCACTATTTCACCATTTTTTTGCCACTGTTCTTATCCCTATATCTCTTGTATTCTTTATGTTTTTGAGAACCTTGCCTCTGTTCTTGATTCTGAAACTTCGTTCTTTGTTTCGTGTTTTCTGTGTTTCCTTCCAGATCTGTGCCCCCAATCTTTACTTTCATAGATATAGGTTTGGGATTTGTCTATAAAACCTTCCAACTCTTAGGAAAAACTGAAACAAGCTTTACCAAAGTTTACCTAGGTTTTGCCAAGGTTTTAAAAACCCTTTAAGAATACCTTCTTTCCGTAGTCAAATTCCTTTACGCCGAAATCATGGGTATGTGGAGACATAGGGTAGATACCCCGACTAAACTTGAATACTTTAGGGAAGAGTTTGAAATTCCTACCGACGTCCATCTGAGACTGGCTGGGGATGACGACTCAATCATGCCCACAGACAATACAATGCCCTTTTCCATTGTCGCTTTTACTGAATGTGGACTTTGGCTTCCACTCAATCCCCTTTTTCGTGAAGTTCTTCATTACTATAAGTTGAACCCCATGCAACTTACCATTAACTCTTATCGAGTGATTAACGGTATTATAGCATTAGCTAGGCAGGAGAACGTTAGGATCACCCTTGCCGACATCCAATTTTGTTATACCATGTGTGCCCTTAACCTGAAAGAAAAAGGTTACGTTTATTACCTCAAGCCGAGGTCCACCGAATTTAAAATCGTAGCCGACCTCCCAGACTCCAACAAGGGGGCTAGAGATGATTACGTTATTGCTTCGGGAAATTGGGAGTTTGGCGTAGACGAGGACGCTCATCTGTACCCTCTTCCACGATTAGTTAAGGAGGGCAAGGGTAAGAGCCCAGTGTCAATACTTAGTTGTTTCTTTCCAAGTGTTTCAATATTTTATCTGTTTCTAATGTCTGTTTTCTTCTTGCAGACGTTCGCAAGCCACCGAAAATTTTTTGCCAATCTTACGTTCCCAGTAAGGATCTGAAAAAGCTCCTGGACTTGCCAGTTCATAAAAGAAAAGCCCCTCTTCTTCTCAATTTTATCCCTACATACAAATCAATTTTGCCTGACGTCCCTAGAAAGAAGACGAAAAGCCTGTCTCTACCTTCTGCCACAACTCTAATCGCTTCTACATCCCGAATAGATCAGGGATCAACGTCTGACCCAACTAATCAGCTATCTACTTCGGTGCCATACTTGGTCCCAGTATCTGAAAGAAAGCGTCGGCGGAGACTTGTAAAGACTGCCGAGATGGGTCGTGCAAAACCTATTGCCAAGGATCTTCTTGCCGATCTCCCTACTGATGTCGATGCTCAGTCGACACAGAGCATGCCCCCGCCAAAGCCAAAAAGAACAAAAAAGGCTCAGTCAAAGGCCAAAGCCACCGAAGTTGAAACTGAGAACATTCTGCCAATTTCACAAATGGCTGGGAGTGAGAAGACATCTTTTGTTCCTGCCAAAAGATCTGCTGAAGCCCAGCCCTCTGAGTCCTCCAAATCGAAGAGGCCGAAGTCGTCGTCTGGGACGACCTCGGGTTCTAAAAAACCAGATATCCCCTGGGCGCCTGCTATTACTCTAGAAGATAAGCCTGTCATGGCCAGTGACAGTGTCGATGACATCAATATCGGTGTCGCCCTCAGTACTGCTCTTCTTCTTCCTGGTGATCTTGAAAAGAATGCCGAGTTGAGTGAGTACGAAAACTACGCTTTGATGCTTCAGCGCTGTGTTCAAGTAAGTGTCTTCACTTGGTAACCTGCCTTTTCCTCATTTTTTCATACTTGTAAAACTTTGTAATAACTTTTTGCTTTGTGTTCTTTCAGGCTGTTCAGCATGCCCATTCCTTCTCCATGCAATCTTTTGAGACTAGGGAGAAGTTAGCCGACTTGAAGAAGGAGTTTTCAGCCCTTCAAAAGATGAATAAAGGCCTCCAATAAAAAATGAAGAAGTTAGAAGATCAGGCCGAGGCTGCCACTAAAGCCCAAACATTAGCTGAAGAGAAGGCTGAAGCTGCTGAGGCTATCAAGAAAGTTGCTGAAGCTCAGAAACGAGAGGCTGAGGAAAAAATGGCCTAAGCTAAAAAAGAGCTTCGGGAGGCCCTGGCTACTAAAGAGGCTGAAATCAAAGAGGCCGACGAAAAGGCCTATTCTCAAGGCATAGCTGACATTACTGAGGACTATAAACTGCAAGTCAGGCAGGCATGCAACAGGGCTTCTCCCTTGGTTGGATGTCCCTGATAAAAAAACTTGATCTTCCTGCTGATTCACCTTTGCGAAATGCCGATGCTATCCCTCTTCCATTCCCCCCACCTCCTCCTCCAAGTCAACCAGAGGGAGATTCTGAATCTGAGTCTAAAGCTGAGGAGGAAGGTGAGGATGAAGCTTTGGTAAGAAAACCCAAGGAGGCCGTTGGGACTAAGTCTCCTTCTCTGAATAAGCAGGTGTTAGACTTGACTCAAGATGATGATGGTGATAGAGTTACCAAGAAAACTACTCCCCAGGCCGACAAGAGTGTTGACGAGACCCTTGCCGAGATTGATGCCAAGATCGTGGCAGAAAAGGCTGCCGAAGTAGTTCTTCAGGAATCTGCCGAGGTAGTTCTCCAAGAGTCTGCCGAGGTCCAGACTCAAGTTGTGCCTGAAGTTGAAGAATCACAACCTTGATATCTTTTGTACTTTTTTGTTTCTTCTGTACTCTTTGTTTTAAAACAATGCAAGCTTTTTGTATGGCCGATGTGACTTTGTTTCCTGTTGAATTCTCAACACAACTTTGGTTTAAATTTAAATGCTTGTACCTTTGTCTTCTCTTGAATGCTTCCGTATCATTCTATACTTAGAATATTTTGCATGTTTTACATACTCATCCTTCTTTGTATAATCTTCTCGGGGTTACATACCTCGGGTATAATAACTACAAGTTTTACGTTGGCAAGATACTGACCTGCAAACTTTTCATAAATTTCTACAAGTGTAAAACATATACTATAAACTTACCTCAAGATAGAACAAGTGCTAAACAATGATCTACTTGTAAATTGCTACAAATTTCGACAAGTGTTTAAATAATATACTTAGCTTTTACTTCAACTTTGTAAATTGCTACAAATTTCAACAAGTGTTAATCATCTTCTTTTGGTTTAACCAACCTGTAGATTGCTACAAGCGTTTAAGCAATAACCTCGGCTTCAGTTCGACTTGTAAATTGCTACAAATTTCAACAAGTGAAGATAAGGAACCATCTCAGCTTAACTTCAACTCGTAAATTGCTACAAATTTCAACAAGTGAAGATAAGGAACCATCTCAGCTTAATTTCAACTCGTAAATTGCTACAAATTTCAACAAGTGAAGATAAGGAACCATCTTAGCTTAACTTCAACTTGTAAATTGCTACAAATTTCAACAAGTGTTAAGTGTCTTTGTCTTCTCTCTGCCCCCAATGTGAACCTGAGTTCCACGTGGGTTCTCGTTATTCATGTCTCTCAGAAACAACATTATATGTCTTTAACAATCATATGTGTTTGAAGAATTCTGAAAAGATTTTATTGATGACATCGGCAAAAAATAATGCATATCTAATGATAGAAAAATTTCAAATTACAAGTGTTCCAAGGTCTGGGTAATGTTTTGCCCTCATTATCTTCAAGCCGATAAGCTCCATTGCCTAACACCGAAGTAATTCTGTAGGGTCCTTCCCAGTTTGGGCCAAGCTTGCCCTCTCTGGGATCCTTCTTATTGCCGACGACTTTTCGTAAGACTAGGTCACCGACTTGAAAATCTCTTGGATTGACCCTCTTGTTGTAAGCTCTGGCAAGCTGTTGTTGGTATACTGCGAGCTGAATTGCAGCCTTCTCTCTTCGTTCTTCCAAAAGATCCAGATCTCGGGCTAAGAGTATATCATTAGTCCCATTCTCAACTCCCTAGGTTCGGATCCTTGGGATGCCGACTTCCAGTGGAATCACTGTTTCTGTGCCATAGGCCATGGCAAATGGGGATTCCCCTGTTGATCTTCTCGGCGTAGTCCAATATGCCCAAAGTACGTTGGGCAATTCGTCTACCCATTTTCCTTTTGCTGCCTACAGCTTCTTCTTTATTCCATCCAAAATTACTTTGTTGGATGCTTCTGCTTGCCCATTACTTTGGGGAAAACTTGGTGTTGAAAAGTAATTCTTGATCTTGAATTTCGCGCAAAAGTTCTTGATGAGTTTGCTGTCAAACTGTGTTCCGTTGTCGGGAACTATTGCTCTTGGAATTCCAAATCTGGTGATGATGTTTCTTCATATAAAGTTCTTGACATCCACATCTCGGATTTTGGCAAGAGGTTCTGCCTCTATCCACTTTGTAAAGTAATCTGTTGCTACCAGCAAGTATTTTCTCTGCCCAGTTGCCTGGGGAAGTTGCCCAACAAGATCCATGCCCCACTGGGCAAATGGCCAAGGGCTGGATACTGGGTTCAGGTCAGCGGCTGGCTGATGTATCAAAGGTGCAAACCTTTGGCATTGTTCACACTTTTTCACGTAGGCTTCAGCATCCTTTTGCATGTAGGGCCACCAATACCCCTGGGTAATGGCCCTGTGAGCTAGTGATCTGCCCCCAGCGTGGCTTCCACAAACTCCTTCATGAATTTCATATAAAAAATCTTCAACCTGCAAAGGGTGTACGCACCTTAAAAGGGGTCCAGTGAAGGATCTTCTGTAGAGATGTCCGTCCGCAGTCAGGCTGAATCTTGCCGACTTCAATCTGACTTTGTGTGCCTCCTTGCGGTCTTCTGGCAGCTTTCCTTCTTTCAGGAATGCAACAATTGCATCCATCCAGCTTGGCCCCATGTCCACACACATTGCTTCTTGCTCTGTGTTCTGTGGTTCTATGCTCGGGCCCGACATGTAGTCAATCATAATTGTCCTTGTTTTTCCAGTCTGCATTGAACTTGCCAGGTTGGCCAACGCATCGGCGTGGCTGTTATCATCTCGGCTTACTTGGAGTAGTCGGCAGTTCTGAAATAAGTTTGCCAATCTGATGACCTCTTTTGCATATGTCGACATCCTTTCGTCTCTGGCTGCAAATTCTCCTGTTGACTGGTTAACAATAAGCTGTGAATCACAAAAAACTATTACCTCATCTGCTTCTGCTGCTGCTGCCAGTTTTAGCCTTGCAATTAATGCCTCGTATTCTGCTTCATTGTTTGAGGCCTTGAACCCTGAACGGATGGACTGTTCTATTATTTCTCCATCTGGAGATATCAGTAGTACTCCTGCCCCCGCTCCTTGTTGGTTTGAACTTCCATCAACAAACAGTCTGAAGGAGTCGCCGATGTAGATGCTGCAGGGTCTGAGTTTTTCCTTCCTTTGCTCTCTTGTCCTAGGCTGGGATTCTCCTTGTTTGCTGGGACAATGTTTATCTAGGCTCAACGGAGCCTGATGTTCGATGGATTCAGGCATGAATTCTGCCACGAAGTCAGCCAAAACTTGGCCCTTGATTGCTGTTCTAGGCCTGAACTCCAGGTCATATTGGCCTAAGGCCACTGCCCATCTTGCAATTTTTCTTGTTAAGTCTCCTTGTTGTAATAAGGACTTCAGTGGGTGCTCTGTTAGTACCACAATCTTGTGCGCCTGAAAGTAATGGTTCAACTTTTTTGAGGCTATTACTAAGGCCAACATTAATTTCTCTAGTGGCAGATACCTTGTTTCTGCGTCAGCCAAGGTTTTACTTACATAGTAAACAGCCTTCTGCTCTCCTTTTTCTTCTCGGATTAGTACTGCACTTACTGCATGTTCTGACATAGCTAAGTACAGAAACGCTCTTCCCAGTTCAGTGTTGTTGAGGACTGGAGCCGTGGTCAGATACTTCTTTAGATCGGCCAAAGCGGCCTCACATTCTTCAGTCCATAGGAAGTCTGTGGTCCTTTTCACCAGGTTGAAGAAGGGTTTACACTTGTCTGAGCTTCGGCTTATGAACCTGTTTAGGGCTGCAGCCTTTCCAGTAAGCATTTGTATCTGTTTTGCCGATGTTGGGCTTTGTAGATCCAGGATGGCCTTGATCTGATCTGGGCTGGCCTCTATTCCCTTTCTTATTACCAGGTACCCCAGAAACTTTCTAGATCCAACTCCAAATGCGCATTTTGATGCGTTGAGTCGGAGCCAATATGTTTTGAGGATCTCAAATACCTCTTTTAGGTCGGTAAGATGACTCCTGGGCTCCTTGGTCTTTACGACCATGTCATCGATGTGGACTTCTACTGTTTGGCCGATCAAGTGCGTGAACATTTTGGTTACCAGCCTTTGGTAGGTTGCTCCTGCGTTTTTCAACCCAAAAGGCATCACCAGAATAAAGATGTGCCTTTTGGGGTGATGAACGTTGTTTTCTCTTCGTCTGAGGGGTACATGGCTATCTGGTGGTACCCCCTATAAGCATCCAGGAAGCTCATCCTTCCATGTCTAGATGTGGCATCCACTAGCTGGTCAATTTTGGGCAGAGGGAAGCTGTCTTTGGGACAGGCTTTGCTCAGGCTTGTAAAATCTACGCATACCCTCCATTTACCGTTATTCTTCTTTACTACCATAGTGTTTGATAGCCATGTCGGATAATTGACTTCTCTGATGGCCCTGGCCTCTAGAAGTCTATCTACTTCCTCCTCCACTGCTTCGACGTGCATCAATGTTGGTCTTCTGGCTCGTTGTATTACAGGTTTGGCCGGCCTGTCAACGTTCAGTCTATGACATGTG
This sequence comes from Camellia lanceoleosa, assembly GCA_025200525.1. Lineage (NCBI taxonomy): Eukaryota > Viridiplantae > Streptophyta > Magnoliopsida > Ericales > Theaceae > Camellia > Camellia lanceoleosa. The sequence continues at coordinate 85,219,948 of CM045760.1, read as the reverse complement.
ACCTCGGGGTTAATGTCAGGCATTTCATAAGGTGTCTAGGCGAACACCTCTATATTTGTTCTCAAAAAGGCTTCCAGCTCTTTTTCTTCTTCTTCGGCTAAGCCTGAGCCGAGAAGAAAGAAGTGCTCTTCATCGCCCTCCTGGACGAGGATTTTCTTTAGAGTTTCCTCACTCTTCTCGGCCGGCTCCTTACCGATATCATCTAGGACCTCCATGTCCTCATCTTCAATCTCTGCCTTCCCTGGTTCTTGTATGTTGTAGGTTGTTTTCATTGCTGCCATGGAGCAATTTTTTGCCTGCAGCTGGTCTCCTCTGACTTCTTCAATTCCATGTTCTGTTGGGAGCCGCAATAGTTGATGCAACGTTGAGGGAACTGCCCCCAATGCATGCAACCATGGCCTTCCCAAGATGATGTTGTATGGTGAAGGTGTGTCAATCACGATGAACTCTGTCCTGATCTTCTTAGTGCCGGCTTGTACTTCCAAGTTTGTAGCGCCTAGTGGCCACGTCGGCGTTCCATTGAAGCCGACCATCGGGCCATTCGATTGCTCCATGTCATCTGGGTGAAGGCCCAGCTCCTTGTAACATCTAACATACATGATGTCACAAGAGCTGCCTTGATCTATCAAGATGCGTTTCACTTGGCACTCCCCAACCTAGAGGGATACTACCAAGGCATCATTATGCGGGTGCTGGACCATCTCTAGGTCGGCTTCGGTGAAGGCTATCATCGGGCCTGGGTACTCTTCAGGCCGAAGTCTTTTCTGTCCGACCTGGTTCACGTACTGCAGGTGTTTTACTCTTTGGGTTTCCCCCCATATGTCGTTTTCGTTCACCTTAGAGTGAATTACGTTAACCACCCTAGGTCCCCTTCCCTGTGGTTGCTGTGCTATTGGAGGCGGGGCTGCTGGTGCTTGAGGCAACCTTGCCTGCTCTTCTCTGGTCCTGGCTTCGTCGACAAGATCCCTCAGATGGCCTTGTCTTACTAAGTCCTCCAAGTATGCTTTTAGGGCTCTGCAGCCCTGAGTTGGGTGCCCTTCTTCATTGTGGTAAGCACAATGCCTACCAACGTTCCTGCCCATGTATTCCCATGGGGCCTTTGCTGGTGCTTTGAAATAGGGTTGATTTCGGATTTGATCCAGGACTTTGTGGACCGGGATTCGGAACACAGTCGTCACTGCCTGTTTGCCCCTTAGTTCTGTCTCCGATTTGCTGAATCCGTTGTTACCTCGGCCTCGCTTTGGCGAGCCGTTCCCTTTTTCTTGTTTTACCTCCTTATTCCCCGATGTATCCTCCTCGGCTCTGGCATACTTCTCGATTCTTGCCATGAGCTCCTCCACACTTTTTGGCAATGTCTTTGCCAAAGATTTCCGTAATGAACAATCCTCTTTCAAGTCGTCTTAAAAGACACGACTGCCACTTCTTGGTTGCATTCAGGTATTTGATTGAACACCTCGTAATATCTCTTTGCATAGGCCCTAAGGCCTTCATCCTTGCTGATCTTTAGAGCCATTAATGCGTCCACCCTCAATGGCTGCAGCTTGTTTGTTACGAACCTGGCCACAAACAACTCGGCCAAGCCTTCCCACGTCTTTACGCTTCCCTTTGGTAGCTTGTGGAACCAATCTGATGCAATCTCCCCAAAGGACGAGGGGAACACTTTGTAGAGCAACGGCTCGTTTCCATTGTATAATGCCATTGAGTTCAAGAATAATCCAACGTGGAAGTTAGGGTCTGACTTACCATCATATATTTGAAACCTCAGCATACTAAATCTCTTCGGTGCCTCAAATTTGTCCAGCTCTACTGAGAATGGTGTCCTCGGCTTGTCGGGTGAGGTAACCTCGGCTTCAGCATTATGTTCCTTTCTCTTGAGGTAATTTCGTAGGTCTTCTTTACTCCTCCCTGGAGCTCGGCTATCTTTTGACTTCAGTCTTTTTGGCACACTACTTTCGGCCTCGTTGTGGGCCCGTTTTAATCTTTCTGCATGGGTTGTGTCAAAGCAGAGCGCCTGTCCCTGGACATGCCGATGTTCTCTGGGTTCTGGGTCCTTCGTGTGATATGTCCTTTGGGACTTCTCTTGTCTTGGCTCCTCTCGTCCGACTTTCCTGGAAGGCGGGTGATAGTGCCTTCCGCTCCTGGTGTGTTAAGGTACTTCGGGAATTATTTTCCCTCCTTCCTTCAGGTATTAATCTTTGGAATCGGCGTGTCTGTGGCTGCATGACATTGTTTTGCATCATGAAGTTGACGACCGGCTACAGGTCTGCCAACTTGTCTGCCAATTCTTTTACTTCCTCATCCCTCCGTAGGCACCTGTCTCTCCATACCTGGAGGTTATTTTTGTTGTAGTATCTGTCTTGGTCTGTCTTCTTTGAAGTGTCGCCCTCCTGGCCGACGTCTTTTCCTCCGTGCCCCTAGTCACGGGCTTCTGCCACTCAATGTCAAGGTCGATAGGCCTGCCACTCCTAGCGGGAGCGTCGTTCCCAACCTTTTCTTTTTGTACGTTACTGGCCATCTATTCGTCTTTCTTTCCCACAGATGACGCCAAATTGTGTGAGTGATTTTTTGATCACACTGCCCTCCTTAGTGAGTCAGCTGTAGAACACAGGCAGAATAGATGGCACCCTGCTATCCTACACAGAAAGAAAAGGCTCCGGCGGTGGTTCTTCCACCCGGGGGCACTCCGACGATCAAGTCAGTATATCTCTCAAAGATAATCAAGTATTCAACTCACAAGCTTGAGTATCTAAAAAACATACCTTAGACCCATGGGGGTGCCTCTCTTTTATAGCCAATAGAATCCTAGTCCCAATAGGAGCCTAACTCCAATGGACTCAGGATTACTGCTAATCTAGAACTCCCAGTGGGATTAGGATAAACCCTCTAAAAGTTTTATCTTTACCCAAACTAAAGTCTTCTCTCAATCTAGGACTCTTGCCCCTTATCTGCTTATCTCGGATTCCGATATCTTCGGAGATAACCTCGGCAACTCCGAGATCACCTTGGCGTAACTACCACGACACGTGACACCTTGGCTGACACGTCGGCGTCACCTTGCCACGTGTTGGTACTTAGAAAATATATCCCCACAACAATAACGAATTTCTGTAAGAAAGAATTTCACCAAAACCTTTACGTTTTCTCCCATTTTCCAGACTTACACTTGATCTCCCTATTCAAAAGATGTTCACAAGCATTCAATGTTCTTTACATTTTTCACAATCTCAACACAATACTTACGTCCATTTCCAACACATTCATATCTATACAAGTATGCCTTTAATAAAAAGAAAACAACAAGCAATCAACAACTATATGCTTCAACGATTGAGGCAACACGGCCTTCCAAAACAATAACCATCATAAGCCATAATACACCTGGATACACTAAGACAATACTGATAAATAAGTTCTGCTCTACCTGTTTTCAGCAAGGTAAGCCAAGAATGCATCTTTGTACAATGAAATGCTAATTTACCAGACACCGGCTGGAAGGTAATGGTACCTCTGTCAAGTTCTTCAAGCGTTAGCTGGAAGGTTCTAATACCTCTCATTCTAAGCGCAGCCAATTCTCCAGGCTCTAGCTAGAAGGTAATGGTACCTCTCATTCTCAGCGCAATGCACATTTTCCAAAATATCACTTTACACTACAAGCATAGACAACTCGAGTGTACTACAAGCACATAATCACTTCAACACCACAATGTCATCCTCCACCAATGACCAATGACAAAACCTCTAAACAATATATATCAAATACACGTGATACAATCATCCAATTCTTATGAGGCAGTAAGTCCAACAACAACAATGATGTTCCAAGGTTTTCAACTTCCACTTAAGGTTCATTCTTGATTTTGTGAAAAAGTTATAATTACCCCTACATTTCCAATGTCAATTTCCACAATTTGAGCTTATACGTAAGAGGCTTGTTACAGCACAGAGTCGTCAGAAATCTTATGCTAACCGTAGGAGGAGACCTTTGATATTCGAGGTGGGTGATCATGTCTTTTTGAAGATATCACCTAAACGGGGTTTGATGAGGTTTGGGAAGAGCGGGAAGTTGTCCCCTCGGTTTATTGGGCCTTTTGAGATCCTTGAGAGGATTGGCGAGGCTGCTTATCGTTTAGCTTTGCCACCGCAGTTATCCGGAGTTCATGACGTGTTTCATGTGAGTATGCTTCGGAAGTATGAGCCAGATCCGTCACATGTGTTGGATTGGACTGATTTAGTTGTTGATGAGGATGTCTCGTATGAGGAGAGACCGGTACGGGTTTTGGATAGGCGGGATCAAGTTTTGCGAGGCAAAACCATTCCTTTGGTGAAAGTTCAGTGGAAGCATCACGGAGTGGAGGAGGCCACTTGGGAACGTGAGTTGGAAGTCCGTGAGAAATATCCGGACATGTTTAGTGATTAGAAATCTTATATATAGATTTTTGTAATATTGTTGAACTTGAGAATTTTATATATGTCTTAAGTTGGAAAACATTGAGAATGTTTTGGATTTAATGTTAGCATTTTGAACTTGCCTTTTTATGGAAGTGGAATATAACATTTATATATTGAATGTGTTGTTTATATCATGAGATTGAATATGATATGGAATTTGTTAACACTGAAAGGAATAATGCATAATATTGATGCAGGTTGAAATATATGTTGGTTTATACATATTGTGAGATGCCTCTTGATAAGAGGTGAAGTGACCAATATTGGTCAAGTTGTTGATTATTGTCTTATATACCAATGGGAATTAAGAAGAAACTTGTTTTTACAAACTTATGCTTAATTTCGGGGACGAAATTCTTTTAAGGGGGGGAGGTTATAGCGACCCCGGTCTTTTCCCATTTGAGTAGTGTATCCGGACTTATGTCCCGTAGATTCCATTATCTTATTATGGTTGTGGTTGTCCTTTAATTCTTTAGTTTTGAGTTATTGGTTTTGTTGGGCAGGTGGTGTACAGGTTGGTTGGGTTTAGAAACCAAGAGGTCATGTTCAGTTTTTGGGTTGGTCGCTCGAGCGAGCTCTTCTTCGCTCGAGCGAGGTCTTCGTTTTTGCTTCTTCGCTCGAGCCAAGGTCCTTTCGCCGGCGAGCTTTAAAGACATAGACCTGAGAGCAGTGTTTGTTGGCTCGAGCGAGCTTTCTTCGCTCGAGCGAGCTGGTTTGTTATTCGCTCGAGCGAGCATTTCTTAGCTCGAGCGAGGATTTTCTGTGTCTGGTCGCTCGAGCGACCAGGTCTTCGCTCGAGCGAGCCTGTCGGGTATAAATACGCAGCAGCGTATTTTAAAACAGTTTTTCAGCCCCTTTTTGATCTAAAACCCTAAAGTCCGACTTTTCTTCTTCTCTAAACACTTTCTCTCCTAGGTTTGATCTAGTTAGGGAGTGTTCCTACCCTAGTTCCTTCATTAAAAAGGTAGAGGAGAGTGAGGGCTTCCTTTTAATCTGAGAAATTGTTGGTTTGGAGCACTTTCAAGTGTTGGGCATCATCCTCATCTTCTCCTTTTCGACTTATTTCTTCGAGGTAGGGATTTCCTACTCCATTTATACGCTTTAATCCTAAGTGTTGGTATTTTGGTATGTGGGGGGGGGGTAGTTTGGTAATTTTGGAAGGAACCTTAGGGTTTTGGTTTAGAATAATTGGTATAATTAATTTAAAGGAATAATGTGGAATTTGGGTTTAATTCATGGAATTGGGAATGTTAAATTTACATTCATTGATGTACTTATTTCTTGTTTAGAAATAACTGTTTTGGGCTATCGGTGGAGGATAGCCATTGATTGTTGTAGACCCTGCATGCGGCTTAGGTATAACTGGAATTAAATCACATATGTTGATTTGTTGAACTAATACGTGAACATTACTTGTATTGATTATGTGTTGTATATGGCAATTGTGTGTTTCATTGCATATGCATGTTATTTGGAGGAGATAGGGGATGAACTCCACGGTTTAGGGGAAGATAGGGGATGGACCTCTAAACCGGATTTGTTGGGAGGAGATAGGGGATGGACTCCAGTAGCATCACTCATATGTGTGCTTATTGATAATAGCAATATTGCTATTTATTGTTGATATGATACATCATCATAATGTGTATCAGTTGGACGTATGGAAGTGTTATGGTTTGAGCTTTGGTCTCATTTATTTTTTGTGACATCTGGATCACTTGTATAGTTGGCCAGGTTCTGAGCCATAATGATATAATTGGAAAGTGAAATAAATATTGGAAAGTGAAAAGTGTCATTGACAATATGTCCTAGACAATGTAGGCATTCGTGTCATGAAAATTGGGAATTTATTATCTTGTGTTAACCATGTATCGAATACTAATGCTTTAGTTAATTCTTATGCTTGGTTTAGTATTTTTCTACTGGGCTGTGGCTCACCCTATATGGGAACTTCATTTTCAGGTTCAAGTGGTTCATTACCTCCAAAGACTTAGCTTGTGAGGATTTGGACTTGAAGACTTGATTTTATTTGTTTTAGTCGTTTTATTTGAATTATGTAAACATTCAAGCCTAGGGCTTTATTTGTTTTGAGTTAGAACTCATGAAATTGTGTCCAAGTGTTGGCTTGGCAAGATGTAAGCCTGTAGGGCATTTATTTTGATGTTTTATTTCACAATACTCTGATGATTTAAATAATAATGTTTTTCTTTTAATAATGCATGTCTTGTTTTATGTTTAATGGGTTTTATTTTTGAGGACGTTACAGCGCATGAAGCGCTCTCGGAGGAACCAAGCTCTCCCAACCGGTCCCTCAAGCAGAACCCTATATCACGAGGCATCCCATGCCCCAGCAAACAGAAATCGAGGATTCCCTGGCATGGCCATCCAAGGCTGCCAGGTGACCTGCGGGTAACAAATGTATACAATGATTAGATGTCATAACTATGCAAGATACCCAACACAAGATAAATGCTAAAATTCATGAGACCCAAATAATCACAAATTAATCAACAATTCATTATTTAGATTCCTTAGCTCAATGACATGATTATTTCACAATTCCTACTCTTTTACTCATTAAGCATTATTATTAAAATCAGGGCTTTACCTCTCTCTAAACATGAACATGTTAAACCACTCCCCAAATTAACCCAACAACAATCAATTTCCCATATCTCAACCTTAAACATCAAATCTTAGATCCCTTTTTATGATTTTCAAAAAAACCGTAACAAACATGGTTTTTATGCAATAAAACTTACCACATGTCTATGTATAGACGAGGTATTGAAAAAGACCAAGGAAGTCCCTACCTCAAGAGAGAAAAGGAGAAAAGCCCAAAAATCAACTTCGCCGAAACTCGATCTCCACCTGTCAAGACAAAGCCCTCGATATGCTCATCATTTCGGTATAAGGAACTAGTACCAAAATCTCAATGGATTCTTGGGATCAAAAGAAAATGTAAAGTTTTGAGGGTTTGGGTAGAGAGAGATGAGAGAAAGATAGAGAAAGATTGTATAGAGAGAGAGAGTCATATTTAGAAAATGAAATGAAAAGGGGCAAAAAATCTAAACATAGCTGAATTGCACAAAAAACGAGACAGATCACATGTCTGGCCGTGCGGCACCCTCTCTCGTACATGCAGAGCGGCCTCCCGCACATACGGTTCTCATCCCCACACATGCGATCTCTTCCGCACTTCCTCTTCTGTACCCACATATAATGCAGTCTTGCACATAGCCTTTCCCAGTTTCTCGCACGTGCAACTCCTCTCCCGCACGTGCGGCCCTAGCCCTCCAGCTTGGAAAATCTTCAGCTCAACTCCCAACACTCTAGACTCTACCTCGCACCCTCTGTAAAAAGTGAAAGCTCGGAATAGGGACAAACAAGAACGAAAATTTTGAGGAGAAGTTTTCAAAAACAACAAACCTAGCTGTTGACAGGACCACACTTAAAAATCTGACATTTTAATGAAGATAAATCCAACATAACTTGAGGGAACAAGGCAAATTACGCACCAATCATCACATAAGTGATTGAAAAATAAGTTCAATTTATGTGAAGAGAATCAAATGACAAGGAAGTTACGTAGGAAAGGAAATGAAATGAGACCAAGTTATATGACTGATCTTAGGTACAAGCATCTTAAGTTTGGAGGACCAAACTTTCTAAGGATGAGAGACTGTGACGACCCCATCACGTATAATAATTAGCATTTAATTAATTAAGGAGATTAAAATTTTAATTGCCCATTATTCTGATTTAATTTGGGATTTATGAAAATTATGAAAACTGATTTGTATATAATTTTATTGATGATTTATTTTGGAATTAGAAATTGAAAGCTTAAATGGCTCAAGAAGGTGAAATTGATGAGTTGAATTAGTTTAATTTCAAGTATCGGATTGTATGGGAGTTTAATTAAATATTCGATTCAAATTTTTAAAATTAAGGTTTGATTAATTGGGTTCGAATTGGAGTTAATTAAGTTATGAGAATTGGGAATTAAGATCATTATGAATTAAATTTATTTATGAGGTATTCAATTGAGTATGTAATTTACTGACGAAGATTTTGAGTTTGATCTGAAATTGAAGGCCTTAATGATGTGAGAAACCAAAATTGAGGATGAGAATAAGTTTAATTCGATATTTGGAGCCTCTTGGGAGCATGATTAAAAATCTGATCCGGATTGATAAATTTAAATATAATTAATTGGGCCTTAATTGAAGTCAATTAGACTAATTAAATTATGTGAGATTTATGATTAATCAAGATTAATTAAGATTAGGTGATGATTAATTAAGTTAATATGTAATTAGCAAACTAAACTAATCTTAGTCAAAATTAATTAAATTATTAGTGTATGCCTAAGAGAATTCTAGAAAGTTGGAGAGCCTTATTGGTTCTAGCTATTGTGTGTATGAGAAGAGAAGTTATTCTAATTAAACTTTGTGCTGGAAGTATTGAAACAGCCGAGAGAGAGAGAGAGAGAGAGAGAGAGAGAGAGAGAGAGAGAGAATGCCGAGAGGGAGAGACAGGAAGAGAGAGAGAAAGAGAGAATTCCAGAAGAGATGAAGAATAAAAAAGAATAGGGTTTTGTGGGATACCAAAATTCAAGCTAAAAATTGTGAAAAATTCATCTTAAGGTAAGAAATTTCATTCTCTTTCTAGTATTGTTTAAATAATCTAGACAAAAATTGATTCAAGGTGGATTTTGAGAGGATTAAAAATAAAAATTTGAAGATTAATTATATAAATTGATAGGAATTGGGTTTTGCATGTTAAATCTAATTAGATTGAAGAAAATGAGTTATGAGTTCAATTTTGAGAATGATTCTTGAATTAAATTCTATAAATTACATGCAACAAGAATTGTTTGAAGATTTGGTCCATGCAATGGAGCATATAAATGACTTTGAAGAAAAGTTTTGAAAATCAAGAGGTCATGAAATTTGAGAGTTTGATTTGTATAAGCTTGCATGAAATTAAGTTCCATTGTTACATGCATGAGGGAATTGTATGAGTATTTGAGTCTATATTTAAATGCATCATGGATTTTGAAGAAATTGAGCCATTCAAGTTCTTATTTTGAAGAGAAGGAGTTAATGTTTTATGAAAATCAAGTTTATGGAAATTTGGAATTAATCTTAAAGTTAGACAAGATTTTGATTTTATTATGAAAGATAGAAATTGGTTTAATTTTGATTTTGAATCCATGCATGTAATTTAATTTAAAAAGATTTATTCAAATTAAACATATTTTGAAACATTTGTAATTAAGTTTTGGGTTAAAAACTATGAGTTTATGAAGAATAAGCTTAATTTTTATATTAAAGGAGTTTTGATGTAAATGGTTTGATTTCGATCCTAATTTCACACATGCAAATATTTTCTAAGAATTTTATAACTTTAATTTCATGTTTTGAAGGAAAATGAAAAAGAGGTTGAAATCAATTTTATATGATTGAAAAAAAAAATTGACAAGAAAATGATGAATTGGAGCTAAGATCAAGTTTACGAGAGTTAATTTAGAAATTAATTATTTTAGGTTTAACTTTGAAAGTTATAATTAAATTAAGCTCCACGAATTACATGCAATCTCATTGTGCATCTAATTTTGAAGAAGAATTTTAGAAACCATGAATTCATAGGTTTTGATTTTGAAATTAAAGTTTTGAGTTAAATAAATTAATTATTATGTTTGAAGATTTTGAGAAAATAATTTATAAATAAATAAGTATTTATGTTTTCTAAGGTATTTTCATGGTTTTGATCAAGATATGTATGGATTTAAAGATTGAAAATGCATTGGAAGTCGTTTTTGAGAAATTCGAATTTTGAAATTTTACAGACTGCTCGAGCGCACACTGAAGGCTTCCAGTGCTTTTGTAGTCTTTACGGACCGCTCGAGTGAACAGTTGTTTTTCAGTACATTTTGGAAAAATGGCATGTAGTTCATATTTTCATCTCATCTCTTTCCAAACATTCTTAGGCAAGAAGTATGCCTCAACAAGATTAATAAACTAACAATCAATATAAATTAATTGGTTAAGGAATAAATCATTGATTTAGTAATAATTTATTAAGAAGCCAAGTAAGAAATCGGTCTATTTGGAAAAGATGGATTTGGTAATGAAAGAATATGTGAAATAAGAACCCGATTCATTTGAATAAGAAAGAATAAGCGTAGTAGAATTTCGGACTACTTAGACATAAAAAGACAAGAAAAGTCAAGTTTGATCAAGGAAGTAATATTGTGTTTCAATGTGAATATGTTATATGTTTGTGTAGGTCACGCGCTATTGTCGACCTGATCCGTCTAATCTGCTTCCGAAGCTATCTGTGAGTAATAATTTTGTAAAGCCATGTTCAATTTATAAGTATTTTCTGGATGATATAAGATGATTTATTTTCTGAAATATTATTTTCTGTATGAATGAATGGTTGCCCAATATTTTTGAAATGTATTCGTGGCATCATTAGCTTCAAATGACATCCATTATCTATTCTTTTATGTCCCAATTATGGGCCAACTATACATCTCAAGAGCCAACTGTTATGGATCCTTCTGTATTCGTCTCATTTAGGGGCCAACTGTACATCTCATGAGCCAACTGTACCATCTCCCTACACGTGAGTCAACTGTATGCCTTCATGGCCATCCCTTTATGGATCAATTGTTTATGTTAGTGTTAATGGATGTACCACGTACGATTAACTGTAAATTCTGATTATGAATATGATTCTGATTCCATTTATGTTATAAATACTAATTTCTGAACAAGAATATGACTATGAATCTTTTTCTGATATGAACTCTAATTTCTGAATCTATTGTAGACATCATTTATTAAAACCCTTTACTCTATTATTATTCATTGGGCTCTAGCTCACTATATTATTTATGTATGTAGGAGATCAGGTGCATGACCAGGCCTAGAGCTTCTACCAGGACTCTGTTTTGTCAACCAACCTATGTGCCTCCTGTGGAGGTTTTGAATATGTCAAGTGATTATGGCTATGTGCATAAAGTTCAAGTTTTGTTTTCTTGTTTTGGTTTATGTCATGACCCAAACCCGCCCATGTAGGTTTAGCATCATAACCAGCTAGTAATCTTTGGATTACCCAAGGCCTCTGAATAGAATAACATATGATTAGGGGTTGTGAAAGTTGATATACATAAAAACATACATAATCCATCGAGCCGTGCAGACATACATGGGACAGATAATCTTAAATTTTATAAGCATACACATGATGTATTTTATGTATGTTTTGGGTTACCATAGATTATTTTACGTAATCTATATTTTATAAATTATATTAATATTTTGATTACGTTAATTATTTTCTAAACTCTATTTGCTTAAATTGAAATCCATGGATATGTTTGTTTAACATTTAGAAATTATTTGACAATGGTTTTATAAACAATTATGTTTTGTAAGTACCACCGCGGGAGTCCCATACCTTGGGGACTTAAATAACCATTGGTTTCTATTTGGCCACTTTGTGCTCCTCTGTTTGTCATAGATCTATTGACATCTGTTTTGATTGTCACACCTGTGACCTCTATTCTGTACCGTGGTTATGGTTATTTATTTACACAATTTTCATATTTCAGTTTCTGCCACTTTGAATAATTTGTTTATTCAAATTAAGTTACGTAAATGTTTTAACTTAATTAACTATCCATGGTTATTTTGTGTTCTCTATACTCTTGGCATAATATTTTTCACTCTGTTGTGTGCTTATAGTTGTTACCCTTTTAGGTGAAGAGAAGTAAGGAAGACCCGTAACCTCATATAGTGGAACTTGTACAAGAATTTATGCTAATCCATTATTTTGTTTTTTTTTCTTTTCTTTTTTATTTTTTATTTTTATTGAGGGCCGGTCATTGAATAAAAAATAAATAAAAGCCCTATAGATGTACTTTCTTTTATTAAAATAGTCGAATGAAATTAATTTTCTGTTTAATTATTTTCTTACTACCATTTTATTTGTTACGATTAGAATTATTTAGTAAGTTGCGATTCCAGCCCTAAGCCCCTGGGGTTGGGTCATGACAATTAAGATCTCTACTCATTCACTATTCCATCAAGTTCCAAGTGAATTCAAAATATCCAATCCATTTCTAACCAATGGGTACTTTAGACCTTTTACACCAATTTTAGTATATATACAATCCCTTAGCATTTTGCACACAAGAAAACACACACAAACACCCCATTCGGCTAAGCAATAGAGAGGGCAAGAGAGTGAGCTTGGTGGAGTAAAGGAGAGAAAGAGAAGGTCTTGTTAGCAAATCAACCAAGCCTCAAGTAAACCACAACACAATTCTCTCTTTTATTTTTATTTTTCAAATATATGTTATTAGAGGTTCAAAACAATATTTTCAAATGTGGTGTAACGGTGTTCATGTGTTCAAAGTTGATGAATTGGGCTTTGATCCTTTTTTTACTCATATTTCCTCTTAATAGATGCATCACTACCTTTTTCTTCTCATATCCTGCATTATTTCCAAAGGCGTACCATCAATATAAAAATATAAGTTATTGATACATTATTTAGTATTTTTTCATCACAAAAGAAGTGAGAAATTTCCCTTAGTTGGCCTCTTTTCTCACCAACCTTCTTATTTTGGGTATTGTGCATGAAAAACCTGTTTTGAAGCCAACTTTGGAAAATTCTAGAAAAATTTAGAAAAATCATATGGACCTCAGTTTTATGTCAAAAAACTTCCTTAAAGAGTTATCTTTGAAGGAAAATTGGTTTCATTGAAAAAGAGTGAGCGGCTTGTAAGAACATCTGATTTTCGTAACAGTCAATGAATCCAGACAACGCTGGAGTATTTCTTAAATAACTAAAAATATAGAAAAGCTATTCCATTTCCAAAAAATTGTTCTGAAAATTAGATAAAATTCTTTACGAACCATAGAAGGCCAGACTTAAGAAAAATCTGAAATAGCCCTTTTGATTTTAATCTTTAAGTGGTACTAAATCTGGAAATTCTGTTTTGCATTGGTGTTTCATGCTCTTGTGTTCATGAATGTACTTATGAATATATGATCATGTCTTGGTATGATATTACATATGTCATGGTTATATACGTTTTATTTTAGTCCTTCAATGATGCTCACATTTATGCAAATTTATTCTTTTGTTACTTGCTTGTACTAACTAACTTAAAACGTTAATCTAAACCGAAAACTTAATGGGGTGGCTAATGGGGTTTCGATTACATGAGTATTGTTATGAGATAAAGTTATGTTCAAATTGAATTGGTTAGCGAGACATGTTCCCTTTTGAAAGTTAAAGTCTTGTGCAAGTGGTTGTTTCGGAACGCTTGAACGAAGCGGTTGTATTCGGACCCTAGGTGGTTTGGTATGAGGAGGGAATGGGCAAGGCCCTGTTTTACTGTCTCTTTTGAGGTCCTGCAGTTGGCGCTACGTGGCATATAACCATTGGTCGGCATCCAAGCTAAGGTTTGCAACAAAGTAGCAAAAGAAAGGGCATACCGAATAATCTGCGTTTGATTCTTGTGGTTGGAAGGATGAAATCTCTTTGGAGGATTTCCATATTACTAACAACTAACCTTGTAACCCTTGTTATTTTCTTGAATATCATGTTTCCTTCCCTATTGTTGTAATTGCTATTGTGTATTGGATTGGGAAAAAGAGACAGGGTGTGTATGCATCTATTGAGCATTCAAAGCTCATGGCGTTTCATGCTAGGTATCGAAGAAATATACAAGGTTGATGAAAAGCCAGAGACATTTGAAGACTTGTGTTTGTTTTAGAGAAAGTTAGAAGCCATTTTGCTTATGAGTCTATTCGTGCTTTTATTTTTGGATTGTAATAGTAATGGAACTCGTTTTGTAATTTAAGAATTGAACACTATAATTATTTTTGCTTTTGTAATCCTACGCCTATCTCTGTATTACTTATAAGACCTTGTGTTAATACCTCTTAAGATCTGTCAAAAAGATAGCTTGCTATATAAGGTGGTTAAACTTAGAGGGGAAGCTATATTGACTCCTCCAACCTTCCTGGGATCGTACTTGGCTATTGACCAAAATACTCCTTAGTGACGTTACCCTAACCCGTAGAGTAGAAATTGGGGCGTCACAGGTAAAGTGGTTAATACCTCATAGAAAAATCTCACAAAATCAAATTAAACTATTTAATATATAAGGAACAATTATCACCAAAAATTATTTTCTAAATCGCAAATTTTGAAAAATCCAATTTTTACAATTTTTAGGCTATGTCCAATCTTTAATAGAAAACCTTGCTAATACAATCATCTCTATACGAACAAAAATAAGGGTCAAATCTCGACCCAAGCCATTACATGCTCAAAGTTTCCATCCGTACTCATTCTTGCAACACAATTTTCACAAGTCTAGAGTTGACTTCACTACTACATGATAAGTGTTTCTCATCACACCATAACAGTTCAGTGCAATTTGTATGTCCTCTTTGTTTCAAAATAGTAACCCTTTGTTTAACATCTTTGTTTTATCCCACATACTAGTGATATCAATTGTCAACAGTACAGAAAGGTCATTAAGATTTGACCACGTATCCTTGGTAAATAGTGGAGATGGAACTTGATGAAAAGCATGTGTGTTAGTCTGTCCCCCTTCAGTTGACTAACCAATTCCTTCATTGGCATTGTCATCTTCAAGGTCCAGACCATCATCAGTGGGGATATGTAAGCCATTTGGAATCATTTCTTATACAACGTATATGGTTGTTGCACACAACACATTTATGGATTGTGGTTGAATATCTTCTACCCCATAAGAGTCAACGTTGGTAGGTGGAATGTAAATAGGTTCTGAATGATCACCATGGGAATCACCACTGGTTGATGCAAAGTAAGTAAGTTCCAAGTAATGGTCATGTGTATTGATTAGGGAAGGCACACCCATGGAAGTCTGTTTACTTGTACCTACTTGGACATTAACATTAGCATTAGTATAAGGAAAAGCAATGATAGGCTCAACAATGATATATAACTTGGCAATGTTGCAACTAGGAGTTGAGTCTATTATATCAAATATACTCTCAACACCATCATCATCTGTGATCTCAAGTGATGTATAGTAGATAGCATGAGGGTAACTTCTAGCTAGAAATCTATATGTAATTAGGATATTCCCAGTATTACAGTCTATCTATGTAGCATCAATTAATCGATTACAGAGATCAATAAATGAAATATTTCAATTAACTTGTACCTATTTTGGATTAGACATAGCAATTCCACACTCATCATTAATTATTCCACCGTTAAAGTATATCGCAAGATTGTATCGTCTTCCTACCATTGAAACTAAAAAAACAAAAAAAATACCAAACACAAAGCGTCATTGAATTATGTAACCCTCAATTAATATAAAAAATATACAAAAAAATAAAAATAAATGTTTTTGTGTGAAATGATTATTTGACTTATATAGTGTTGGTGAAAAAGATTCTTAGAATATTTGTCTCTTCAAATGTTGAAATATAGCGTTGGCAGAAAAAAAAAATGTTGAAATTCTAAAAGGTTGTATAGCTAAAGAGACTTTGAGGTTGGCATTCTTTTGGTTCACCATTATTTTAAGGAGTTATATAAGCAATAAAATTCACAATTTGAGAAGTTGATACCAATTACATCACATGTTGAAAATCTGATTTTAGTGTTTTAATTAGACTTAGGTTAGAATGATTGTCACAAAATTTTCATTTCACATAGTACAAACAGTGTATACTATGAAATCTCTTTTAGTGAGGATGATAATTGAAATCCCATGTTCAAAATGCAAAATTCACTTGAAATCGTTTTTTGAACATGCGATTTCAAAATAAACTTTCATATTCAAAATGCAATTTCACAATGAAATTTCATATTGAAATGCAATTTAATGTGAGTCCCTAGTATAAAAATTTATTAAAATTGAGAATTCAATATTACTAATTAAATCTCTGATTTCAAGATTTGAATCAAAACTATGTCAAAATGACTACCATAAAGATTTAATTTTACACAAAGTTACTGATAAATAGTGTACTTTGAAATTGTTGTAGTAAGTCATGGGTGACAATTGAAATCGCATGTTCAAAATGTAATTTTACTATGAAATTGCATTTCAATGACTATCATAAAGATTCAATTTCATACAAAGTTACTGATAAACAGTGTGCTTTGAAATTGTTGTAATAAGTCACAGGTGACAGTTGAAATCACATTTTGAACATGCGATTTCAAGTGAGTCATTGATATTAAAAATGTCACCACTACTTTTTCCCTTTCTTAGCTCATTTCCACTCTTATCATTCCGTCGCAATCTATAGCCATTATTGTCATCCAACACAAAAACAATTGGGAGGGAAAAATTGGGCACACATCTAACCCTTGACATAGTGCCCAAAGTGATTGTCCCGAGACATACTAATTATATCCAACACAACAGGCAAAAAATAATTAAATTGTCAAAATTATCGTTGCATTTTTAGTTATAATTAACATATCGTTAAAATTGATAATAGTTTTTAAAATTGAGATTTTAAATTGAAGCAATTAAAAGCTATAGGTTTGATTTGTTACCCAGATCAAATCTTAAGGTTTTCTCCCTTTTGTAATTTTTTCATAAAAAATATGAAAATGTATTGAAATTTAAAATTTTTATGTATGTGAAATTTTTTATACTATAACCTAATTATATGTTATTAAATTCTTATGATATATACTAATTACAAGCATACAAAAAGTGATTATTTTTTTATGATACATATTAATTTCTTATGAAAGCGAAAATGTACTAAATAATATTGAAGTGTCAATATTCAACTTAACATTTAATTCCTACTGATAATACTAATTATACATTAAATACTAAAAACAATAGTTGTGTCACAAAACTAATAGATATTATATATCATTGGTGTCTGTGGCAAGGAGGAGGAGGAGGTGGATGGTTGCTACATCCAGGTTGTCTAATGCTGTGAGTTCCCTTGCAACGTAGGTGTTGTGTAGCCTGTGAGACACCTTTCTCTATCACTTGATGTCTACCTTGCTTCTTTCTATGTAGAAAAGGGTCCACGGGCACAATATGTAGTACTTGCTCATTAACATGTGATCCCTCGTCTCCACCATGTATCACTCTCTCAGTAGACAACGGAACCCCATTTGTGATTTGAGTACCTCTCTCCTCAAACTTTGTAATTCCATATAGTAGGACCCCCTCGTGCAATGCATGTATAGTCTCAAGATGTCACTTATCAGTATGTGATCTCCCTTCTCCACTATGTGTGACTGCCTCATTGAAGATTAAAACACACTCTACTTATTGTATCAAGCCCTGTCCAAAATGTAGAACCCTTGTTGATGTATAAGAAACAACATCCTTAAAATGTGCGACCCCCCTTCTTCGTGTTGTTCTGTCATTGCAATCCTAAAATCTTCCATGTGGATAAGGGTTTGATACTAATCATCAAACATTAATGTGAGGTCCCGTGTAAGGGTAAGGTCTCCCTTAACATGTGGCTCAATAGTTACCCTATGCGATGGTTCTGCCTTTGTATATGCCTCAGCGTCAGGCTATGGTAGAGGTACCCTTATGAAGCGATCTTGCTCTTGAAGAGTTGTAAATGCCTTCCTAGCCATCGTGTGAATATGTGATCCCTCATCAGATACCAAACGATCACTTTAACAAACATAATGAACATATTAAAATTGAAAGATCATATTAATATTAGTAATATGTAATAATGTTGACAAATATATATATATATATGTACAACAAAATTAAATGTACATGCAGTGTGACTAATGTATCGATGAGTGATACATAGATATCATACCATGTAAGGGTCATCATAATGCATATGACCAAACCATGGTTCACCTAAATTAATGTGGCTTCAGCCCTGATCCCACAATCCAATCCATTATTTGTGACGCTTTGCCCATTTTTTTAGTTTTAGTTGCACATAGGTCGAGATCGTAAAGACCAACACAAGTGTCACAATCACAGGGTATTATCTAGTGAAATCCAAAGTGTTGTAGTACTCTATCGGGCCTCTACATCTCAAGAATGTAAAAATAGATTAATAGAACTAATGTCTGCTATATATTTACACCATTTGAACAATATGTTAGAAGCCCTTGAATCAACTTAGTTCGAAGAAAGGTTGCGACACCACTTACAAAATAAGTATAAGTTAAAAATTTGAGCATTGTAAGTAACTAATATTTACTACAGTAAAACATAAGCAGAACACTTACATGAGCAAGGGTTTGCTTGTCCAAGGAATAACGATATTGAAAAAGGACATAAGTGGAGATCTCTCAAACATTAAATGCATCCCGCCAACTAAAGATTTTAAATGAATGTGTATTATTAATCAATATTATAATAATACCTAAATAGAGGGGTTGTTTAGAATGATATAAACAAGTATACTTTTGACTTTACAAAAAGATATGCAATGTGGTAGAGAGGTGATGCAACTAAAATAAGATATAAAGATGTGCTAAAGTAATGTATGCCAAACAAGGCCATAATAACATGTAAATGATTAATAGTATGTGATGATTGGACTATCTGCTATCGGCTGTCTACGAAGACGACACAGAGCAATGGAGGAAAATCTATACCATGCCAAGATCTGGATGATGATAAGAAAATGAGAAATGTCATGCATATGTTGGCATACATTTGTATTCCCTCAACTGTATTTCTCAGTAGCATTAAAGTCCTCTAGTAAAGGCAAAAACTTCAAATGTACCAAAGTACCAAATTTGTTTGCAAAAATGCTAACACCCAAAAGCTGGAGAATGAATGCTCTAACAAATCGTTGTATTGTGATATTGTTAGCATTAATGGGTAAGTTAGCATACGTTTGCGAAAGGCACGTCATGTTCAGTCCCAAGCCTTTCAACTGGCTAATATGTGGAACTGTTCCTAGAAGATGGTCGCATAAAGTAGGCTAAAATGACCATAACTCCTTGTAATAGCTTGACCATTAACTCATAATTTGGATAAGATATTGACATCTTGCTATGTGATGGTTGTCTCCCTAGATGTTAAGTAAAATGTATGCCTCCGATCACTACCTCTCTACTAGTGTCATAATAAGATGCTAGTCTAACTTTATGAATGACATATGGATGAGTCTGAAAAATCTTGCACTTTGCAAGTATGGGACTATGCGTGCATTAGGGGGTCCTAGAGATATACTACTCTCGCTTCACGGCATCAACACATAAGTGTAACATAATCAATATCATCCTGTGTAAAAATCACATCAAAATTAATACAATTATAAACAAATAATGTAACAACTTAAAGCAAATGAAGAGTCAAATGTTCCAAATATCTTCTGTTGGCTTCTATTCTTTTTCCCTCATTTCTTTCATAAATTTATTATGGATGCTTTGTATTTTATTTTATTTTTTATTTTGTGTCTTTCTGTGCATACACTATGAACTTAGTTTAGGTCAAAATGGTGTGTTTGGGCCCATGATTCAAAAGCATCCTTGTTTTATTATATAGATTGGAAGTATAGATTTTAAGGGTAATCAACTGGCCTTTTACGAACTGTGGTTTTATAATGAAATCTTAAGATGTTTAGTTTTTGAATCACACTGAAGTGAGTCTCTGAAATTTTTTTGAGATTTCAATTTTATGTAACTACTTTGTTTACACTAGTTGGAGCACTAATTATGTTTTCACCACATAAATATTTTATTTTGGATGAGTATTATTTTATTTGATTAATTGTTATAATGGAATTGTTGTACCCTTCTAGAATGTTTTTCAAAACTTTTATGTTGATTTTGTTGTTAGTACTTGTAAGCCCCAATAAATTAGAAGATTCCAACCATCTATAATCTAATATTCATCCATTCAACAAGGCAAAATAATCCATGTGTGCGCATATATATATATATACGATTTCTCCAACATCATTTCCATTCATTATGTAACAATCTGAAAATTTTGTTCTTCGCACGAGCAAAGAAGTATTCGTTTAAGCAGTCTTACAAGTCATCTAGTACTCTTGTAGGTCTAAGATTCTGGGAGATGCCGACGTTCGCTTGAGCGCATGAATGGTCACTTGAGTGGTCTGCCTTAGTTCTGAAGTTCTGGGTGTATGAGTTATGTACTTGAGCGAAGGTTTCATTGCTCAAGTTGTCTCTCTGACGCTCGAGCTCAAGAGTGGTCGCTCGAGCGGTCTGTTCAGGATCAACAGTATAAAACCTAATTTTTGCTTCTTTTCTCTTTTTTCTCTCCCTCACTCCTTCATGTCCGAAAACCCTAGCCTTAAAACCTTTGATTTCACCCTATACACCAAGGATCCACCATAGATCATGCAAGATTAGTGAAGGAGGAGTGAAAATCGTTCTTTTGACTAATTGGATCATGGTTTCGTTGAGGTTTTTGCTTGGGTCTTCCTAGGTAGCTCTCATCCATGAGGTAGGGAGTTCTCTTAACTCTAATCTTTATTATTTTGTTTGATTATGTTGTATTTTGGGTATTATAGGTTGATTTGAGTTTGAAATCTTTGATCAAACGATGTTTGTATTAAAAAATGGGTTTTTCACTTAGGTTATTGAAATGTTTTGAACGTTTGGAGATATTGATGAGAAGTATTTGATGATTTGTGAATTTGATGATAAAATGAGGAAAACCCCCCAAAATTTTTTTTCTTGAAACCCTAGATTTGAGATTTTGCTTTTAAATGAAGGTTTGAATTAAATTGGTACCTTATGTTGAAATCTCAATTAATACTCTTGAGTATCCATAAGTGGGATGAAATTTGCATTATGATGATGTTAATTGAGGATTCAAGGAAGATGCATTGTGTGGAAATCTAGAAATATTGAAGGGTGTAATGTATGAATTGGTATATAACTCAAATTGATGACAAGAATGACTCAAAGACATGGAAATATATAAATATTTCATATCATATTTATTTGTTGATTTTGTGTGTGATTGAATTGGACATCAGTTAAATTATAATATTGCAAACTCATTCATTGCATTGCATCTACGTGGTAATGGATTAAGTGTTGGATTACGTAACTAGGTGTGTGTAAATTTTAGAATGTGTTGTGGGTGTTGAGGCGCCTAATTGCCCTTCCATGCTCAGAGGTTGAAGAATGTGGGGATGTGATTGGTATTTTGGTAAAGGTGCTCAATTGCCTTTCCATGCTGAACACCGATGAATGTGGGGGAATGATTAAAATGATTGATAGGTGTCCAATTGCCTCTCCGTTCTTGGTGGCCAAAAAATGTGGAGATGTTTTTAAAATGAAACGGGTGTCCAATTTTCCTTCTGTGCTTGACGGCCGGTAAATGTGAAGGTTTTCAAAAAGTAAGAGGTGCCCACTTACCCTACCGTGCTTAGTGACCTATAAATGTGGGGACTGTTTGAGATATGTAACGTGAAATTTATTACAAAATGAAAGTTCTTGGTCACGACAATGGTTAATGGGTATGTATTTCACAATTGAGTTTCAAAATGAAGTTGAATCGTATGCATGACATGGCATTGCATGAGCATACTTATATTGAACATTTATATATGTTGTTAAGTTTATATCCTACTGTGTGTAAAAACTCACCCCCTTTTTATGGGCTGGATATCCTAAAATTCCAAGTGGAGAAGACAAACCATGATATTGTTGAAAAGTGAAAGGAATTCTACATAGAGCGTCGAAGCTTCTTTCGATGATTGTTTGCCTATAGCTATCTATAGATACCTCCACTTTTGACTGCCCGTGAGACTCGGACGCTCGGTTCGGTGCACTCAATGATGAAAGTTGAATTGTGAATTCGCAGCGATTCGGAATCAATCAGGTTCCCAAAATAACCTCAAATCTTCAACATTTACTTTGTTTGAACCTGTGAGCCTTATTTTTGGACCTTTTCCTTCCATGAGTTGAGTTTGAGCCAAAAACAGGGGAGGCCATCAAAGCCCGGCCGTGCATGGGTGATGCCCGACCGTGGCTATGAATGGCCGGCCGGCCTTCGATGGTGATAAACATTGTTCTGGGCGGGAGGTCACCAGCTGTCCATTTTTGAAGATATTTGTCACCTTTTCAGCTTGAATTCTATAAAACCAAGGCTCTGGGATTGTTTTGAGAGTTGAACAAATATCAAGAAGAGAGATATACACCCTTGAGAGCCTCTCCTTCTCCTTCTTCCATTGCAAGGCACCCTTTGAGCTAACCTAGTCTCCTTACACCATTAGTACACACCATACACAACCTTGTTTGATCATCCTAAGGCCTTGGTTGATCTTGAGGAAGTATAATTCAAGCTTGAGAGTGCATTGAATTTGAGTTTGAAGCTCTAAAAGCAAGCTAGCTTCTAGAAAGGTATAAGCTTGCTTTCTCTTTCCTTGCTTTCATTTTTGTTCTTCACACCATCATTCTTGCTGTTTTGGTTGTTTTTGAGCTCATTTGAGGTATTGGAGTTGAGTTGGAAAGGTTACCAAAAGGGTAGAAAGAGCTTGCTCTTTCTACACCTTTATTTCATAACCTAAACTCTTCTCCTTTTCACCCTCTTCCCTTGGTACTCCTACTGATTTTCAGAGTTTTGAAAGGCTAAAATATATGGTTTTGAGGTCCAAAAAGTGGAGGGATTAGCCACCCCTCCTTAGGCTTGCTTAGTAGCTTCAATTCTCTCATATTTTGCTTGTTTTTTTTTTTTTTTTTGGTTTTTGTAGTGTAATTTCAGCACTGTTTTTACCCTTTTAGGGGCTGTTTTAGGGTTGCCATGGCCTTTAAAATTGTTCCATGCTTTGGTTAGTTCATGTGTTGTCTCATAAATTGCATGCATGGCTTGTATTGCATTGTTCTAAGCTTTCATTTGCTCTATTTCCATGTTGAGAGTCTCACTCCAAATAATCAATCAACTATCTATCATTTGTATTTGAGAATAATTTCAACCGATCGAGGTTGCTCAAAACATGTAGGAATGGCCTACACTTAATGGCTTAATCTCTTAGGAGATTCATTGTCAATGGTGTAGCCTTTCTCTCATGTTTTAGAGAAACCTCTCGCTTGACATTATTTCTTGATTAGAGGACTTAACATCACACTTGGACAAATGGACTAATGAATGGCAAGGCCTAATAAAATTGATTTAAAATTTGGTTCAACACACTAAAAGAAAATGGCTTGAAAAGCTTGAACTTGGCCGGACGTTATGCCAAGTTCCTTGTGTCAAGGGTCATCGAGCATCAATTCATGGTGTTTTGATGTCCTTGAAGCATCTCAACTTCCCTTATTTGAGTTCATTCCATGACAAGAAGGGGGGGGGGGGGGTGGTCCATTTGCATTGCATTTATTAATTTTGTCCAAAATCATCTTCTAAAGCATCAAGGAATCAATTGCTTGTTGATGTCTTTAGAAATGATTTCATTCTTTTCTTGAGGCTTTCCCATGACAAAGAGGGAAAAGAAGGACAAACAGAGCTTGAAAATGCTCCATTTGCATTGATTTCACCTCAGAGCACAAAAACAAAGTTTGCACCAAATCAATGCACGGCCGGCCCTCTATAGGCCCGGCCGGCCATTAGTAATGCACGGCCGGCCCTTGGTGTTTGGCCAGCAGGCTTTTTGGGTGATACGCATGCAACCTCCATCCATCTTCCTTGGTGTGCTCGCATCAAATGCGTTGTCATCTAATTATTTCATTAGTATAATGCATTGTGTTGTAACAATTTAATTAGTTGTAGCTAATTAGTTGTGTTGTAATATTTAATTAGCTTTACTAGTTAATTATTTAATTACTTTAGTTAGCTTAGAATAGCTAGTTAATTCAAGTGTTGTAATAAATTAGTTAGTGTAGCTAGTTATTTGATTCCGTTTTGTAATAACTAATTAGCTTAGAATAGTTAGTTAGTTCATTTCAAGTTTTGTAATAATTAGCTTAAGTAGCATAGCTTAGCTAGTTTCATTTGGACCCTCCTTCGCGAGGGCACAATGTTGTAATAAGTGTGCGTGCGTGTGTATATGTTTTCCAACCCCACGTCTTTCTCCCTTTTATTTAATCGCTTTCGATGGTTAGATTAGGGATCATATTTCGATTAGCATATTGCATGCTAGCATCCATTCATTGGTCTTGCATGCATCGAGGCTCGGTGCATCATTCAAACTGCATTATAATTTCAAATAATTCTTTGAATACGTGTTTTATCGCATGTTGTTCAAATCGATTCATATGCCATATTAGTAGTCAAGCCTATTAATTGCATTATTGCATGTGTTGTATTAGACACTTAACATAGTTAGGATCATGCATCTTTCTAACTAGTTTTTGTTTTGGCTTAGAGTACTCGGTGAGTTTTATGCTTTAGCATACTTGCATGAGTATGATTTCCATATTGCCATATTGCCATGTTTTGCATCCTTGCCATGAGGCTATGTGCTTAAATGCTAAACTGCATGAATGCCTGTGGATGAAGGCTTGTTGTTTGAATTGGAACAATTCAACGATTGTGAGTTTTAAGCCCACTTTGTCGTGGCAAAATCATGTTTTAAGCCTACAATGTTTGGTGGCAAATCTGCATTTTTAAGCCAACTTGAGGGTGGCAAATTCAAACCATTTTCGCAAACAAACATGACTTGAAATGTTCCAATTCTTGCGATGTAGTCTATACTTGTATGCATGCGTATCACATAGTAAAGCTAGTTTAATAATCGGAATAAGAACACGTAATGTTTATAAAAGAACATATCATGATTAGTAGAGGCCGATCTTTGATCGAGCGAGCGGGGATGCTCAATTCATGACCTTCTCCTCTCGTACCTAAGTTCCCAAGCCGAGGCAACTTTGGTGATGACGAACATGTGGCCTTCGGCACGAGTCAAGGTTTCCTAAATTTTTCCAAAAATAAAATATTTAGGTGGCGACTCTATATCTGGCAAAGCAGTCCAATTTTGGCATTATTTGATTTAAAATCGATTTTCCAAAAATGTCACACCCCAAATCCAGGGATGACCGGCCGTGGCCCACATGGACTTAGCCCAAGGCACACGTAAGCCTAAACATAAATCCATAATCACATTGAACAACTATACAAAAGTCCAGCAATAAATAACCAACCTCAATCTAGTGAAAAGCCACATGTATAAATGGCAAACCAACCGTAATCAATACCATCCAAACTTATGAGATATAAACAACCCACATATTAAAATAATCCTAATTGAACCTCAAAGAAATATGCACAAACTTGACATAACACTCTAAAATAAATGAATGTCCTAGAGGTCCATGCAATCGAGTCTCAGCTACACCATGAGTCCACTCTAAGTCCTTCTAACACCTGGAAATGATAACAACTAAGTCAGCTGATAGCTCAGTGAGTAGCAACATGGATAGTAAATACAGTTTTGAAAACACGGCTCAATTCCAAAATAAGATATATATCACAGAAACTAGATTGGCATACAGTTTGGTAAATACAATCTGTTTCAAAAAGAAGGTTCCACAGTTCAACACTTAAAATACTTATGTCTCGCAAGAACATGATAAATGACATTTTCCACTTAAAACAGATTATAACATGAACACCAATAATTTTCTGGGTACCAAGAGAAAACAAATAATATGCCACACATTTCTCAGGCTATAAGCCCCGTTGGATCCAATACCGAACTAAGAGTCATCCTCAGGGTGGCACCTGGGCTTTTTCTCAAAGACGATCCGATTGAAGGTCACCTAGTTGTTTTTAAAGGTCTTTTCCTTACAATTGTTGAGCACTAGAGTCATCACGGCCCAACTCGGATCTGTTCCCTAGTGGTCAGAGTCACCACACACAGTGGAATAATTTCCCTGGACTAAATACGCACATGGTCCCAATAATCAATACACATCAGTTTCGCAAAACATGGTAGTTCATCATTATAAACATGAGACCAAAACAAATAATTTACAGTATGCAAAGTTCACACATGTTTCAGAAATAATTTGATTCAATTGATAATATAATAATTTATCAAAACAGTTTAATCATGAAGCAACAATTTAATTTTCCAACAGTTCAGGGTAGGGGAACATTTATAAAAATATGTAGCATGAAATTACTCACTTGAAACGAAATAATATAATCCTTGAATTGAATAGAGTGTAAAAGTCCAACTAGTACCCTGAACCAATATGAAAACTACACGTCACTACTAATTTAAAAATATTAAAGAATACGAACTAAGTAACCCCAAACTAAAGCGCACTAACACGGCTCAACCCAACTCGCCGTTACTCTTAAATATTACCTAAGTTCATGCTCGTCAAGGTCTAAAATCACCCAAGACATAGGTTCCGATCGAAACTTAACTAAAAGTGACTTTAAGATAAAACAGAGTTTTTCCAATCTATTCGCTAACTTTGAAAATTAAAAACCCACTCCACGTTGTTCGAAAAATTCTAAAACCCTCCAGATATCAACTAATATATCCTAAGTTTCAAACCCAATCGGTTTCACTTGATTTGCTTATCAAAATAATTATCTACAATTTATTATATCCAAACAAGTTGTTTTCTGCAGCGCTTTAAAGAAATTGACGGTTCTCTTAATATACATGAGCAATCAATGCAAGGACAAAAATGTATGAAACTAGACTCGTAACCGGTTCTAATGACACTAATTTGATAATTTTTGGATTTATACCCAAAGAGAACAACACTCACGAATTTACTGTTTCGGACTGGTTTCCTGGACAGATTTGAATACCTCAATTTATATGGATTTTGACTCCCAAAAATTATGAAAAAATTCAGATATGCAATTCAATATGTAATTGATCTACTTTAAAAATTTCAGTTCAAAATTCATCCGTTTGATATGGTTTCTTGATTTTTAAAGTTCATGATTATGCGCAAAATTTTGTAATTAAGAATAATACCCATTCTTTATACATGAATTTAACTCCTCAAGTTTCTTAATAGGATATCTATATACACAATACATAAACCTATAACCTCTCCATCAATGAACTAAATAATCATAGAGTAAGGATAAAGAACAAAACCTTAAGGAAGAAGAAAGATAAAGACCTAGTACACACCAAAAAATCCATCCTTGTTTGCAACCCCCCTTTTTTTTTTCTTCTTCTTTTCTCTCAATCTCTCTCTCTCCACGTGGCTGCCTCCTGCTGCTGCTATAGAATGTATTAGGCAACCTAGGGTTATGTATCTAAACAAAAGGCTCTAGTTTATTATCTCTTTATATTATTTTATTTTCTAACCCATTAATTTAAATAAAATATAACTATTAATATAACAAAATATACTTACAAACTTACCCTCTATTTTTTTAAAATAAATAAATAAATAAATCTTGTCTCTAAATTAAATGCTTTCACCACAAATTTATTTTAAGTTTAAAATTAATTAAAAGATCCTCCAGTAATATTTAATTTGCACCTTAGAATTCACCACCAAAATATTTGAGATTGTAATATTATTATTTAATTATTTACTTAATTTTTATATTCGGGTTCTCACAAAAAAGATTTGTCAGGTTTAGACTCTTTGGTGTTTAACAGTTTTACATTGCACTTGTGAGACTAGATTCAGAACCGCGGGAGTCCAAACTGTGAGGCCTTCTTTTTAACCCTTTTTGAAATATAGGCCGTGAGAAAAAGGCAAGTCCACACTATTGAGCTTATCTGTAGAGTTAGGGTTTTATTTGTTGTGATCAAGGCCCTTAGCCTTGAAAGGTGTAAGCCCATATGGAAAATTGATGTATATTTTATATTTCTTCTAAGGTGTTGTAAATTATTATAAGGAACTTGAAGAGGATTTTATGAAAATGTGATAGAATTTAATTGATAAGATTGTTTCCTTTTATTTCTTGCTTATATGCACGTCATGAAATTGGATAATAATAATGGATTGGTTACAAACAATATGGTATAAATATCGGGGCTTTACAACTTGGTATCAGAGCTCCCCGGGTTTGAATATTTTGGGCTAATGGGAAGTGACGTTTGTCATAATAGGTTATTAGGCTAGAATGAGATGTTTGTGTACTTACTCTGACTTGTGCGTGTTTATGTGACTATGTGGGTATGGGATTAAACTCTTAAGGTGGAGTTTGTGCCTATGGATTTCTTAAGAGTCCTGTTAGGAGAGCACTTGATCAATGCCATTATAACTTGAATTTTTTGAATGTTTCTGGGGCAAATTGGCATCTTAGGAGGATAATTCGTATGTACTTTATATGACTATGTGTTTATGTGGTGTGTGCATTGTGAAATTGTTAAGTGTATTATGTGTAGACAATTCGATTAGCATGTGGAGTTTCGCATGGGATAATTTTTGAGCTAAGTTTTATCTTATTCTTATATAGGATGTCTGGGCATAGTGATAGAAGTCATGATAGACCTTGTTGTGGTGGTCGGGGTATTTTCCATCAAGAAATAGGGGTAGGCCAAACTAGCACAGCCGAACAAGAGGTGCAAGGTGTTATGGACTTGTTGGCTTAAGAGTTAGCAGGTGCACTATGGAAATCTATGAACATTTTGAGGGCTGAAGAAGTGGCACGGGCCGCTGTGGGAGAGACTAGGGCCTCTTTTTTGGCTAAAGAGTTCTTTAAATCTAAACCTGTGGAGTTTAATGGCGATGCTAACCCACTCTAAGCGGACGAATGGCTTGAACGAGCGGTGAAGAATTTGAGGTGTTTCATATAGTAGACGACGAGTTTCGGGTCATGTTAGGGGCTTTTCAATTAAAAGAGGACGCGGGTCAGTGGTGAAAATATGCCAAAGACCATATAGTTCACACATGGAAGGCATTCACTTATGCCTTCCAAGAGAAGTACCTTCCACCCATAGCTAGAGAGCATTTAAAGAAACAGTTTGAAAAGCTCAAACAACTCGACACAACCGTAACAGAGTTTAAGACAGCCTTTACTAGCTTGTCTAGGTTTGCACTAGAGTTAGTACCGACCGAGAAGTGTCATTGTTTGGCATTTGATAATAGACTTAGGTGAGAAATTAAGATGAAGGTGGCTGGTAGTGTGATTCGGAATTATGATAAACTTGTGGAAGTAGCCACACATGTGAAAATCACCTTTTAAGGGGGGAAAAAAAACTGATGGGTAAGAGACAAAGGGGACACGAGTCATAGAGTAACTCAGGGATGTCCAAGAAATCAAAAAGGTAGCACTAGAACACCTTTACAATCGCAACAGATTGAGCCTCAGAGATGGGTAATGGGGACTAGTTCAAGGAGTACCAATTAGAATAAGATAACTTGTTTTCGACGTGGCCAATAGGGTCACAAGGCTTCAGCTTACCATTCAAAGTAGGGAAGGCTATTACAGCAGTGATCGGCCCATTCTCAGAGCCAGCTTTGGGTTAGTAGTCGAATGTCCACCTGTTACCAATGTGGACAACCAGGGCACGTGAAAAGACTTTACCCATAGTTGGTAGGGATCCCTAGTGTTCCGAGATTTTAACGGTCTCATAATCTCTAACCAGTCTCAGATCAAGAATAGCTTCATCAGTTGACCCAATTACAAGATAGAGGACCATCCACTTGTTTTACGTGTAATCAGCCAAGCCATATTAAGCGTCATTGCCCCTATAGTGGGCGGGACCATTTAGGTGATCCCATAGCCAAAGAGCATTTAAAAAAATACTTTGAAGAGCTCAAATAGCTCAACACAACCGTAACAAAATTTAAGACATCCTTTACTAGCTTGTCTAGGTTCGCACTAGAGTTAGTAGCGACCGAGAAGCGTCATTGTTTGGAGTTTGATAATAGACTTAGGTGAGATTGTAATTACTATGTTGTTATAAGTAGGACAATGTAATCACAAATGTTACATATGTATATGTATATGTGTGTGTTTTCCAAGGAAATTTTGTAATGATTTGTAATTTTATAAGTTTTAATGAATCCTTGTTAAATTTGTGATCTTAGTCTTGTTACGAACACATTATTGCTTCGTAAGCTGTTTGTGTGATGTCTTGTGAGAATTATACATAAAGGGGACTAGGCTACTGGAATTTAAGACTCATTTTGGAAATGTTTGGAAATGAAGTTCTTTTATTCTAGGTGTATGATGTGTGGGTAGTGAGACCCATTAGAGTTTATAGAATGAGATAGAGTTGTTGGGAGCAGATTTGTGCGATGAGTGACTTGTTATGACTCTATCAGTCTTGTGTGTTATGTGAGAGGTTTAGTGGCTAAGGGAACATGTGTAACTTAACCTAAGGGTGTGAGTGGTATGCTTCGACCTTTAGAAGTCCAGCTTGGACTCATGTGGGTTGTGAGAGTGTATTCACCATCTAGGTACATGGATGATGGTTTATTTAGGAACATAAGTGGTAAGAAGAATCCAGTATGGGTTCAAGGATTGAGTAGGGTTGTGTGTGGAGCTTCCCCTCAGAGCAAAAGGTTCTGGGTAGCATGTAGATGTTCAGGTATCGAGTATAAAGTGTTGTTAAGTGGTTAGTTGAAAGGTTGTTAACAAAGTTTTATCGACAATTAGTCTCCTTGAGAATAGCTCGGACTTGGGTATAAGGGTGGTAAGGAAGTGAAATGCCTTAGAAGGGACTTGGGAGCATTCAAGTTTGAGTGTGTGGATAGGAACATTTGTGTGAGTTGGTGAGAACCTTTTTAGGTTGGATTAAATGATGGAACCTTGGTTTTGTGAGCACTTTGCGCTATTATATGAATGATATATGTGAGATTTTTCTTGTAATTTGTTGTGTTGTTGACATTTTGGTAACTTCAAATTGGATTGTATAATAGAACTATCATGTTAGCGTTGTCGCATCACCTTGGGCGTGATAGTAGTTGTTGGGTGATCGTTAAGGATCACCGAGTTCGTTGTTGAAAAAAAGATGTGGAAATGTTTCAAGATAATGGAAAATTTCTTTTGCTAGAGTAAATGATGAGTCCTTATGCATTGCTTAGTGTGTTGTGTTGAGCTTGATACGGATTGACAAAATTGTGTTTGGGCACATTACCTTGGTGAACTAGAAGCACTCAAATTCATTGTGTTGTAATTCTTCTTTTTTGTTTGTAAATAAACTTTCTTAAGTGAAGTCTCTTTTTAGTTATGAGAACTAATTTAGAATTTCTTATTGCTAATATGGAATCACCCTCGCATTGGAGTGTCAACTAGTGGGAACCACTTAGTGTCCTAGTTTGAGTAAGGTGTGTCGTCAAGCCGTTGGGATGGAAGATCGTTCTTATGTCACGTGTTTTCTTGGTAAACTCTACTCTTTTGTTAGTTGATTAAAAGATTCTTATTGCGAGTAGGTGGTACAATTCTTGGGGGTTTTGACTACTGACTGTTTGGTTATTATCGAGTGTTGGTGTGTGATTGAAGTGCAGGTAGTAAGCTCTTAGGTGTATGAAAACCACCTTTGCAATAGTCTAGTCTAGTAGGCACCATTGAGTTTTATCGGTTGTAGTGCCATTCATATCCTATTGTCATTTTAGCTATTGTTGAGAACCCCTATAAAAGGGGAACTGTCCATTTCAATTAAATTGCCTTGAGATTCTAGTGAATCAGTTGGAGAAAATACTTACCACCTAGAGTTGTTGCTTGTAATTTAGGAGAGTCGTGGTGTACCGGTATTAGAATCGGAATATGGAGGTTGTCTCATAAATTCAAAATTTAAAACATTGAGTGATTGCTGTAATTTTGTTCTAAAATGATCAATTTTGAATTATTGTTCACCTAGTTTCGTTCATTGAAGTGTCTAGGTAGCGATTGTGTTGTTTGAAGAATCATTTCTTTTGATTGTCTAAAATTCTTGCATCAGGAAGCTTTCCCTAGAAGAAGTTATCGGCAATAAACCACTTATGATTGTTCAACAAGTGTTAAACCCTATGGCTAATTCTTTTAACCTTGTTCGGGTCTTGAAAAAAAAATTCAAGTGGTGTAAATTCTAGGGAAAATGAAACTCATGTGGATTGTGTGATTTTGTCGGTTTAGTCGGTGTCATAGCAAATTTCGGGGAAGAAATTTTATAAGGAGGAAGGATTGTAACAGTCTGAAAATTTTCTTCTTCGCTCGAGTGAAAAAGTGTTCACTCAAGCGGTTTTGTGGGTCATCTAGTACTTTTGCAGGCCTGAGATTCTGGGAGACGTCGAAGTTCGCTAAAGCGCTTGAATGGTAGCTCGAGAGGTTTTCCTTAGTTCGATCTGAAGTTCTGAGTGTATGAGTTTTGCGATCGAGCAAAGGTTTCATTGCTCGAGCAATATTGTGTCTCTGACACTCGAGCTCAAGAGTGGTCACTCAAGCGGTCTGTTTGGGATTAGCCAATATAAAACCTGTTTTTTCTTTTTTTCTTTCTTTTCTCTCCCTTACTCTTCCTTGTCTAAAAACCCTAGCCTCAAAATCTTTGATTTCACCCCATACACTAAAGGATCCACCATAGATCATGCAAGATTAGTGAAGAAGGAGCGAAAATCGTTCTTTTGACCAATTAGATCATGGTTTCGTTGAGATTTTTCATTGGGTCTTCCTAGGTAGCTCTCATCCGTGAGGTAGGAAGTTCTATTAACTCTAATAATTTATGATTTTGTTTCATTATGTTGTATTTTGGGTATTATAGGTTGATTTGAG
Organism: Camellia lanceoleosa; assembly: GCA_025200525.1. NCBI lineage: Eukaryota > Viridiplantae > Streptophyta > Magnoliopsida > Ericales > Theaceae > Camellia > Camellia lanceoleosa. Next base: position 85,186,893 of record CM045760.1, on the reverse strand, counting down.
TTTGAAATCTTTAATTAAATGATGTTTGTATTCAAAAATGGGGTTTTCACTTGAGTTTTTGAAATGTTTCGAATGTTTGAAGATATTGATGAGAAGTATTTGATGATTTGTGGATTTGATGATGAAATGAGGAAAATCCCCATTTTTTTTTCTCTTGAAACCTTAGATTTGGGATTTTGCTTTTAAATAAGGGTTTGAATTAAATTGGTACCTTATGTTGAAATCTCAATTAATACTCTTGAGTATCCAAAAGTGGAATGAAATTGGATGAGTTAATTGAGGATTCAAGGAAGATGCATTGTGTGGAAATCTGGAAATGTTGACGGGTGTAATGTATGAATTAATATATAATTAAAATTGATGGCTGTAACATGTCCGCGAGGGACCTCAATGCTACAGTTCGGACTCAATTTGTCACGGTTCCTAATCTAAACCAAAGAGTCCAAGTCCGGCAAATCGTTTTGAGAAAAAAAACAGATTTTTGAAAGAAGTGCCAAACATGGACTGCTTTGCCAGATATAGAGTCGCCACCTAAATATTTTTTAATGGGGGAATTTAGGAAACCCTGACTGGGTGCCAAAGGCCACGTGTCCGTCATCACCAAAGTTGCCTCGGCTCGGGAACTTGGGTACAATTGGGGAAGGTCAGCTATGAGCATCCCCTCTCGCCCGATCCGAAGATCGGCCTCTACTAACCATGATATCCTATTTTGAAAACGTTATGTGTTCTTATTCCGGTTATTAGCCTAGAATTACTATGTTATGCGCACAGCAAACAAGTATAGACTAGATCGCCTAATTTGGAACAAAACATTGCATATCCGTTTGTTTGGAAAACGCTTTGGAATTTGCTACTCGCATGTAGGCTAAAATACGGATTTCAACAAGTTGTCCCAACTCAAACAATCCAACCTTCATCACAGGCATTCAGGCAGTTAATCAAATAAACATCTAGCCTCATGGTAATCATGCTATTATGGCAACACTCACACGCATGTGGTATGCTAAAGTATACAAGCTTACCTAGTACTCCAAGCCAAAACAGAAACTAGTTAGTAATCATATGCATGATCCTAGTTCATGTTAAGGTGGCTAATGCAACACATGCAAAATGCAACTATAATAGGCTCGGCTATCCTAAAGATGGCATGTGAAATGCTGCAACTAACAAGTACTCAACTTGGAATTGAAATACAAGTGCAGTTAGTATGATGCGCCGAGCCCGATGCATGTAAGACAAATGAATGGATGCACGCATGCATAGCATAAGGTATGCTAATTTAAATATGCCCTAATACTAACCATCAAAAGCAGGTAAGTAAAAGGGAGAAAGAAGTGGGGGTTGGGAAGACATGCACACACGCACCCACACTTATTACAAAATTGCCCTCGTTCGGAGAGGCCGAAAGAATAATACAATTTAATTAACCTACAAGCTAATTAAATATTACAGACCACCTAATTAATTGACAAATCAATTGAATATAATTAAGCAGTAAACAGCAGCCTCGGGAAGAGGGTCCAATGCATGTGCGCTTGGTTTCGCTCGGAAGTCACTGCCATGCACAAGATGCCTCTACTTTGGCTGTTATCCTCCTCTGAAGACTGCACAAGTCCCAGGGTTGCTTCTCTGAGTGCTGTAGAACACCACCGGCTAAAGGGATTGGTCACCGGCCATGTATAATGGTCACCGGCCACAAAATACTCCATCGGCCAACAATGGATGGCCGGTCGGCACTAAAGATGGCCGGCCGGCCAAATCTTCCTGCAAAAACTGGTTTGACAGCAGCAGAGGACAAAGCAAAGCATGACAATGTATTTCAAGCAATGTATGCACCAACCACACTCCTTATCATGTGTATGACTCAAAGGGGGATGAGCCTCGATTCTCGGACTACCAATCACGTATTTCCATGCATGATGGCTCAAAGAATCAAGTGTGCATTTTGATATGAAATGCAATGCACATAATCAAACAAATGGAACTCAACCTCTATCACAAGTAATTCAAGAGGCAAAGCATGCATGCTTATGTAATGCAATTTAGGCATAGGAGCTAAGTATGCAACATGGACAATGCTAAGAAGCATACAAGGCATACAATGGTCATGCAAGACATAAGGCATGAGACAAGGTAACTAACAAGTATGCAAGGCACAATGTGGGTGTTCAAGCATGTAAGCAAGCATGTGACTTCATTCAATCATGCAACTCCAATCATGCAATAACACACAAATATGTAATAACATACAAGGTGGACATACAACAACATGCGAAGGGGTGGTCTTAAACTAACATGGATAGCTTGCAAGCATGCCAAAATCAGTGGCCAATGCTATGGAAGTGAGGGCTAACATGCACACAAACATGCATGCAAATGGGCCAACACTTAAGCATAAAATAAGCAACCTCTAAGCACACTTAAAAGAGGCAAAACATAGACAATTAGCATGCATAGAAAGCTCTGAAAATCATGTTAAAGATGATGCCAAATCAAGCAAACAAGACAAGCATAGCATGCAATTATGGTCCAAGATTCAAGGCAAACCAAGGAGGCTTAAACCAAGTCTGAGTCAACCAAACCTCACAAGGCTAAGGGGACTTAAAATAGGTCCAATGCAGACCTAAACAAGGCTAAGGGTGTACCTAGATGACATCTAAGTGGTCTAAATATCTAAGCATACAAAGAAGCACATTCATGGAGCATAAGGCAACAACATTTAAACACATTAAAGGGGCATCAAATGCAAGCATATAGGCACATTATAAGGTCTGAAATGACATGCCAAGTGGTTCCAAACCACTGAAACAATGCAAGGATGGCATTCTAGAGAGGCCAATGCTTAAGGCATACAAGAGGGATTACATGGTGGCTATACAAAGCAAAGCATGGATGACCCAAACAACCAAAAATAGGCCTCAAGCACACTAAAACATGCATATAAGCTTCACAAAGCTTGGCCAAAATACATGAACATGATAGTCTAAATGCTATGCATGTATTGAGGCAAATCATGGCATTACAAGGCATGTATGCTAAGCAAGCATGGTGTACCAAAACCAACTAAACACAATGCTATATTATGACATAATAAGCATGAAAATCAGTCAAGGCATGGCCAACATGAACCTAAATGTGGTGCTCACTAAAGAGGCAAAAATTGCCCTTTTCAAGGACAACAAGGAGAGGGGGTGGCCCTCTCTTTCCTAGGACCTCAAGGCACCATCCTTACCTCTAAAATCCCTCAAGATTTCAGTGGTGAGGAGGCCCAAACACAATGGTCCCGGAGCTCAACCAAAATGGCACAAAACAAAGGCCAAACAAGCCTTAAGAGGGGTCAAACAACCCCAAAGCTTAAAACACAAACTATTTAGAGCAGATAAAAACAAGATTTTTCTATGTTATATGCTAAGCTCAAAAACAGATGCAAGATAGGCTAAAAAGCTTTGCAAAAATGGGGTAAAAAGAGCAAGTTTGTTACCCTTAAAGACCTCCTTCACAAATGGTGGTCCAACTACCTTTCCAAGCTCAAAACCAGCTTCAAAACTTCAAAACAACCCTCAAGGCCCTCAGCTCCAAGAGAAGGTGTGATGGTAGGTGTTTGTGCACAAAAATGGAACTAAACACACACTAAACACAAGAAAGAGAGATATATAGAGACAAAGGATATATGTAAACTCTAACCCTAAAACTCAAGCTCTGAAAATGTTGTCTAAAATGTCTAACCCCTTACAAGAGAGAAGGGCCTCTCTTTTATAGACAATTAGTCTTGTAAAGCTTCCAAAGGAAGCTAACAAGGCGGAAATCCCTCCATACACGTGTATGGAGGGGGTGACAGTGTATGGCAGTTGCACAAAAATATCTACAAAAGCAGATGCACAGTAGTCGGCCGGCCAAAAATGTAATTAACTAAAGAAAGATAGCCGACCGGCCATCTATAGTGCCGGCCGGCCAAACATTTGGCCAGTGGCAACAAAACACAGCCGGTGGCCTCAAGCCATGGCTGGTGGAGTGTGGGGATGGCCCACAAGCCATTCCCTACCCCTCCAAGGCAAAACACAAGTGTTTGGTGCAAAACCAGACACGAAACAGTCGAGTCGAGAGATCCTGAGGCAAGGCGGGTAGCCGAGACCTCTGGGAACTCAAGACGAACACAAACATGGATGATCACCGAGTGTTCAAGTGGTGACGTCCAAGTCTTGAGGACGGTCAAAAATGGGGTGTCTACAGTTGCCCCTCTTTGACAGAACTCGAAAGTCATAACAATGACGGGAGTGAATGTCAAAGCCCAGAGATGACCCATTTTTGACAAGGCCGAAGACTTAGACAAAGCATGCAAGACAGACAAGATATGCGCCCGAAGGCAGGGGCAAAATGCAAGACAATGCACAAAGCCAAGCATAACTTATGACCATGCAAAGAAAGCTGTAACGAAGCATAACATGCGACAGTTTTAAGCTATCATGCGCAAATCCAACTACACTACAATGCAGAAAGGATGTAAGAGAATTATGTAATTCTCAATACGTCTCACTCGAAGGATACAATACCTGCCCGGTTCGTCTGGTTGCACCAGCCTCAAATGAACCGTACATACAATATCGTGCCTGAAAGAGAAAGAAAACTTAACAGGTGCAATATTGTTAGCAACATGTATGACAATGCAAAATGAATGTAAAATGATATGCAATATATACAAAACTATGTATAATAATGAAAATCAAATGCAATGGAATTGAATCATGATCCAATCATGAGCGGTTTAAAACCACACAAATGTCAAATAGATTAATGGAGGTAACAAGTCCGTCTACCATAAAAAAGGTGCCGCAACCCTCAAAGTGCGTACACATGCAGAACTATGAGTGATGTAGACAGACACAAGAATAAGTATTGGGTGGAATGACATAAGTGGGGAAACAACCCGCTAACGAAAGAACAATGATCCTAATGCTGGATGCAAAAATTACACTACAATGCAATATATACAATGGATATGGCATGCAGCCAAACCAAATCTTGCCTAGGAAAGGCATGTACATATACAAACCGCGTCTAACACAGAAAAGGTGCCGCAACCCTCAAACCAAGGTCATCAAGGAATAGGCGCGTACACATGTAGAACTGTGCTTTAACGTGAAAAGTATGAGCACATACCAGACCAAGCTCAACAAGGAAAGGTGCAAGCCATAGATGGAAGGGGATGCAATGAATGCATGCAAGCTGCAATGTGATATTTACGATATGCAATGGAATGGATATTTACAGTGGAAATGCATGACATATGCACTATATTACAATGAAATGCATGACATATACAGTATTTACAATGATGCATGACATATGTAGTATTTTTGTTTTTTTGCTTTTGAAATGCATGCTGCATGGAGTGCGCGACAACGCAAGTCGCTTGAAATGCATGAGCTTTGTTATTTTGAATGCATGATTATGCATGATTTTGACAATGCGCGGCTTTTGAGATGCATGACAATGCATGTACTTGAAATGCGCGGCAACGCGCGGCTGTTGAAATGCATGACAATACAAATGAACTGTGCACACTAATGCACCGAAGGTCTTGCACCTTCCAAGGATTTAAGGTCTCCTAGACCGTGTGCTGGGGAAATGCATAATAACGCAAGTGAACTTAGAATGCGTGACAACGCGTGACTTTGAAATGCATGACAACGCATGCGAGTTTGAAATGCATGACAGTGCAACCGAGCGGTTTTAAGGTCTCGCCAGACCAAGCGGGTTTTAAGGTCTTGCCAGACCGAATGTATTTAAGGTCTCGCCAGACCATGCGTGCACAGGGCAGTGTGATGCGCAAAATAGCGCGATGGACTGCATGCCAAATGCAATGAGATGCGCAAAATAGCGCGATTGAATACATGCAAAATGCAATGAGATACGCAACATAGCGCGATTGAATGCATGCCAAATGCACATGGGGCAACTTTCGAGTTTTGTAAAAGACAAAAGGATACGGAAAGGATACACCTTGCACGAATTCGAGTGCCACGCACAGAAGACACAGTCCGAGGTCAAAACGGAGGCCGGTTGAGCTTCGGAAATGCCATTTCTTGTACTATCTTGAGCAATAAAGACCCCAAACTACATATCTGACCCAAACAAGGTTGTAGGAGGATCACCGGCCACATGGGGAGGCCACCGGCCATCCACTGGCCACTAAAAAACATCACCGGCCAAATGTTTGGCCGGCCGGCCAAAAATGTAGCTGACCGGCCAAAAATGCTTGATTCGGGACAGTTTTGACTTTTCGCCTTGGGTCTTTTAAAATAGGGTTCGAAACCCTATTCTTTTCATTTCCTTTAGCCGAAATCTTGCCCTCTCTCTCGCTAGAGCATTCTCTTCTCTTTATTCTCCCGTTTTCTTGTACTTTTGGCCCCATTTCATCATTCGATTCGCGAAGTTCATCGCGTTTCAAACATTTTTACTCGATCGAAACTTCGTTTCGGTGTAGTTTTTTCGATTTCCGCCTCTTGGGGTTTGTTTCCCCCAAGTTTTCCTTGATTTCCCCACATTTTCCACTTCCCGGCTTTTCCGGCCATTTTCCACCCTCCCAGGGTTGACTTTTTGTTGACCCTTCGTATTCTAGCCCCGTTTCCACTTTCCCGGCCATTTTTGCACGACTTTTGACATGGCAGACGACATCTCACAGGGCGGGACTCCCTCGGAGCATGAGATGGATCCCGGGGTCGAGCTTCTCCCCCTGAGTGTCCGTCCATTCGACCCGGCGACCTACTGGCCGGCGATCCACGTCTTGCCTCCCGACGGTCTTCGTCAATTTCAGAGCTTTGACAGGGCAATGCCTCCAGAGCTTCTCCTGTGTGAGCCTACATCTCATTTGTCCTTTGGCGCTTCCGAGGTAACATTCCTTCCCCTGTTTTACTTTCTGCAATGTAGAACACTTAATTGCCAACTGCCATAGTTGATTATGTTCTTTAACTGCTTAGCTCAGATGCACTGATGCACTGTACACTGTAGTTGACTGTGAATGCACTTGCAACTGATATCTGTTTGAAACTGACACGTGCACACACACTATATCTGTACTGAACCATGCAAACACACTGACACATCGCATGTTGTAGTTTACTACAAGCACACTGGCACCCGGTATTTGTTTGAATCTAAAAACATGCACACATGCTATATTTGCACTGAACCACTCAAACACGCTGACACATCAGACGTTGTAGTTCACCGTGAGCACATCGGCACCCGGTATCTATTTGAATCTGAAAACATGCATACATGCTATATCTATCTCAATTTTGAATGCCTTTCAAAACTAGTATATTTAGCATTGCTTCGCAATTGTTCGTTTGAAAATAGGGAGATTCCCATACCATCCGGGGATATGGGAACATCGCCGCTCGAGATTGGTACGTAGAGCTACCCAATGCGCTTCGCTACATCGTGGATCAGGCCGGCTTCGGCGCATTCTGCAGAGGACTATCCAGGCTCACCACGAGTAGGCCTTTCCTCGCTGCTCTAGCGGAGAGGTGATAGGACACCACCGACTCGTTCCACCTTTCTGCCACGGGAGATATGACGATGACTCCCTATGATTTCTCGATGCTCACAAGCATCGGGGTAGGGGGTGATCCGATCCCCTTTGACACTGATATGGACGAGTGGACTGCTGCTCAGATCTATCTACTTGGCGAGGTGCCACCTCTCGCTCGTCCAGGCTTCGTTCGTTATTCCTGGTTCGAGGTCTAGTTCAGGGTTCAGCCAGCCCTAGTGGAGGAGGCTCCGATGACTCAGGAGGCTGTGGAGCAGTACACCCGCAGCTTTCTGATGTTTCTATTGGGGACCACTATTTTCGCCGACCGGGCGAATACCGTGCCCCTCTGCTTGCTCAGCGCCTTAGTGGATGTCACACAGATCCTGCACTATGACTGGGGTGGCGCCGCTCTGGCTACGCTCTACGGATACATGAGCTCGGCTTCCCGTGGCAGAGGACAGTTGCTCGAGGTTTATTGGCGCGCTTGGGAGGTACATTTCCTTCTCTGCTTACTTTTCACGTACTCTGTCAGATTTCAGACATCGCACACAATGTAGTCTACGCTTTCTGTTGTATCTACTTACACAAAGACACATATATTCTCCTTTTCACCGATCATCACTTTCACACTGCATAATCTGCTCGCGATACATACAGTGCATTTACGCTTATTTGCTTGCGATTCGCTTTTATCTGATAAGAATACTGGTATTTACTCTGCAGTTGTGGGTCTACGCCTACTTCCCAAGACTAGCCCCAGTGCCCGACGTGGAGACCCCTCTCGTCGTTCCGTTCTCACACCATTTCGATGGGAGGTGCGTGCGGAGGCCCCAGGAGACATTTAGCTTCTTCCGCCGCTATTTTGACACCATCACTCCCGTATGTTCAACTTTAGAGTTTATTTAAGCTTTGCTTTTCACTGTATGTTTTCAATAACAGTAGATAGCAAACTGTATTTTCAGATCACCTGGCAGCCTTGGGCTCCGTTGCCAACGACGATTCGGGACCGATTTGCCGGTGCTAAGGAGACCTCTTGTTTTCGGATTCTACTGGAGGGCCTGGTCTGTCGGGCTTGGTACCTAGGTGAGCGTTTCCTACGCCAGACCCTAGGGTTACCGGAGCAGATAGTCCCGGTTCACCCTCCTGAGCATATGAGGGAGACCGAGAGATTCACTGCCGAGCAGATGGCCGACTATACTATCGGCTGGGACGCGATCCGCTTCAGAGGCATAGGCGACTACAGAGAGTACGTACAGACGTATATCATACGGCCTTTGAGCGGTGGCCGTCGAGTTGAGGGAGAGAGGCCCAGGCGCTGACTAGAGGCGAGGCAGAGGCTGGGCCGGAGAGCGTCGAGAGCCGGTCCATGGCAGGTGGAGCTTAGAGGCGGGGTGGCTGCTCCGCCTGACGATGACACTCTGAGGCAGGGTGGGGTGACCTACCAGATCCCCTTTGCTCCTCCTCCGGCTGATCATGAGTTAGTCGGTTTCCACGACTTGCCTCAGGTATGTACTACTGCATTTTGCATCTTGCATTGTCATTTTATTTCATTTCATTTCTTTTAATATTCTACAGAATACTGACGCATCTGATACTTTTGCAGGCTTCCTCCGAGTACACCCGGCAGTCCCTGGAGTTGAATGCCTCCATGATGGGGATACTACAGCAGACCTTCAACCTCCTGGCCCTTTACAGCATTCCGGTATGTTCTTCTGACCATGGTCTCAAACCATACATAAACTACTCCACATAATCCGATGCACAACACAACACTTGACACACTGATCTCACAGCATTTGATATACTGTACTCATACATTGCATTCTGCACTGATAAACTGCTCACAGTATTCACACACTGTACTTATACATTGCATTCTGCACTGATAAACTGCTCACAGTATTCTGATGCATTTGCCTTTTATACTTTTCAGCCTCCCTTCCAGATTCCCACCGTAGGAGGTGTTCCAGCTAGGCCTTTTGTTCCTGATGGAGGAGATGGAGAGGGCAGAGTATACCCCCGCACCAAGGTGGGGCGTACTCATGTCGGGAGTAGCTCACGGGCTCCAGTTCCTGAAGATGATGACGAGGAGGAGTCAGAGGCGGAGGCAGAGTCGTCGTTGGAGGAGACCGGAGATGGCTCGGACTTGAGCTCAGATGACAGTGCTGATGATGCTCCTAGACCTTCGTCCAAGAAGAGGACTAGGACCGACCGGTAGCCCTGGGGCCACTTGACATTTGATACAGATTTTGCTATTTTTCTTATTTTCTGTACTTTTTCCTTTTTGTTGGTAGCTAGGGTACCTTGTACTGCCGCAGACAGATTTTTGTTTTCAAAACTTTTGTACTTGAAAAGATGATGGAATGAAACAAACTTTTTGTCTAAAAAAGTGTTACATTTGTATGTCTCATACATTGCATTGCATTGCATCGTGCTACACCTCAATGTAAATGAAATTGATTTGTTGTCTGAAAATTGAACACTTGCACTGTAATAATCAGATAACTAACCAACCAACAGTAAAACAACCCAAGCAACCCATTTGATTACGAACACACACCAAGTTACTTTTTATCGGGGACTAATCTGCATATAGCCCATAACACAGCACTCTGTTCATTCTGCACACGGCAAATCCTGAGTAAACAGCCCAATCTGACAAGACGGAATACGAAGGTGAAACCGACTGGAGTTGAAACACACTCAGATGCCCCAAATTTCCCTTTTCTCCGTTTGCTTCACCTAAATGTAGAGAATGGCACAGCACTCTGAGCATAAGCGATTTTCTTTTTTTTGTTTGAAATCGAAAAAGGGTTTTTCAACCGGGGTATTGAGCCTAATACTGAACACAGTGGAAAAGACTCAACCAAAAGGTACATGACCTAAACACAACGAGACATGCTCGGAAAATACTCAAAATAAAAGTTGAAGTAAACAAGACAAAAGACACGACACACGGACGTGTTTACAAAAACAAGAGACCTCAAATCTTGAGGAGCCAATTTCTCTGGGTGTTGTTTCCCACCCTTTCTGATTTGTGATTCTCACATCACTCGGCCCTCAGGTTCGGTTTTTCTCTCAAAACCCTTTTCTTACTTTTCTCTCAACTTACACCTCTCTATTCTTTATTCTCTCATTTTTCATCCCTCCCAAGGGTGATTGATAGATGAATAGAAAGTTGTGGGTTCAAGCCCAACACTATTGGCTCACGGCTATTTCTTCTAGTGATGTTCAATTGATATTCCGGACGGGGAATGGAGTATTTTGATCCATCCTAATGTGCGCTTTGCACTTGGCTTGATACCTCGTTGTTTGGAGGATATTGAGAGCTTTCAGCCCTTTTGCGGTCAGCTTCAGTGGTGCCCTTCTTCCGGTGCGTAGAGTGCCCTTCCGGCAAGCATGTTGACGATGGGGGAAACACAGAACACGTGACTCAAATGTGTCCCTAGTTCATCACTTTGACCATTTTTTTGTTTTGGTTTTCTACTAAAACAGTTTTGATCAAAATGAGAGTTAGATTAACATGCTTGTTCGATTTTTGATTTGAAATCATGCGAGTTAGGTTATGAGCACTGAAAATTTTCCCTTTTTTTGGGTTCAAGAAAAGGTCCAGTTTTGGAAAATGAAATAGTTTTCGAGAAAATAGTCAACCTCAGAAAAAAATTTTCAACAACTATTTTTGCAAATGGCCACCGCTCAACGAGTGCGGAACCTACCCGCGAGATGCGTAACCTTGGATTGGAGGCAATGGAAAATTGCCCCTTGCCTGAAAGGGGTGCATGGCAATGGAAAGTTGCCCTTGGTTTAAACGGCGACTCATAGCAACTCATGGCAACGGAAAGTTGCCCCTTGTTTGGATGATGTCGCAGCATGCTGAAAACCAGTCCCCATCGGTGATGATTGAACTCTCGGACACGAAGAAGACGAAGACGGTCAGAACCAATATATGGACACAGTCACTTCGGAAGTGTTGGTGGCTGGACTTCAAGACGAAGTTTGACTGCGTAGTTCCGATTGTCACAACCGAACTATCGGATTCAGAGGAGGCAAAGGTGATCAAAACCATTACATGGACTGAGACGCTATGAAAGCGTTGGGGGCTGTACTTCAGGATGAAGTTGCCTACGTATCCCAAACATGGGAATCAAGCCTTACGTAGTTCCGGTTAAGGTACACTCGGGTATTTTAACCTTCACTTTTTAGGCTCTAACTTTTGCCAAGGTGCCCGATGCAGGTTTTCGACCTTGCGAGCTTCTTTTTCTGTTTTTCTTTTCTTTTCTCTTTTTTTGCATATATTTTTTTTGCTTTTGTATTTTTTTGCATTTTTTGTTTTTTGTATGTTTCTTTTTTCTTTTCTTTTTTTTTTGCTTTATTTTTTTTTGCTCTAACTTTTGCCTGGGTTGCCCTTTCGGGTTTTCGGCCTAGCGAGCCTCTCAAAGGGTAAAAGTGTAACAAGTCCATGCCAAATGGTTTCAAGATTGAAGCCCTCTATATCCAGGAGAGTGGCTGTTGTATTGATTTGCAGAAGGATCTATCTTTGGCTCTTTGAGCACATCTGGCATCCTTCTGCCCCTAGCCTGAGGGGTGCTTCTGTTCTAGCTTTACAAGCTTCTACTGATGAGAGTTGATCTTCTTGATCTGACTTTTGGTGCCTCTTGTTCGAGGGCTACTCCAAACCTAGCCACGCGGGCCTTACATGACGGTTGATCGTTGAACATTCTGAATGGGTCCAAGGTTCGAAAACAGACGGATTGGATCTTGAGGCTGAGAGCGATCCTAGGCTGCTCAATCTTAAGAGCGATTCCGTACAAGCCTTCACAGGGCCGCGCAAAACATTTTGTTTTTGAAAGTTTTTAAGAAAGCGACAAATCGCTCGCGCTAAAGATAGTACGGAACCAATCTAGGTCAAGCCAGGGTCCTTCTCAGTACTCACGCTAACAAGCATGATTTCATTCATTAAAAGGCTTAGCATGCCTCTCTTTCCCTCAGATTGATCAAAGTTTTGTAAAACCCGAGGAATGCCTTCCTCTTCGTTTTCACCACCATGGTGTTTAAAAAAGTTTTTGAAAAACTTAGGTCATTACAATGATTTTCAGGGCGTAAGAGAGCAGGAAGAATGTACTGTCGTCCCATCCAAATCCTTTGGCACAACTAGCTCAAAATTAGCAATAAGCACGGAAACACAATAGCCGCGGTTGTTTCATTCAAATTTCCTAGTTGCAACTGGCTCCTCAGCAGAGACAGACTCAAAAGGAAATCAAAATAGTAATTACAAAACAAAATGGTGTTTGAGGCAACAACCCCGGAACCACCCGACATTCTATACAAGGGGACCGACTTGCTACAACAAGACAGACCCTTAAGCAAAAAGGACTGACTCAAGACAATGAGATAGACTCAAAACAAAACAAAACACTGACTCGACACCCAAGCCAGAATTTACAAAACTAGCATTCGCAGATGCTTAAAAATGCGTGCTAGATGCATCCGAAATACACCCAGCGCTGCCTGCAGGTAGTTCACTCCCTGATTACATACTCGCAGTATCAGTATCCTCAAAATCCAATAACTGAGTAGTAACGGACTTGGCTAAGGTGGGCGGGAGGATAACCTCGTTGTCGATCAAATCTTGCACCTCATGACGGAGGCGGAAACAATTATCGATAGCATGTCCTGTTTGCTGGTGGTACGCACAGTATAAAGCAGCGTCATGTGTGGGAGGGAGATTCTTCGGGAGAGGCCGAGGCTCCAAGGGTTTAAGGTGCCCTCTTTCGGCCAGGATCTGGAGTGCCTTGGACAGAGGCATGTAGAGAGCATGAAAGACCCTGCGCCCTCGGGGCAGGTACTTTGAAGTCTGAGTATTCTTGCTAGATACACTAGCGAACGGGTCGGCAGGCACTGCCTTAACTTTCTGACCTTTCCTAGGCGCAGGGTTGGGAGCGGAAGGAACTGTTCTGCCATGACGGGGTCTATCCCAGTTTTCTAATTGGCTGGTATTGCCTTCAGTTGGAGCGGCGAAAACATCATCCACAGTTTTGGTTAGGACTGTGAATACTTGTTGTTTACTCATCCCCCCGGCTTTCAAAGTCTCGACTGCCCACAACAGTTGTTCAATGGGATCGACATCTGCCTTCACTTTGTCTTTACCTCTGGTCTCAGCCTGATTGAGGATTTGGGTTAATGTTGATACGTCATTGCCATAGTTGGAGGCCATCTCCGGTTGGCTAAGCTCGATCACAATCCGTCCCAGCAATGAGAGCTCCTGGGGTACAAAATTCCCGGCATATGGTGCGGTTGGTGGCAAAGCTGATATTCCATAGACGAGATCCGCCACGGACCTCTGGAGGTCACCAATCATCCCCATCAATTCGAACGTAGTGGGCTCACGAGCCTGATACAACTGGGGTTCCTAGATCGGGCACGCAGCAGGAAACCTAGGTGGATAAGGTACATCAACATTGGTCTCACTTTGCAGGGTGATTCCTTGATCTAATGCGGCTGTCATAAGCACGATTCCCTCTGAATTCTGTGTCATGATAAGTCCCCTGATCTAAACGGTGACTGATGAATCAGATGTCTGCCTTGCCTCAACGAAGGAGAATACCGACTATTCTGCATCTTGAATCTACGGCGAAAGAAAACACCTGACATTTCGGCTCAATCGGAACAAACACGAGCATAGTCAATTTGAGCATTTTATCTTGATCACTATTTCCCAAAATCATCGCCCCAAAACCGAGTCGGATATCATAAATATAAGCTGTTTCTCGAAACAACGATCTTGATGTCCGCAGGCCTGATGCTCAAACTCACAGACTGATATGTACATTCCTGTAGAGATACACCCTAAAAGCACATAGCATGTAAAAGAGAGCCAAAACACTCCTATGTTGGGGTAGGGTTTCCCTGTCCTATTTTGTCAGGAGCTAGGGATTCACTACGCACGCAGCGGTTTCAAACAACCTAACATCGGGTAAGCAACCTGTCCTAGCTTGGAGTGGTCACTATGGATTACGACTATGCACTAGGCCAAGTGGTCAAAAAGGGTGCCTCGGCAAAACCGGGGTTTGTGTTCCCATACTGGCAGAGCCCGCAACCGGTCAGCCTTATGGCATGCTTTGACAAAGTCAAGCCTCCGGCAGACCGTTCAGGAATAGCAGATGGCCAACACGGTGTCCTAGGCGCACCAATACACATGCAATGCAAAAAGAACACATAAGTGAAATCAAAATAGGATATCACGAGTTCGAGTCAAGCTCTCTAATCTCCCCAGCAGAGTCACCAGAAACTGTAACATGTCCGCGAGGGACCTCAATGCTACAGTTTAGACTTAATTTGTCACGGTTCTTAATCTGAACCAAAGAGTCCAAGTCCGGCAAATCGTTTTGAGAAAAACATAGATTTTTGAAAGAAGTGCCAAACATGGACTGCTTTGCCAGATACAGAGTCGCCACATAAATATTTTTTAATGGGGGAATTTAGGAAACCCTGACTCAGTGCCAAAGGCCACGTGTCCGTCATCACCAAAGTTGCCTCGGCTCGGGAACTTGGGTACGATTGGGGAAGGTCAGCTATGAGCACCCCATCTCGCCCGATCTGAAGATCGGCCTCTACTAACCATGATATCCTATTTTGAAAACGTTATGTGTTCTTATTCCGGTTATTGGCCTAGAATTACTATGTTATGCGCACAGCAAACAAGTATAGACTAGATCGCCTAATTTGGAACTAAACATTGCATATCCGTTTATTTGGAAAACACTTTGGAATTTGCTACTCGCAAGTAGGCTAAAATACGAATTTCAACAAGTTGTCCCAACTCAAACAATCCAACCTTCACCCACAAGCATAGCATGCAATTATGGTCCAAGATTCAAGGTAAACCAAGGAGGCTTAAACCAAGGCTGAGTCAACCAAACCTCACAAGGCTAAGGGGACTTAAAATAGGTCCAATGCAAACCTAAACAAGGCTAAGGGTGTACCTAGATGACATCTAAGTGGTCTAAATATCTAAGCATACAAAGAAGCACATTCATGGAGCATAAGGCAACAACATTTAAACACATTAAAGGGGCATCAAATGCAAGCATATAGGTACATTATAAGGTCTGAAATGACATGCCAAGTGGTTCCAAACCACTGAAACAATGCAAGGATGGCATGCTGGAGAGGCCAATGCTTAAGGCATACAAGAGGGATTACATGGTGGCTATACAAAGCAAAGCATGGATGACCCAAACAACCAAAAACAGTCCTCAAGCACACTAAAACATGCATATAAGCTTCACAAAGCTTGGCCAAAATATATGAACATGATAGTCTAAATACTATGCATGTATTGAGGCAAATCATGGCATTACAATGCATGTATGCTAAGCAAGCATGGTGTACCAAAACCAACTAAACACAATGCTATATTATGACATAATAAGCATTAAAATTAGTCAAGGCATGGCCAACATGAACCTAAACGTGGTGCTCACTAAAGAGGCAAAAATGGCCCTTTTCAAGGACAATAAGGAGAGGGGGTGGCCCTCTCTTTCCTAGGACCTCAAGGCACCATCCTTACCTCTGAAATCCCTCAAGATTGTTTTTGTAGACTAGTTTGGGCCACTTTTGGGCCACTGGTTTTTGGCTCAGAAGTTTCTTGTTTAGCTGTTGTGCTTCAAGGGTAAGCATTTACCCCTTTTAAGCTTGTTTTTGTAGACTAGTTTGGGCCACTTTTGCATGTTGTTGTGGCCTAGTTGTCAACTACTAAAACCTTTTTTTTAAGTTTTTAAAATGTTGGTTTAAGTCCTTCTTGGAGTTAGGGGTGGTCCATCCTCCTTTATTGCTTATTTGCTAAGAGTTGTGCCATCTCTTAAAGCTTTTCAAAAAACTTCTTTTTGGCCTTTTAAACACTGAAATCCAGGGGATTTTCAGTGGCAAAAACCTAGTTTTGAGGACCAAAATAGGGGGGGTGGTCCCCCCTCCTTACATCTTGTTTGCATGTGTTAATGGCCTAGTAGTTGACCATGTTTTTCTACTATCTCTTGGCTTATTCTTAGCATGTTTTTGGCTTTATTTTAACATGTTATAACTCTGTTTTGGGCTGGTTAGAGCACCTCTTGTTTGCCTCTTACACTTGTAGTGTAATCATGCTTGCTAGCCTAGTTTACTTGATGTTGTAGCCTATTATTTTAACATGAGTTGGCTCCACTCCAGCACATTTTTGCTCATGTTTTTCCATGTTTAAACTCTGTTTTGAGTGGTCTTGAGTATATGAGGCTTGCTTTGTATAGCTATAGTGTAAATAGCCTTGACTTGTTTTGTGTTTCAAGGTCCTTAGCATGCTTTGCTTGTGATGATTGCATGGTATGGCATCATTTCATACATAATTTCAGTGCATGTAGCCTTGTCATACTCTCATATACATTGCCCTTTAATTTCTTTTGAGAGGTGAGCTTTGTGCCTTGTTTATAAGCCAATACATGGACATGCCTTTCTTGCTTTTCATGCCACCATTTCAGATGGCTTTGGTCACTGTTTTGGCATGGTTTAGGTCTGTTCATGGCTGGTTTGGCCATTTGAGATTAATAATGCATGCCTCTAGTGTTGTGTGGCTCAAATATGAAGGCATGCACAAATGCACTTTCAAGGAGCATACAACACAAGCTTTCAAAGCATTAAAGAGGTGTTTAAGGAAAGCATACAAGCATGTATTAGGGACTGAAATTACATGGAAAGTGGTCCCAACCCACTGAAATGAAGCGAGGATGCATGCTATACATTCACACACTTAAGGCCAACAAGCCAAAAATGCAAAGGGGATATGCAATACATGACAAGTATGACTAAAGCAACTTAAAACAGAGCTAAAGCATACAAAAACATGCATTGAAGCTTCACAAAATCAAGCCTAAAACATGCTAAAACAAGGGCTTACAACCTAAGGCATATTAAGGCAACAACAAGGCATTACATGGCATGTATGTTAAGCTAACATGGTGTACCAAAACCAACACACAACAATGTTATATCATGGCATAATGAGCATAAAACACAACCATGGCATGATCAACAAACCTTTAAACATGATGCTCCCTTAAGAGGCCAAAATTGGTCCTTTTCAAGGACAACAAGGAGAGGGGGTGGCCCTCTCATTCTTGAGACTTCAAGGCACCATCCTCACCACTGAAATCCCTCAAGATTTCAGTGGTGGGGAGGTCCAAGCACCAAAGTCTCGGAGCTCACCAAAAATGGCACAAAATGGGACCTCTCAAGGCCTAAGGGTGGTCAAACACCTCCAAACCACAAAACACTCTAAACAAACAATTTAGAGGGCCCAAAAATAGAACTTTTTTGTATTATACACTAAGCACAAAAATAGTTCTAAGATAGGCTAACAAGCTATGCAAAAATGGGGATAAAAGGGACTAGTGTCTCACCCTTGTAGACCTCTTCACAAAAGATGATCTTGTTGCCTCCTTGAGCCTCAATCCAGCCAAGAACAGCAAGAACAAGCCTCAGGTCCCTCAAGAACCAAGGAAAGGTGTAGCACTATGTGTTTGTGTGCAATAGTAAGGACAACTACACCTAGAACACACACAAGAGAGATACAGAGATAGGTTATGTATGGAACTCAAACCCTAAAACCAGAGCTTCTCCCACACTTTTCTAACCAAAATTTCTCTAATCCTAAAGCCAAGAGAAGAGCCCTCCTCTTATAGGCAAACAATCTTGTAAAGCTTGTTCAATAAGCTTACAAGAGGAGCATCCCTCCATACACGTGTATGGAGGGGAACAAAATGCTACACAGCTGTCCTAAAATATCTGCAAAAGCAGATGAACAGTAGTCGACTGCTCAAAATTTCCATTTTGACAAAATTGATGGTCGGTCGGCCAAAAAGAGTGCCGGTCGGCCAAATATATGGCCGATGGGCACAAATAGCAGCCGGTGGCCTCAAGCCACGGCCGGTGATGTGTGGGGAGACCTCACAAGGCATCCTCTGCCCTTCCAAGGCAAAACACAAGTGTTTGGTGCAAAACCAGACACAAAATGGTCGAGTTCGGAGATCCTGAGGCAAGGCACGTAGCCGAGACCTCCGGGAACTCCAAACGAACACAAACATAGATAATCACCGAGTGTTCAAACGGTGACGTCCAAGTCTTGAGGACGGTCAAAAACGGGGTGTCTACAGTTGCCCCTCTTTGACAGAACTCGAAAGTCATAACAATGACGGGAGTGAATGTCAAAGCCCAGAGACGACCCATTTTTGACAAGTCCGAAGACTTAGACAAACATGCAAGACAAACAAGGTATGCGCCCGAAGGCAGGGGCAAAATGCAAGACAATGCACGAAGTCGAGCATAACTTATGATCATGCAAAGAAAGCTGTAACGAAGCACACATGCAACAGTTTTAAGCTAGCGTACACCAAGCTACACTACAATGCAGAAAGGATGTAAGAGAATTATGCAATTCTCGAGACGTCTCACGTGGAGGATACAATACCTGTCCGGTTCGTCTGGTTCCACCAACGGTAAATGAACCATACATACAATATCGTGCCTGCAAAGAAAACAATCTTAACAGGTATGATATTGTTAGCAATATGCATGACAATGCAAGAATGAATGCAAAATGATATGCAATATATACAAAACATTGTATGAAAAATGCAAATGAAAATGCAAACTATATGCAAAGCAATTGAATCATGAGCGGTTTGAAACCACACAAATGTGAAATAGATTGATGGAGGTAACAAGTCCGTCTACCATAGAACGGTCTACTGAACTATGAGTAATGTAGATAGACACAAGAACGAGTATTGGGGGGATGACATAAGTGGGGTAACGACCCGCTGGAGAAAGAATAATGATCCTAATGCCGGATGCAAAATTTACACTACAATGTAATATCTACAATGGATATGGCATGCAGCCAAACCAAATCTTGCCTAGGAAAGGCATGTACGCATACGATCCATGTCTAGCACAGAAAAGGTGTCGCAACCCTCAAACCAACATACCGGCGTGGAATAGGCGCGTACACATGCAGAACTGCGTTTTAATGTGGAAAGTAAGGGCACATACCAGACCAAGCTCAACAAGGAAAGGTGCAAGCCATAGATGGAAGTGATGCAATGGATGCATACAAACTACAATGCAATATTTACAAATATGCAATGGGATGGAAATGGATACAATGGATATGGCACGCGGGCCAAACCAAATCTTGCCTAGGAAGGGCATGTATGCATACAAGCCGCGGCTAACATTGAACGGTCTACTGAACTATGCTTCGACGTGAAAAGTATGGGCACATACCAGACCAAGCTCAACCTGGAAAGGCGCAAGCCATAGGTGGAAGGTGATGCAATGAATGCATGCAATCTAAAATGCAAATGCATTGGAATGGATGTTATTTTCTACAATGCATGACAATGCAATATTTACCATGTATGCATGACAATGCACTACTTACAGTGGATGCATGACAACGCAATATTTACAATGGATGCATGACAATGTACTATGATGCAACGGCTATGATTGCAGCTTTCCCTATCTTACCAACAGGGCGATATACTAGGTTGGTTCAATATCCAGAATTGAGGCGCAGACATGCCGCCTCAACCTATGGGGCTTCCATACAGATTTCAAGACGAGGATATACCCCTGGGTATTTAAACCAGACTTTAGTCTCGGAACTCCCGAACCTTTACGTTCTAGGCATAAGCCGTTCGAACTCTAGTTTCCACCGTCCCAGTTGGTCTTCTAGGAACTCACCGCATGCACGGGCAGGTGGCTTTACCAGACCACCGAAAGTTGTTCGGGCATGACAAACACCAAAGGAATTGCACCTTCAGAGGATTTAAGGTCTCCTAGACCGGGATGCAAAATGTATGCATGACAATGCATTTTCTTGTTTTTTTTTTGGAATGCAAATGATGCATGATGTTGAAGTGCGCGACAACGCAAGTTTACTTGAATGCATGACAATGCATGATTTTTGATGCGCGGCAACGCGCGACTTGAGATGCATGACAATGCAAATGAACTAAGAATGCATGAGGATGTATGATCTCGAGATGCGCGACAACGCGCAGCTTTTGAGACGCATGGCAACGAGACCGAGCGGGTTTACGGTCTTGCCAGGCCATACGTGTTTTTGGTCCCGCCGGACCTACTTTGGAGCAATGCATGAACTTAGAGATGCGATGCACAAAATAGTGCGATGCGCAAGATCGCACGATGGAATGCATGCCAAATGCAATGAGATGCGAAAAACAGCGCGGTGCGTTCAGACAACGCGAATGAAGGTTTTGCACCTCCCAAGGATTTAAGGTCTCCTAGACCGGGATGCGGGAAAAGTGCATGACGAAGCAAAATGAAGTGGGTGCATAACAATGCAACTGCGATGTGTATCGCGGCGCGATGCGACGCACCAGACAGTATGATGAATGCATGCAACGCATACGGGGCAACTTTTGAATCTTGTAAAAGACAAAAGGATACAATATTGCATGAATTCGAGTGCCACGCACAGAAAACACGGTCCGAGGTCAAAACGGAGGCCGGTTGAGCGTCGGAGATGCACTTTTTACACTGTTTTAAGCAATGAAGGCTCTGGACCACTCATATAACCCAAGGAAAGGTGTAGGAGGCTCAAAAAACACTGTGGGAGACCACCGGCTGTCCACTGGCCATCACAATTCATCACTGGCCGTCCATCGGCTATGAAACAGTTCTATCGGCACAATATATTGCCGACCGGCACATAATGTGGCCGACCGGCAAAAAGTCCCTGTATCGGGGCAGTTTTGACTTTTTGCTTCGGGTCTTTTAAAATAGGGCTTCTAGCCCTATTTTTTCATTCCTCCCTAGCCGAAATCTCTCCCTCTCTCTCTCTAGAGCATTTTCCCTTCCTTGTTTCCTCATTTTCTTCGCGTTCTACGCCCGTTTCGTCGTCGGATTCGCGATTTCCTTCGCGTTTCGGACGTTTTCAACCGATTGAAACTTCGTTTCGGTACACCCTTTTCTATTTCCACCTTTTTGGGGTTTGTTCCCCTCACCTTCCTCTTGATTTTCGTGCCTTTTCCACATCCCGACTTTTCCGGCCATTTTCCACCCTCTCGAGGTTGACTTTTTGGTTGACCTTTCGTCTCCTAGCCCGGTTTTCCTTCTTCCGGCTATTTCCTCATCACTCTTGATATGGCCGACGATATTTCACGCGGTGGGACTCCTCCGGATCACGAGATGGATCCCGGGGTCGAGCTTCTATCTTTGAGTGAGCGCCCATTCGACTCGGCAACCTACCAGCAAACGATTCACGTTCTGTCCCCCGACAGACTGCGCCAGTTCAGGAGTTTTGACAGGGCGCTGGATCCCGAGCTTCTACTACGTGAGCCTGCCTCTCATCTATCCTTCGGCGCTTCCGAGGTAACATTTTTTCTCTGTTTTACATTCTGCAATGTAGAACTTTTAACTGTCAACTGCCCTAGCTGATTACATTCTTTAATTGCTTTAACTCAGATGCTCTGATACACTGTGCATTATAGTTGATCGCAGACACACTTGCAACTGATATCTGTTTAAGACCGACACATGCACACACACTGCACTAGCCTTAATCACTCAAACACACGGCACATACCGTATTTCACTGCAAACTCACCGACACCCAGTATCTGTTTGAATCTGAAAAACTTGCACGCATGCTAAATTTGCACCGAACCACACAAACACGCTGACGCATCATACGTTGTAGTTCACTATAAGCACACCGGCACCCCGTATCTGTTTGAATCTGAAAATACGTACACATGCTACATTTGCACTGATTTTGACTGTTTCTTCAAAACTGTACATTTTATATTGCTTCGCAACTACTTGTTTGAAAACAGGGAGATTCCCATACCATCCGTGGGTATGGGAATATTGTCGCTCGTGATTGGTATGCTGAGCTACCCGATGCAGTTCGCCACATCGTGGACCAGGCCGGCTTTGGCGCATTCTGCAGAGGGCTCTCCAGACTCACTACATGCAGACCTCTCCTTGCCGCTCTGGTGGAGAGGTGGTGGGACACCACCGATTCATTCCATTTCTCTGCGACAGGGGACATGACGATGACTCCCTATGATTTCTCGATGCTCACAGCCATCGGGGTAGGGGATGATCCGATCCCCTTTGATACTGATATGGATGAGTGGGAGGCCGCCCAGATCTACTTGCTCGGTGAGCTGCCGCCTCTGGCGCGTCCCGGCTTCGTCTGATATTCCTGGTTTGAGGTGCAGTTCAGGGTCCAGCCCACCCTTGTTGAGGTAGCCCCGATGACTCAGGAGGCCGTAGAGAGATACGCGCGCGGTTTTCTCATGTTCCTGTTTGGGACGACCATTTTCGCCGACCGGGCGAACACCATGCCTCTGCTGCTTTCGCTTGGTGGACGTCGAGGATATCTTACATTACGATTGGTGGCACCGCCGGCCACTCTCTATGGATATATGAGCTCGGCTTCATGGTTGACATTCGAGCTCTTGGCGTGTTTGGGAGGTACATTTCCTTTTTTGCCTTTCATTTCTGTTCTATTTTTTTCTGTGCTCTGTACACTGCACACACTGTAATCTGCTTTATACTTGCTGTATACTATACACACGGCACACACATACTCTGCTATTTCTGCTTTTATTCTATATTCTGCTTTATCTGACAAATGCACTGGTATTTACCTTGCAGTTGTGGGTTTATGCCTACTTTCCTAGGCTTGCTCCCGTACCCGACGCAGAGACTCCTCTCGTCGTCCCGTTCTCGCGCCGCTTCGACGGGAGGTGCGTGCAGAGGCCCCGAGAGACATTTAGCTTCTTCCGCCGCTACTTCGACACTATCACCCCTGCCGAGGTATGTTTTACTTGCAGTTCATTTAAGCTTCGTCTTTCCACTGTATGTTTCGATAACACTAAATAACAAACTGTATTTTAATTCCAAATCACCTGGCAGCCGTGGGCTCCACTGCCAGCGACGATTCGGGATCGGTTTGCTAGTGCTGAGGAGACCTCACGTTTCCGGATTCTGCTGGAGGGCTCGGTCTGTCGGGCTTGGTACCTAGGCGAGCGTTTCCTATGCCAGACCCTAGGTTTACCCGAGCAGATAGTCCCGGTGTACCCTCCTGAGCATATGAGGGATATCGAGAGATTCACCGCCGAGCAGATGGCGGACTACACCATTGGCTAGGAGGCAGACGGCTTCAGGGGCGAGGGCGATTACTTGGAGTACGTCCGGACCTTCATCATGCGACCTCTGAGTGGCGGTCGCCGAGCGGAGAGAGAGAGACCTGCGGCGCCAGCGGCCGAGCTGGAGAGCCGAGGCGTCGAGTCCGTGGTAGAGGCGGAGTTCGGAGAGGGCGGGGGACCGGTTGGCCTGCTCTGCCCGCTTCACTGACTTTCAGAGGGCAGGGTGGGGCGACCTACCAGATCCCCTTCGCCCCTCCCCCGGCTGATCACGAGTTAGTCGGTGTCCCCGACTTGGCTCCGGTATGTATTACTGCATTCTTGTACAGTCATTTCATTTCAGTTTATTTGATATTCCACAGAATATTGATGCATCTGATACTTTTGCAGGCGTCTTCTAAGTACACCCGGCAGTCATTGGAGATGAATGCCTCCATGATGGGGATGCTACAGCGGACCTTCGACCTCCTAGCCCTTTACAGCATTCCGGTATGTTCTTCCTGACCACAGTCTCAAACCTTACATAAACTGCTTTGCATAATCTGATGCACGACACAACACTGGATACCTAGCCCTCACGGCACCTGACACATCAGACTTTCGACATCGCATCTCGTGACCGATTCATCGCTTCACAGATACATACATCAGACTCATACGTTTGTATTATGCAATCGATTAATCGCTCACGGCATTCCGGTATGCACAGATCAGACTATTCATTATCAGATTCTCGTGACCGATTCATTGCTCAAAGTATTCTGATGTATTCGCCTTTCATGCTTTTTCAGCCTCCCTTCCAGATTCCTCCGGTAAGTGGTGCTCCGACTGGACCTCGCATTTCTACCCGGGATAGCAGAGTATATGCCCGCACCAGAGGGGGGCGCACTCATGTCAGGAGCAGCTCGCGGGCTCCAGTTCTAGATGACGAGTCTGAGGCAGAGACAGAGGCGGAGGCAGAGTCGTCGGAGAAAGAGACTGGTGACAGCTCGGGCTCGGGCTCGGGCTCAGACGGTGATGCTCCTGGAGATGCTCCTGGGCTTCTGCCCAAGAAGAGGGCGAGGACGGATCCCTAGGCGTAAGACCACTGATGTTGCTTCAGATTCTGGCTGCTTTTTTCTTTTTCTTCTTTTGTACCTTTTCTCTTTTTTGGTAGTTAGATTACCTTGTACTGCCGCAGGCAGGTTTTGTTTTCCTCAAAACTTTGTGTTTGAAAAAGATTATATGAAATGAAACAAACTTTTTGTCTAAAAGTTGTTTATATTTATGTATCTCATGCATTGCATCACATTACATTATATCATATTACATCTCAATGTAAATGAAATTGGTCTGTTGTCTGAAAATTGAGCATTTGTAAATTGAGCACTTGTACTGTAATAATCGGACGACCATCCAGCAAATAGCAAGACAACCCAAACAAACCACTGCTTAACCTGAACACACAGCCCATACTCTGTTGGGGAGTAATCTGCATACAGCCCATAACACAGTATTTGGTTCATCCTACACATAGCAAACCCTGAACAAACAGCCCCAATCTGACAAGACGGACTACAAAACTGAAACGGTTGCAGTTGAAACACACTCGGATGCCCCAAATTTTCCCTTTTCTTCTTTTGTTTCGCATACAATGTGGAGAATGGCACAGCACTCTGAGCATAAACGATTTCAACTTTTGAATAGGGGTTCGGCAACCGGGGTATCGAGCCTAAAACCGAATACAGCGGGAAAGACTCAAACAAAAGGTGAGCGGCCTGGACACAACGAGGCACGCTCGGAAAAGACTCAAGACGAAAGTTGAGGTGAACAAGACAAAAGACGCGACACACGGACGTGTTTATAAGAACAAAAGACCTCAGATCACGAGGAGCCAGTTCTTCCGGGTTTTGTTCCCACCCTTTCTAATTTGTGACTCTCACATCGCTCGGCCCTCAGGCTCGGTTTTTCTCTCAAAACCCTTTTGCTCACTTTTCTTTCCGCTTACACCTCTTTATTCTTTATTCTCTCATTTTTTATCCCTCCCCAGGGTGATTGATGGATGAATAGGAAGTTGCGGGTTCGTGCCCAACACTGTTAGCTCACGACTATTTCTCCCGGTGGATAGAGCGCCCTTCTAGCTAGTATGTTGACGGCGGGGAAAAGACAGAAGACCTGACTCAATTGCGCCCCTAGTTCATCACTTTGACCATTTTTGTTTTGTTTTCTTCCTAAAACAGTTTTTGACTAAAATAAGAGTTGGATTAACATACTTGTTCGATCTTTGATTTGAAAAATCATGTAAGTCAGGCTGTGAGCATTGAAAATTTTCCTTTTTGGGTTCCAAGGAAAATGGTCCGGTTTTGGAAAATGAAATAGTTTTCGAGAAAATAGTCAACTTCAGTAAAAATTTTCAAGAACTATTTTTGCAAACAATCAACGCTCGACGAGCGCGGAACTTACCCCCGAGATGCGCAACCTCGGATCGGAGGCAATGGAAAATTGCCCCTTGCTTAAAGGGGGCACATGGCAACGGAAAGTTGCCCCTGGTTTGGACGGCAACTCAGGGCAACTTATGGCAACGCACGGCAACGGAAAGTTGCCCCTTGTCTGGATGATGCTGCAGCATTTTTGTAGATGGTCTTTATCGATGACGACTGAACTCCGAAGGCGATGGTCTGAACCAATATATGGACACAGTCACTATAAGAGCAATGGTGGCTGAACTTCAAGATGAAGTTGCCTACGTATCCCAAACATGGGAATCAAGCCTTACGTAGTTCACGGTTGTTATGACCAGATTGTCGGATGCAGAGAAAACAAGGATGATCAAAACCATTACATGGACTGGGGCGCTGTGAAAGCGTTGGGGGCTGGACTTCAAGATGAAGTTGCCTACGTATCCCAAACATGGGAATCAAGCCTTACGTAGTTCCGGTTAAGGTACACTCGGGTATTTTAACCTTCACTTTTTAGGCTCTAACTTTTGCCAAGGCGCCCGATGCGGGTTTTCGACCTTGCGAGCTATGTTTTTCTTCTTTTCATTTTTTTCTTTTGCTTTCTCTTTTTTTTTCTGTCTTTTTTTGCTTTTCTTTGCTTGCCTTTTTTTGTTTTCTTTTTTTCTTTCTTTCTTGTATTTTTTGTATTTTGTATTTTTTTGCTTTGCTCTAACTTTTGCCTGGGTCACCCTTCCGGGTTTTCGGCCTAGCGAGCCTCTCAAAGGGTAAAAGTGTAGCAATCCCATGCCAAATGGTTTTGAGTTTGAAGCCTCTCTGTATCCAGGAGAGTGACTGTTGGGTTGATTTGCAAAAGAATCCATCACGATTGCTTCATGAGCCTTGCCTGGTGGGATCTGATCTTCTTGATCTGAATTTGATACCTCTTGCTTGAGGGTTGCTTCAAATCGGGCCTCGCAGGCCTTTCATGGCAATTGGTTGTTGAACGTTTTGAACAAATTCCAGATTTGAAACAGATAGGTTGAATCTTGAGGCTGAGAGCGATCCTAGGCTGCACAATCTCAAAAGCGATTCCACACAGGTCTTTATAAGACCGCGCAAAACATTTTGTTTTTGAAAGTTTTTAAGAAAGCGACAAATCGCTCACACAGAAGATAGTGTGGAACCAGTCTGGATCGAACTAGGGTCCTTCTCAGTACTCACGCCAATAAGCATGATTATAAAAAGGTTTAGCATGCCTCTCTTTCTCTCAAAAATGATCAAAGTTTTGCAAAACCCAAGGAATTGCTTCCTTTTCGTTTTTATCACCACAGTGTTCGAAAAGGTTTTTTTTTGAAAAGCTTAGGTCATTACAACGATGTTCAAGGCACAAGAGAGTAGATAGAATGTATTGTCGTTCCATTCACATCCTCTGGCATAACTGGCTCAAACAATAAGTAAGGGAACATGATAGCCGCAGCCATTTCATTCAAAACTTCCGAATGCAACTGGCTCCTCAACAGAGACAGACTCAAAAGGAAAACAAAAGGATAATTACAAAACGGTGTTCGAGGCAACAACCCCGGAATCACCTGACATTCTATACAAAGGGGACTGGCTCGCTACAACAAGACAGACCCATGAGCAAAAAGGACTGACTCAAGACAATGAGATAGACTCAAAATAAAACAAAGACTGACTCGACACTCAAGCCAGATTTTACAAAACTACCATTCCCAGATGCTCAAAAATGCGTGCCAGAAGCCACATCAAAACACTGGGCGCCGCTCACAAGTGGTCCAACCCTGATCACATACTTACAATATCCGCATCCTCAAAATCCAATAGCTGGGTAGTAACGGACTTGGCTGAGGTGGGCGGGAGGATAACCTCGTTGTCAATCAAATCTTGCACCTCATGACGGAGGCGGAAACAATTGTCGGTAGCATGGCACTCTCGGTGGGTGGTCTGCAAGATCTTGGCGAGGTCATGAGTAGCAGGGAGGTTTTTCGGGAGAGGCCGAGGCTCTAGGGGTTTAAGGTGTCCCCTCTCGGTAAGGATCTGAAGTGCCTTGGACAATGGCATGTAGAGAGCATGAAAGACTCTGCGCCCTCGGGGCAGGTACTTTGAAGTCTAAGCATTTTTGCTAGACGCACTAGCGAACGGGTCGGTAGGCACTACCTTAACTTTCTGGTCCTTCCCGGGTGCAGGGTTGGGAGCAGAAGAAACTGTTTTAGCGTGACGGGGCTTGTCCCGATTTTCTGATTGACTTGAACTACCCTCAGGTGGAGCGGGGAAAGCATCCCCCACAGCTTTTGTCGCAACTGCGGATATCTGTTGCTTGTTCATCCCCGTGGCCTTCAAAGCCTCGACTGCCCACAGCAGTTGTTCGATAGGATCGGCATCTGCCTTCATTTTGCCTTTGTCTTGGGCCTCAGCCTGATCTAGGATTTGAGTTGGTACGTCATTGCCATAGCTGGGGGCCATCTCCGGTTGGCTAAGCTCAATCACAATCCGTCCCAATAGCGGGGGCTTCTGGGGTACAAAACTCCCGGCATATGGTGCGGCTGGTGGCGAAGCTGACATCCCGTAAGCGAGATCCGCCACGGACCTTTGGAGATCACCTATCATCCCCATTAGCTCGAATGTGGTGGGCTCGCGAGCCTGATATAGCTGGGGGGTCCAAATCGGGTGCGCAATCGGCGATCTGGGTGGATGCGGCACATCAACATTGGTCTCACTTTGCAGAGTGATCCCTTGATCTAATGCAGCTGTCATAACCACTATCTCTTCCGAATTCTGCGTCATCATAAGTCCTACCGCAGCAAGGGGGAACACTAACTATTCTGGAACTCTCTGAATTCCTTGAAAAGAAAAAAAAACAAGCTGCATTTCAGCCCAAACGGATCAATCACAGGTGTAGCCGAACAACTGTACTCGACTACTGATCACTGTTCCCCAGAAATCACTGTCCAAAACACATTGAATCGAATACCCTCAGATATAACTGATTCTATCAAATACTGACACTGGTGCCCTCGGGCCTGATACTCAAACTTTGCAAACTGCTATGTGCGTTCCCTGCAGAGATACACTCTAAAAGCACATAACAAGTAGAGAGAGCAAAAGCACTCCTATGTTGGGGTAGGGTTTCCCTGTCTTATTTTGTCAGGAACTAGGGTTTCACTATACACGCAGCGGTTTCAAACAACCTAACATCGGGTAAGCAACCTGCCCTAGTTTGGAATGGTCACTATGGGTTCCGAATATGCACTAGGTCGAATGGTCGAAAAGGGTGCCCCGGTAAAACCGGGGTTTGTGTTTCCATACTGGCAGAGCCCGCAACCGGTCAGCCTTATGGCATGCTTTGACAAAGTCATGCCTCCGGCAAACCGCTCAGGAATAGCAGATGGCCAACACGGTGTCTTAGGCGCACCAATGCACATGCAATGCAAAGAGACACATAAATGAAATCAAAATAGGATATCACGAGTTCGAGTCAAGCTCTCTAAAATCCCCAGCAGAGTCGCCAAAAACTGTAGACGTGCCCGTGGGCTTCACTTTACAGTTCGGACTCCCTTTTGTTGTCGGTTCTTAATCTGAACCAAAGAGTCCAAATCCGGCAAATCGTTTTGAGAAAAATAGATTTTTTTGAAAGAAGTGCCAAACATGGACTTTGCGGAATCTGAGTCGCCACCTAAATATTTTTTAATGGGGAAATTTAGGAAACCCTGACTCGGTGCCAAAGGCCACGTGTCCGTCATCACCAAAGTTGCCTCGGCTCGGGAACTTGGGTACGATCGGGGAAGGTCAGCTATGAGCACCCCCTCTCGCCCGGTCCGAAGACCGGCCTCTACTAACCATGATATCCGATTTTGGAAACTTTACGTGCTCTTATTCCAGTTATTAGCCTAGAATTACTATGTTATGCGCACAGCAAACAAATATAGACTAGATTGCCTAATTTGGAAATAAGCATTGCATATCCGTTTGTTTTGAAAAATACTTTGGAATTTGCTACTCGCAAGTAGGCTAAAATACGGATTTCAACGAGTTTTTCCAACTCAGGCAATCCAGCCTTCACCCACAGGCATTCAGGCAGTTTATCACATAAGCATCTAGCCGCATGGTAAGCATGCTGTCATGATAGCATTCACACACATGCGATATGCTAAAGCATGAAAATACTTACATCGTACTCCGTGCCAAGACAATAAACTAGTTAGCAAACATGCATGGTCCTAGTTCATGTCAAATTGACTAATGCAACACATACAGGATGCAATTAGGGTAGGCTCGGCTAACCTAAACATGGTATGTGAAATGCATTCAATTGATGCACGTATTCAATTTGGAATTGAAGTACAAATGCAGTTAGCGTGATGCGCCGAGCCCGGTGCATGCAAGACAAATGTATGGATGCACGCATGCATAGCATAAGGTATGCTAATTTAAACATGCCCTAATCTACCATCATAAGCGGGTAAATAAAAGGGAAGAAAGAAGTGGGGATTGGAAGACATGCACACACACGCACCCACACTTATTACAGATTCGTCCTCACTGGGAGGGACCAAAAGAATATACAAATTAATTAACTACGCAAGCTAATTAAATATTACAAACCACTTAATTAATTAACAAATTAACTAAGTTAGGAAAAATAGTAAACCGCCTCGGGAGGAGAGTCTGGTACAATGCATGCTCGGACCCTGTTCGGAAGCGCACTGCCATGCATAGATCGCGCTTCCTCGCTCGCCTCTCAAGATCACAAAGTCTCTGAATTGATTCTCTGGATACTGGGGAACACCACCGGCTGAGTAGGATTTCCACCGGCAGTGGGATGTGGTCATCGGCACAAGATGCATGCATCGGCCACAAATAGATGGCCGGTCGGCACTATATGTTGCCGGTCGGCCAAAAATACTCGCAGAACTTACAAAGAGACTGTAACTTGCATGGCAATGCAATTCAAACCATGTATGCCCTAACCATACCCCTCATCATGTGTAGAACTCAAAGGGACATGGTCCTTGGTTCACGGACATCAATCGCGCATTTCTATGCGTGATGGCCCAAAAACCAAGTGTGCACATTTCAATTTCAAATGAATGCAATGCACATAATCACATAAAAGGGCCAACCTCTATCACACTCACTTCAAGAGGCCAAGCATGCACATTGATGCAATGCAATCCTAGGCACATTGACTAGTATGCAACCATGGCCATGCAAATAATCATACAAGCTAACAAGCATACAAGACATGAAACATCAATGTCAAACAACAAGCATGCAAGATGTAATGTGGATGTTCAAGCATGCAAACAAGCATGTGACTTCATTCAATCATGCAAATTCCAACATGCAACAACTTACTAATATGCTACAACACACAAGGAGCATATGCAACCAACGAAGGGATGGACTTAAACATGATTTAGGCAACTCTAAATAGGCCTAAAACAGTGGCCAAAATGCTCAAATATGAGGGCTAAACACACATACACACATGCACATGTTAAGACACCAATCTAAGCATTAAGCAAGTAATTCTCAAGCACACTTGAAAGGAGTAAAACATGGACACTAGGCATGCGACATAAGCTCTGAAAATCATGCTATAAGAGGTGCCAAACCAACTCAAACAAGACAAACATTAGCATGCAAATAGTCCAAGTACTTGAAGCAAGTCAAAGAGGTATTGGACCACACTTAGCAAGACCAACATGGCATGCATTAAACAACTAAAAACAGATTTTTAGCATGTTAAAACAAGGCCAAAAGGCTACTTAGATGGCATCTAAGTGGCTCAAATATGAAGGCATGCACAAATGCACTTTCAAGGAGCATACAACACAAGCTTTCAAAGCATTAAAGAGGTGTTTAAGGAAAGCATACAAGCTTGTCTTAGGGACTGAAATTACATGGAAAGTGGTCCCAACCCACTGAAATGAAGCGAGGATGCATGCTATACATTCACACACTTAAGGCCAACAAGCCAAAAATGCAAAGGGGGCTATGCAATACATGACAAGTATGACTAAAGCAACTTAAAACAGAGCTAAAGCATACAAAAACATGCATTGAAGCTTCACAAAATCAAGCCTAAAACATGCTAAAACAAGGGCTTACAACCTAAGGCATATTAAGGCAACAATAAGGCATTACATGGCATGTATGTTAAGCTAACATGGTGTACCAAAACCAACACACAACAATGTTATATCATGGCATAATGAGCATAAAACACAACCATGGCATGATCAACAAACCTTTAAACATGATGCTCCCTTAAGAGGCCAAAATTGGTCCTTTTCAAGGACAACAAGGAGAGGGGGTGGCCCTCTCCTTCTTGAGACTTCAAGGCACCATCCTCACCACTGAAATCCCTCAAGATTTCAGTGGTGGGGAGGCCCAAGCACCAAAGTCTCGGAGCTCACCAAAAATGGCACAAAATGGGACCTCTCAAGGCCTAAGGGTGGTCAAACACCTCCAAACCACAAAACACTCTGAACAAACAATTTAGAGGGCCCAAAAACAGAAATTTTTTGTATTATACACTAAGCACAAAAATAGTTCTAAGATAGGCTAACAAGCTATGCAAAAATGGGGATAAAAGGGACTAGTGTCTCACCCTTGTAGACCTCTTCACAAAAGATTATCTTGTTGCCTCCTTGAGCCTCAATCCAGCCAAGAACAGCAAGAACAAGCCTCAGGTCCCTCAAGAACCAAGGAAAGGTGTAGCACTATGTGTTTGTGTGCAATAGTAAGGACAACTACACTTAGAACACACACAAGAGAGATATAGAGATAGGTTAAGTATGGAACTCAAACCCTAAAACCAGAGCTTCTCCCACACTTTTCTAACCAAAATTTCTCTAACCCTAAAGCCAAGAGAAGAGCCCTCCTCTTATAGGCAAACAATCTTGTAAAGCTTGTTCAATAAGCTTACAAGAGGAGCATCCCTCCATACACGTGTATTGAGGGGAACAAAATGCCACACAGCTGTCCTAAAATATCTGCAAAAGCAGATGAACAGTAGTCGACTGCTCAAAATTGCCATTTTGACAAAATTGATGGTCGGTCGGCCAAAAAGAGTGCCGGTCGGCCAAATATATGGCCGATGGGCACAAACAGCAGCCGGTGGCCTCAAGCCACGGCCGGTGATGTGTGGGGAGACCTCACAAGGCATCCTCTGCCCTTCCAAGGCAAAACACAAGTGTTTGGTGCAAAACCAGACACAAAACGGTCGAGTTCGGAGATCCTGAGGCAAGGCGCGTAGCCGAGACCTCCAGGAACTCCAAACGAACACAAACATAGATAATCACCGGGTGTTCAAACGGTCACGTCCAAGTCTTGAGGACGGTCAAAAATGGGGTATCTACAGTCCTTCACTAGTTTCAATGTTTTTGCCCTTTAACATGTTGTGCATGTATTGTTTTCATGTTGTTGATTTGTTTTTCATGCCACTTTAGCACTGAAATATCTGCCATCTTCCCCATTTCTTCACTTTTGATTTGCTTTGGGGGTTGGTTTACCTTGTGATTGTGCTTAAGCTTGATAGAGTTTGTGCTCAAATGGCTTTAACCCTCTTATGAGGATTCCTCCTAGCCAAAGGGATGATCTCTCTCATGCCTTCAGCCATTCTTTTGGTTAATCCTCTCTCTCATTAGAGGACTTTCACATTGGACAAATCAAGTAAAGAATGGTTTGGTAATGTAAAATGAGTAAACAAGAAATGGACCAAGTAAAACATGTATAAGATAAGCATGTTGTTTGCATTGCATTGTGTTTGGATCGGACGTTAATCCAAACACGAGAAATGTGGGGCATTTCATACTCATAGTGATGAAATGTTTTGCATTTCTTGGTCGCCAACTCCCTTGATCGTGCATGATAGGGCGAAGGTACTTTGAGTCTTATGTGCGCATTCACTAAGCTTGTGCAAGCTTGGTTTTTGGGCCATCATGCATTGAGATGCTTAGGCTGGCGGCTTGAGAGCTGAGTGCCACTCTCCTTTGAGCTTGAGACATGATGAGGAGTGTGGCAATGCATACATATTCTTGCAAATACATCGATGTGCCTCTGTTGTTCTCTGTTGCAGCAAAACCAGAAGCCTGGAGAAGCAAGTGGCCAACCGGCCACTTGAGGTAGCCGACCGACCACTTTCACTAGCCGACTGGCCATTTGAGGTGGCCGGCAGCCACTTTTTGTGGCCGACTGGCCACCAGTCCATTGTTGTGCAGAAATGATCCTATTTTGGAGAAGAAATAGTGTAGAGTTTGGTTCAATATTCAGAAACCAAGGCAAGTGCAAACAGAGGCAATTGACGGCAAAGCAATGGATTTCCGAGATGATGCCCACCGAGCATGCATCTCTCCCTCGCCCGCGAGGCCATTTCATTGCTTATAATTAGTTTGTGTAATTAATCATTCAATTTGTTTTTTAATATTCTAATTAGCTTAGCATAGCTATTTGTTTCAATTTGGATTGTAATAATTAATTAGCTAGAGTTAGTTACTTAGCTTACTTGTAATAATTAGCTTAGCTTATTTATTCGGACCCTCCGTCGCGAGGGCATAATGTTGTAATAAGCGTGCGTGTCTGTGTGCATGTCTTCTAACCCCACTTCTTTCTCCCTTTTACTTAGCTGTTTTCGATGGTTAGTCTTAGAGCATGTTTCGATTAGCATACCTTACGCTTGCATGTTTGCATTATTCATTTGTCTTGCATGCATCGAGGGTCGGCGCATCATTCAAACCGCATTGTATTTCAATACTTATTTGAATACGTGTTTCAAAGCATGTTATCGATTGTTACATTCATATGCCATCTTAGATAGTTGAGCCTATTTAATTGCATTATTGCATGTGTTGCATTAGGCATTGTTAACATAGTTAGGATCATGCATGATTTCTAACTAGCTTTTGTTTTGGCTTGAAGTACACTGTAAGTGTTTACGCTTTAGCATTCTTACATGAGTGTGAGTGTTGCCATGATAGCATGCTTGCCATGAGGCTATTTGCTTAAGTGCTAAACTGCATGAATGCTTGTAGATGAAGGCTTGATTACTTGAATTGGAACAATTCATCAAATGTGAGTTTTAAGCCCTCTTTGCAAAGTGGCAAATCATGTTTTAAGCCCACTTGAGGGTGGCAAATCCGTGCTTTAGCCTGCTTGCTAGTAGCACTTTCAAACCATTTTCGAAAAACAAACATGAGTTGTTTTGTTCCAATTCTCGTGATTGAGTCTATACTTGTATGCTGTGCGCATCACATAGTAAAGTTAGATTAATAACCGGACAAGAACACATGTGTTTATAAAACGACATATCATGTTTAGTAGAGGCCGATCCTTTGATCAGGCGAGCGGAGGTGCTCATTTCAGGACCTTCCCCTCTCATACCCAAGTTCCCGAGCAGAGGCAACTTTGGTGATGACGGACACGTGGCCTTTGGCACGAGTCAGGGTTTCCTAAATTTCCCAAAATAAAATATTTAGGTGGCGACTCTATAATTTGCATAGCAGTCCATGTTTGGCGCTTTTTGATTCAAAATTGGTTTGTCAAAACCAATTGCCAGATTTTGACTCTTTGGTCATTTATCAGTCTTGCATTGCACTTTGTGAGATTAGATTCAAAACCGTAACAAGAGTCTCAACTGTAGGACGACCAATTCGCGCCCTCTCTAAAAGGGAGGCGCGCGGAGAAAGTTGGGTGCTACACGCACACACGCTTATTACAACATTGCGCCCTCTCGAAGGAGGGTCCAAATCAATAAGCTAAGCTAATCAAACTAATCTAATTAAACTAATTAGACTAATTGTTACACAACCAATTGAATAGCTAGTAAACTACTTACTAATTATTACAACACAACGTAAAGAAATAGCTAAGCTAAAGCTACTTAATTATTACAACAATCAATGCAAATTAATGAAGTAATTAACATATTAAACTATGCTGCTACTACTCTGCTTCGGGAGGTAGAAGATGCATGCATTCAGTTTTCGCCCTGAAAAGCCCACCGGTTTGCTCTTGAGAAGCTCTATTTGTAGGGTTACTCCAAGAACTTTGTACTCCACCTTACCAATTCACTGCTGAGGAATGCACCAGTGGCCTGCCGACCATGGAGCTTGCTGCCAATCATCTACCGGCCAAAGAGAGGCACTGCCGATCAAAGATGAAGAACTGCTGACCATCAGTGAGCCACTGCCGGCCACTGGTGCACTGAATCACCACACTACAACAGAGCACAAACAAAGGAAAAATGAGGGTTTTCCAAGGACATGTTTATACTGTGCCCCTCCTTATCATCTCAAAACATCAAAGGAGTGGCACTCTTGGATCCAAAACCACCAATCAAGCATTTTCAATGCATGATGGCCAAAGATCCAAGTTGTACGCTTTCAATAAATGCACAAAAACAAGACCCAAAGGACCACCACCCTATCATGCATGATCAAGGGTGATGGAGACAAAGGAGATTGGCTCATTTCATCACTTTAAGTATGAAATGGACCAATCTACCTTATGTTCAATATAACATCCAATTGAACGCATGCAATGCACACATAACATGCTTATCTTGGTCATGTTTTACTTGGTCCATTTTATTTACTCATTTTAGCACTACCAAGCCATTCTTTAGTCAATTTGTCCAAGGTGATTGCCCTCTAATGAGAGAGGGGTCAACCAAAGAATGATTTAAGAAATGAGAGAGATCATACCTTTGACTAGGAGGAACCCTCAAAAGAGGGTTAAAGCCATTGAGCACAAACTCTATCTCAAGCTTAAAAACAATCATAAGGTTAACCAACCCTCAAAACAAATGGAAAAATGAAGAAATAAGGGAGATTGCAGACTTTTCAGTGCTGAAAAGGCATGCAAAGAGACACTAAATCATGCAAGCAACACATGCACAACATGTTAAAAGCCAAAAGCATCAAAACTAGTGAAGAACACTACACTAGAGGCATGCAATATCAAGCTCAAATGACCAAACCAGCTCAAGACAAAGCTACAACATGCCAAAACAGTGGCTAAAACATGCTGAGATAGAAGCATAAATGGCAAGAAAATCATGCGCACATGTCGGCTCGCAAGCAAGGCTCAAAACACAACTCTCAAAAGCAATGAAAGAGTGAAATAAGTGAGAGTGTGACAGAGCTATATATGCTGAAATCACATGTTAAATCATGCTACAACATGCAATCATCTCATGTAAAACATGTTAGAGGCTTTAAAACACAAAGCTAGTGAAGGCATTTGCACTACAACCATGCAAGACTAGGCTCATATGACCAAGACAGCCCAAAACAGAGCTAAAGCATGCTAAATCAGTAGCAAAAACATGCTAAGATCAAGTCACAAAAAGGTAGAAAAACATGCTCACATGTTAGGCTATCTACACTTGCAAACAAGACACAAAGAGGGGAGACCACCCCCTCCTATTTTGGATCTCAAAACATGGTTTTTGTCACTGAAAAACCTCTAAGTTTCAGTGGTAAAAAGGCCAAAAAAAATTGACTTACAAGCTTTGAAAGATGGCACAAAAGGCTTCACAAGCCAAAGAGCAAAGAGAGGAGACAACCCTCTAACTCCAACAAGACTTAAACCACCATTTTAAAACCTTAAAAATAGGGTTTTTTATGGTTGAAAAACCAGGTCAATGCAGTGTAAAAAGATGGCCAAGCAATCAATTAAAACAAAGCTTAAAAGAGGTAAGTTTATACCTTTAAAGCACAGCGACAAAACAGCCAAAATTCTGAGCTAAAACCAACCTTAGAAGTTCAAACAAGGCCTTCAGGAACCTCAGCTCCAAGATGAGGGTGTTTGGTCAAGGGTCTTAGTGCAAATGTGTAGAGAATTCTCACTTTCAAGCACAAAATATATATAGAGAGAGAGAGAGAGAAATTTTGCTCACAAAATTTTTGTAACCCCCCTACATGCAAGAGGATGACTTCTATATATAGAAGATACAAAATCCTATTGAAAAGATCCAACCATCCACATGCAAGCAGATGCTCCAATCAGAAAATATCTACTAATGTACTGGTGGCCAGCCGGCCATCAATGATGGCCGACAGGGGCTCATTGATGGCCGGCAGGGCACATCAATGGCCGGCAGGCCAAAGTCCATGGCCAGCAGTGCCCAAAAATGCCCAGCAGTGCACCAAAAGCAACAGGCTGGAAGGACCAAAACATGGTCCAAAACAGAGATAGAATTGATGCAGGGTTTGGAAAGCTCAAACCTGTGGTGCTCCACCACGGAATTCGAGAGCTCGACGAGCAATCAAACTTGTTACTGGATGTACCTGTAAGAACATCCAAGTCTTGAGGACGGTCAAAAATGGGGTATCTACAGTTGCCCTTCTTTGACAGAACTCGGAAGTCATGAAATGACGGAAGTGAATGTCAAAGCTAGAGACGACCCATTTTTGACAAGGCTGAAGACTTAGACAGACATTCAAGATAATAATACAGATGCGCCCGCAGGCTGGGGCAAAATGCAAATGATATGCACAATGCAAGCACATAACTTATGATCATGCAATGAGGCTGTAATGAAGCATCTAGATGCAAATGTTATGCAAAGAAATGCTACAGCAAACTCGTACATAAGCAATAAACATGAACCAAACCACATTTCATGCAGAAAGGATGTAAGAAAATTATGCAATCTTAACTGCGCCTTATGCAGAAAAGGTAAAGAACAACAACCGTCGGGTGCACTCGAGGCGGTAAACAAGATCCCAACGCGTGGCACACACGAGGAAAGAAGAAATGATAACAAGTGAACACATCCAACCATTATGCAATCAAAACAAAGAGCGGTATAAGCATTGGAATTCGTCCAAATGCATTTAACCAAAGCATCCTAACATGCCACGTGCAAGAGGGAAAAAAGAGCGGTGCAAACACCGAAGGGTGGTATAAACATCAGAGCACGTTCCAATGTTTCTAACCAAAACAGAGTGGTATAAGCATCAAAACACATTCCAAACGCTTCTAACCGGAAAGGAGGTATAAGCGTCGAGCACACAATCCAAACGCTTCTAACCAAAGGGGAGGTATAAACACTGGGAGTACCCGAGCATTTCTAACCAAAGGAACAGGTATAAACACCGAGCATACCCGAGCATTTCTAACCAAAGGGAGAGGTATAAACACCGGGCGTACCCGAGTGTTTCTAACCAAAGAAGGGTGTCAGTGTAAACACCGGGTGTACCCGAATGTTTCTAAGCAATGCAAAATATAAACATCAGGCACACGACCCAAACGCTTCTAACCGGAGGTGTGGTATAAACCCCGGGCATACCCGAGTGTTTCTAACCAACGAGGTTTCGGTGTAAACACTGGGCGTACCCAAATGTTTCTAACCAACGAGGTGTCGGTGTAAACACCAGGCATACCTGAATGTTTCTAACCAACGCAAGGGGTGTCGGTGTAAACATTTGGCGTACCTAAATGTTTCTAACCAACGCAAGAGGTATAAACACCAGGCGTACCTGAATGTTTCTAACCAAAACAGGGGTATTCAAAGGACAGGAATGATCTTACCTGGAATTCCGCTGAATGAACCGTACATACAATATCGTGCCTGCATAAGAAAGAAACTTGACAGGTACAATGCAAATAGGAATGCATGTTCTATTGCGAGACGAAAGACTGTAACACAATGTTAAAGGCATGCTTCATACGCAACATGCAAGAGATGAAATAAAAGCATATTCTATGCAAAATAATCAATGACGCACATTCAATGCAACATGCGTATTCTATACAACCATGGTGACGCATGTTCTATGAAACAATTCAAAATGCATATTCCATGTAACGACAAAAAAGCAATGCATATTCTATGCAACACATTTCATGCGATGATAAAAGCATGTTGATAAAGACGACTCAAAGGCAACTTCCGATTTACCTCTCGGAAGAGTTGCAGTATGTTAAAAAAGGATACACCTTGTTCAAGTTGATGAGCAATGACCACCATGCACTGGAAACACAATTCCGAGCATCCGCAAAGACATTCTGAATCAAATTTTTAGCATACCTTGCATTTATTGAAATCCAGGGACACAGATCAAAGACAAAGAGGCATAGGAAGCTTGTGGGACCCTGCCAGCCATCAGGGGAGGCCGCTGGCCACTGATGGCACCTATCGGCCACCAATAGACTAGTGCCGGCCATCAATGTGCCACTGCCGGCCATCGATGGCAGATTTGGGTATTCTTGTCGTTTCACCCTTGGGTCTTTAAAAACAAGTGATGGCACTCCATTTCCTCACAAACCCTTGCACAAAATTCTCCTCCCTTGCTCTCTAGGTGCTCCTTCTTTCTAGATCCACGCATTCTACGCATTTTCCAACACCCTAAAAACATTTTCTTTGCTAAAACCCTCTAGTTCTCTGCACTTTGAACCGATCAGAATTTGGTTTCAACACTTCTTTCTTCACTTCTACCATTCTAGGCTCATTCCCCTCGAGTTTCTCCCAAGGTTAGTACACTTTCCTAGGTTTTGACTTTCTTTGACTTTTTCCTCTCTCCTAGGGTTGACTTTTCAAAGTTTCACTCTTTTTCTTCATTTTTCCTCATTTTTGTTTCTCTTGCATCCATTTTAGATGGTAGATGATGTCCCTCATGACAGGGCCCTCACCGCACTTCCTCCAGCAGAGTTCGAGGCAGACTTTGAGGCCGAGCCAGAGGCTGAGCCGGAGCTATTACCTCCAAGCATACGCCATTTCGACCCAGTGAGGTACCACCCTGAGACTTATATAGTACCTATTGCAAGAGGCATCAAAGCCTTCACCGACTTCACTAAGGATGTACCAGATGACCTTCTACTAAGAGAGCCAGCATCTTATTTGTCGGCTATCGCCGTAGAGGTACGAACACTGTTTTTCTGCAGTACTACCCTTAACTGTTTGCATTTCTTGCACTGTTTTGATTTGATTGCATTTCATGCACTGTCTTGATCTAACTGTATCTCATACATCACTGCTTTACATTCAACTGTATTTTCATTGCTTGATCTGCTTGCATCTCATGCATTACCACAAGACGGATCCCACTCCTTTAGAGGCTATGGTATGACGATCGCTCGAGACTGGTACGGTGAGCTCCCAGTTAGGGTTTGTGACATCATTGATGAGATAGGCTTCGGTCTGTTTTGCTCCAGCCTGACGTGGCTCGTAGCGAGCCGCCCTCTCTTAGGGGTTTTAATGGAAAGGTGGTGGGACACCGGCAACTCTTTCCATTTCTCTACCACCGGGGAGATGACGATGACTCCCTACGACTTTGCCATGATCATCGGCTTAGGCGTAGGGGGCGATTTGATCCCTCTCAACCCTGATATGGAAGAGTGGGAGGTAGCATGGACCGCACTACTTAGGGCACGCCCACCGACAATCCGGGCAGGCATGGTTCGGTATAGCTGGTTCGAGGAGCAGTACATGGGGTCTGAACCCAAGAAGATCGAGGCGACAAAGCAGTACGCCAGGGGCTTCCTCATGTTCCTTTTTGGTACTACCTTGTTCTCAAACAGGTGGAATACTGTGGGCCTATATCTGCTGAGCGCCTTAGTAGTGCTCCAGCGAGTTCAGTTCTACGACTGGGGTGGAGCCGGCCTCACCACTTTGTATGGATACATGAGCTCGACTTCTCGCATGAGTGGGAGCTTGGTCGGTGGCTACTGGCGGGCTTGGGAGGTACACAGCTTAGTTCTCTCTTTTCACTTTACATTTTATGCTTAGCATCTCCTGCTTTAAATTCGTTCAACATGTGTACTTTCTACTCTGCATTCTCTATATCTGCTCATACACTGTATGCTTTCTGCCTTGCATTTTCTGTATCTACTCATACACTGTATGCTTTCTGCCTTGTATTTTCAGTATCTACTTATATACTATATTTATCACATTTTCCTTGCAACTATGGGTGTACGCATATTTCCGGGCTCTTGCTCCAAAGCCTATAGAGGAGACGCCGGTGACAGTCCCGTTTTCTCGGGTATACGACGGCCAGCTCCGCCGTAAGACCCAGTAAAACTTCATGATTTTTCGCGAGTACTTTGACGTGGTGACGACGCACGAGGTAACCCAAAACAAAATTATTCTGCTCTTCAATCAACTTGATACACACATTAGTCAATTGACAGCGATTAATCATCTCTTCATTCTCTTATTTTCCAGATCACATGGCAACCGTGGGACGCGATACCATCAGGGCTTCGAGCCTAGTATGACACAGCTAGGGTCATCACTCGCCATCATATCCTTCTCAAGGGCCCGATCTGCTGTGCTAGTTCTTGGGCAAGCGTTTCGCATGCCAGACTTTAGGACTGTCTGCCCCATTCATTCCGATGGCTCCTCTAGTGTCCATGAGGGAGATACACAAACTGTCTATCGACCAGGTGATCCAGTTCATAGTAGGACTAGAGGCGAATTACTTCTATGTAAAGGGGGATTATGCGACCTTCATTCAGACACATCTGATGCCGCCTCTGACCGGCGTTCGTGGAAGTGAGGGAGCGAGAGCTTCAGCTGCGAGAGAGAGAGGTAGAGGGGCCAGAGCGACCAGGACTCACAGCAAGAAAGATTCTGGGGAGAGACAGAGAGCGGGATGGCCAGAGCTGCCTACTTCACTAACTTGCTGGGGATGTTCTGGGGAGACTTATTAGTTTTCCATTGAGCCCGCACTAGCTGGTCACGAGCTTGTCGGCGTTTCGAGGCCCGACCCCGGTATATACCGTACTTTACATTTTGCGCATTCAGTTCATTTCAATTATGCTTTATAGACCACTGATCATCTCAAAACATTTACAGGCATCCATAGAGTATACCGGGCAGGCTCTCGAGCTAGCGGCTTCTCTGATGGGGATGGTTTAGACAAGCATGAACTTACTAAGCCTTTACAGGATTCCGATAATTTCCTTCAGTTTGCACTTCATGCCATGAAATTCTTTGCTGACGCATTAGCATTTTAACTGTAATCTACCCCAAAACCACACTAATCTGATTCATCGCATCAAAACACTGCATAGACACTCTGCTCTCATACATTACATGTATACACTGCATCCATACATGACAT
Source organism: Camellia lanceoleosa (assembly GCA_025200525.1). Taxonomy (NCBI): domain Eukaryota; kingdom Viridiplantae; phylum Streptophyta; class Magnoliopsida; order Ericales; family Theaceae; genus Camellia; species Camellia lanceoleosa. The sequence continues at coordinate 85,143,635 of CM045760.1, read as the reverse complement.
CTGATATACTGCATCTAATATACACCACAACTAATGTATTCTGACAAAATACCCTTTTTCAGATCCCTTTTCAGACTCTAGCTCCACCGGATGCCCCAGTAGGAGCCGTAGCAGGACCTTCAATACCTCCTCCGGCAATAGGAAGAAGAGGGAGATAGGCTCCGACACGCAGCCGAGGTAGAGCCAGGGGCATCCGCAGCGAGAGTGGCCCCTTAGAGCCCATTCTGGACGATGATGATGAGGAGACGAGCGTGGATGAGGGCGAAGCAATGAGTCCACAATCAGAGTCATCCAAGGATGGAGACGACGACGCCAACTCAGATTCTGCTAGCGGTGAGACTGGAGAGGCTGAGGAGGGCGTCGGTTCAGACTCTGATTCAGATTCGGACAACGGTGCCGATAGTGACAGTGCTTCAGAGTCCGCTCCGCCAAGGAAGAGGACGAAGAGGCCCTCTTGAGCTTGAGACAGCCAGCGCTGATTTAGATGTTTTTTGCTTTGTTTTCTTTTTGCTAGTAGTATTAGCACATTGTACAACCTTAGGCAGTTTTATTTTCCTTAAAACTTTGTACTCTTTTACAAAAAGAAACCATGATTGGAATGAAAATTCAGCTTTTGGTTTAAAAAGTGTTGCATTTTGCATTCTAAGCATCACATAACATCGTACTGCATAGAAATGAGATTGATCTTTGTTGAAAACAACACACTCGAATGATATTGTCTTAATCAGGTAGTGAACCAACTTACAACTGAGAGAACAAAACAACTCGAAAAATAACACGAATACAACTCGATAAGCAAATTGTAACAACTCGATAAAAACCATAAATACAACTCGATAAGCAAAACCAGGCGATTGTAACCTAAATAAACATGCTTAAGCCCCAAAATGACCAAAACATGACCTTAAAAGGTGCCAATAATAGAATACAACTGCTGAAAACAACTAAATCTTCTCAAAAGAGGTCAGTGAACATGAGAGGGAGGTTGCTGGCCATGGAGGATGACCTGCCGGCCATCAATGTGCCCTTGTTGATGAGCCTCTACCGGCCATCAATAAACCGAACCTCCGAAATGTTGATACCTAGCCTCCACTCACTGCCTTATCTTCTACAAAAGCTCCAGCTTCGTGGTTTCTTCATTCCAGCTCGATTTTTGCCCCAAATGGAGCCATTCTTTATCGAAAAACTCTCCAATTGGATTGCGACTTTAGATGGCTTGAAAAAGTTAGATTTTCAAAGTTTTGGGATAAATTCTCTATTCCCGCTAAGTCGTACTCCACTGTGTTTTCCGTTCCTCCATGCCGCGGCTAGATGTTGGAATCCGGTTACACATGTTTTTAGCTTCGGGGGACAAGAGATATGCCCCACAATCAAAGAATTCCAAGCTTTGATGGAGTCTTGGCGTGACGAGGAGATCTTGCCCTAGTCTCGTTTTGGCCACATCCAGGCTTTAGAAAGGATGTGTGGGCTCACTTTACACGATGCTCAGTCCTTGGTTCACAACGGAGAGCTGGACATCCCAAGCTTGATTCATCAGTTTTCTGACGCCGGTGACCGTGGTGACCGTCTCTGGCAAGGTTTTCGGCAGCATTCTCTTTGCTTGTGCATGTTGGCCCATTTTCTGCTTGCTCCTGGCTTTGGAGGGTCTAGCATTCGCTTGATTGAACTTGCCCAAGGCTTAAAAGAGGGCAAGAGCTGCATTGGCTTGACACTAGCCGAGACTTTAATGGGTTTGGATGCTTTCCATCACTATGAGACAACCAAGTTCGCAGGAAGTCCACTACTATTGCAGGTAATGTTTCCCACCCTTCTCACATGTGTTTCTCACGTCACTCAGCCCTCAGGCTCTGTTTTCCTCTCAAAAACCCTTTCTCACTTTTTCTCTCCACGTACACCTCTCTATTCTTTAATCTCTCTTATTTTTCATCCCTCCCAAGATTTGGCTCATGGATAAGTTAAAAGTAGTGAACGCTTGCCCTGCGTATTCAACGCGCAGCTATTTCTTTCGCCCACGGATAGTCGATTTCCCGAATAAGGGATGGTGGTGCCACTAGATGTGCCACAGATCCACTATTGACATTGCTTGGCGTTGCCCCTAGTTTGATTTGCCTGAGATGAGCTACAGCATGTCCCGGTAGCCTGGCATTCAGTTGATTGGCTTAATGCACTGTGTCTTCTACTATCCATTCCGATTCAGGTGTCAGTTCAGACACGACCAGACTCGCCCAGAAGAGGGGATAGAGTACCCAGCTTCATTTCCTATCCGAGGCACACAGCTAGCTCGGTATTCCACTGCATGGAGGACAAGAGAATTTCTGGCCCCTGCTCCCAATTTCAGTTGCGCCCTTTTTGGTGAATGCATAGCTTGGCTTGAAGATGAGGCATAAACTAGGCCTACTTTATCATCTGAAGCTTCCACAAGCTCTGGGAGGGGGCGCAGGAACACCTGACTCAACCATGCCCCAAGTTTATTACTTTAATCTGTATTTTCAAGTTTTCCTTTTGAATGTAATAAAAAGCAACTTCAATTTGTATCAAGAGTTGGAGAACTCTGTATTAAAATCAATGAAATTAAAGGTTGTGGGTATTGAAAATTTTTCGTTTGGTCCAAAAATGGTCTAAGTTGTAAAAAGATTAATTTGAACAAAATCAACTTTTATTAAAAAATTTCAAAACCATTTTTGATAAGAATCACAACTGGACACACCTGGGATCTATCCTTGAGATGTACAACCCCGAATCCAATAACTGGAAAGTTGCCCCTTGTCTGAATAGCACTGCACTGCACTGGCTCTGATAGCAAAGATCACAATTGAACTCTTGAATGCAGAAAAGACAAAGATAACCAAAACAATCACATGGACACACTTGATTTGGAAGTATTTATGGCTGGACTTTAGAATGAAGTTGCCTACTGTAGACACCCCATTTTTGACCGTCCTTAAGACTCGGTTGTGCTTGCAGGTGCGTCTGGACACAAGTTCAATTGCTCGTCGGGCATTCGACTTTTGCGGTGGAACGTCACAGGTTCGAGCTTTCCAGACCCTGTATCCTTTCTGCTCCATTCTTGGACCATGACTTGGTCCTTTCAGAATATGTTCCTGGGTGCACCGTCGGCCCCCTTTTGGACCTGCCGACCCCCACTTTGTTGCTGCCGGCCATTGATTGAGCCTGTCGGCCATCAATGAGCCACTGCCGGCCATCAGCAGGTTTCACTCCAGATCTTTTGTGCCAGCTGGAATCCTTTTATCTGCCCTCCATACACGTGTATGGAGGGATGAAGCTCTTGCCAAGCTTCTTGAAGAAGCTTTGCATTGCTTTTCTTCTATATAAGGAGAGAGCCTCTCCCCTTAGCAGAGGTTTAGCATTTTGAGAAGAAATATCTCTCTCTATATATATTGTTGTTGATTTGTGCCTTGAAGTCCATTTTCCTTGCACTTTTACACTACAGCACTTAGAGATACACCACCATCTTTGGATTGAGGTTCTTGGGAGGACTTCTTGAGCTCTAAAAGTGAGGTTTTACCCCCCTGAAGTTGCTAGTTTCGAAGTTGATCTTCAAGGGTGAGCTTCTTCCCCTTTTTAGCACTTTTTTGTACCTCATTTTGGCCATCCTTGCATATTGTTTTAGGCCTTGATTTCAACTAAAAAAAGTCTTGTATTTAAGTGCTTTTGAAGTTTGTTTAAGGCCTTTTGGCTGTTGAGGGTCTTCAACCCTCTTGTTGGCCTTGTTTGGCCTTATTTTGAGCCATGCCTTAAGGCCTCCGAGCTAGCCTTGGTTTGGCCTTCTAACCACTAAAATCTAGTGGATTTTCAGTGGTAGGCATGTGGTTTTGAGGCCTCAAATCAGAGGGGGTGGCCCCATCTCTTTTGGTATTTGTTTGCTTGCATTTTTGGCCTTCCAAAGGAGCATGCCTCTCTGTACTTTTGAGGCTTGGTTCAAGCCCTTTTTTGTGACTTTTAGGACCTGCCTTGGCTCTTTCCATGGCTGGTTTGGTCACCTTTTGCATGCATCTTGTATGTGTAGTGTAACCCCATTTGTAGCTCATCAAAGTAGCATGTTTGCCGAGCTTGTGTTGAGTCCATTTCAATAGGTTTTTGGTGATGTTTTACCATGCCTTAGATCTTTTTTGGGTTGGTTTTGCCACTCCATGCATGTATGATACACTTGTAGTGTAAATCCCATAAATTAGCTTTATATGCTTCATGCTTTAGCATGTTATCCTAGCTTATGTTGAGTCCATTTCAGCATATTTTTGGTGATGTTTTGCCATGTCATGACTCTTTCCATAGCTGGTTTGGTCATCCTTTGCATGCTCCATATACTTGTAGAATAAATCTTACTTGCTAGCTTTATGTGCATGATGTTTTGACTCATCATCCTAGCATATTTTGGCTTTGCTCCAGCATGATTTTGTTCTTATTTTGGGATTTTCTTGGACTATTTTGGGCTTCCATGGCCATATCACTCATACTTTGTATAGCTATAGTGTAAATGCTTAGGCTAGCCTTGGGTTTTGAGGCCCCTACCATGCCATACATGTGATGTTTGCATGCTTTGCCATCATTCTAAGTGTTATTTCATTCCATGAAATGTGGGCATATACTTACATTTGACATGCTTTTAATGCCTTGGAGCCTTGGCTCTTTATGCCTCAAGAATGAACTTTTGTGCATGCCATTAAGCCTAAGCCTTTGGCTCATCATATCAGTGCATTTTTGGTCTTGTTATACCATGATGTAACTCTGTTTTATGTTGTCCAAGTCATGCCATGTTTGGTTTCAATAGGTGTAGTGCATTGCCTCTTTTGTAGCCTTGCATGCTCCTTGTTTTTGGCCTTGTGTTCTAGCTTGTGTTGGCTAGCTTCGAGCTTGTTTTTGGTCTTGTTTGGACCTTCCTTGGGACTGTGTTAGGTTCCTTAGCCCTTTGGGGCTTGCCTTGCATGGCCATGGCTTAAGTCCCTTTGTTAGTTTTGAGCTTTGAGCTTTCTAACATGCTATGCTTGCATTGTCTAGTTGATTTAGCATCAATTTACATGAGATTTCAGAGCTTACCTTGTTGTCACATATCCATGCTTGTCATTCCTGAAGTGTGCTTAAGAGTTACATCTTTATGCCTTAATTCTTGGACCAATTGGCATGCATGTTTGCCTTGCCTTTTCATGCTTTTCATACTATCAATTCATCACTTATGGCCACTGATTTGGGCATATCTGAGGTCTGCCTATTTTGGTTTAAATCCATCCCTTGCATGTTGTTGCATGCTTGTCTTGCATATTGTTGTATACTTGCTCCATCTTTGCATATTTTTGCATGCTAGTTCCATTACATGTTGTTGCATGTTTATTACACTACATTTTGCATGCTTAAGTCATATTGCATGATTGCATGTTCAAGTTAGCATTGTGCATGCCATCCTTGCATTGCATTGTTGTTTGGATTAAGTATTAATCTGAGCACGAGGAACGAGGGGCGTTTCATACTTCAAGTGATGAAACGTGTCTCAATTCTCGGTCACCGACGCTCTTGATGATCCATGATAGAGTTCGAGGCACTTATGTGTTTATTTGTGCATTCATTTCACATTGATTTGTACAAGTTGGATCTTTGGCCATCATGCATCGAGATGCGTGATTGATGGTCGTGGATCCGACTATGCCTCTCTCTTGATGTTTTGAGATGATATGGGGTGGCATAGTGCGTACATATCCTTGGGAGACCCTCCATTTTCTCTGTTTTGTGCTCTACTGTAGCTTGGTGTCCCAGCACATCAGTGGCCGGCAGTGCCTTGTTGTTGGCCGGCATCCCTTCATTTTTGGTCGGCAGTGGCTCCCCATGGTCGGCAGGCCACTGATGCACTCTTCAGTGTGTTTTTAGTAAGGTTCACCAGGAATTCCTTGAGGACACCCTGTAGACAGAGCCTCTAAAGAGAAACTGGAGAGCTTTTCGAGGCGACATCCGAGCATGCATCCTCTCCTTCTTCGAACAGAGCTGGAGCAGCTTATTTTTCATGCTTACTTGTTAGTTAGCATCAATTTGTAATAATTAATTAATTTGTTAATTAGTTAATTGTTGTAATAATTAGTTGTAGCTAGTTATTCAATTCAGTTGTGTAATAATTAATTAGCTTGTTAGTTAGTTAATTAGCCGACATGTATTATTTATTCAGACCTTCCGTCGAAAGGGCCAATTTTGTAATAAGTGTGCGTGCGTGTGTGCGTGCCTTCCAACCTTCATTTCTTTCTCCCTTTTACTTACCTGCTTTCGTTGGTTAGTTTTAGATCATGTTTCAAATTAGCATACTTATGCTTTGCATGTTTGCATCCATCCATCTGTCTAGCATCTTTATGCTTAGCATGTTTGCATACATTCATCTATCTTGCATGCACCGAGCTCGGCGCATCATACTAACTGCATCGTATTTCAATTTCAAGTTGAATACATGTATCAATTATCGCATCTCATATGTCATCTTAGAATAGTCGAGCCTATTTCTAGTTGCATCTTGCATGCGTTGCATTAGCCATCTTAACATGAACTAGGATCATACATTGATTTCTAACTAATTCTTTGTTTTGGCTCGGAGTACTAGGTAAGCTTTTATGCTTTAGCATACTACATGTGTGTCATTGATTGCCATGATAGCATGTTGCCATGAGGCTATTTGCTTAAGTGTTTAACTGCCTAAATGCCTGTGGGTGAAGGTTAGATTGCTTGAATTGGAACAATTCATTGAAATCCACATTTTAGCCTACTTACGAGTAGCAAATTTCAAATCATTTTCCAAACAAACGGATATGCGATGCTTTGTTCCAAATTAGGCGATCTAGTCTATACTTGTTTTTCTGTGCGCATCATATAGTAATTCTAGCTAATTAATCGGAATAAGAACACAAGTATTTTTCAAAAAACTAGATATCATGTTTAGTAGTGGCCGATCTTTGATCGAGCAAGCAGGGGTGCTCATAGCTGACCTTCCCCAATCGTACCCAAGTTCCGAGGCAACTTTGGTGATGATAGACACGTGGCCTTTAGGCACAAGTCAGGGTTTCCTAGATTCCCCCAAAATAAAATATTTAGGTAGCGACTCTATATCTAGCAAAGCAGTCCTTGTTTGGTACTTCTTTACAAAAATCAGTTTTCCAAAACGATTTGCCGGATTTAGACTCTTTGGTGATTTATCAATCTCACATTGCATATTGTGAGATCAGATTAAGAACCGTGACAATTTGAGTCCGAACTATAGCATGAGGCCCTCAGGGCGTGTCTACACCTACATATCCCGAAGATGGGAATCAAGCCTTACGTAGTTTGGTTCGGGTTCACTCGGGTATTAACACTCTCCTTTTACGCTCTAACTTTCGCCAAGGCCGCCCTTTCTAGGCTTTCAACCTTGTGAGCTTAGTTTTTCTTATTTCAAATTTTTTGTGCTCTAACTTTTGCCTAGGTTACCCTTTCGGATTTTCAGCCTAACGAGCCTCTTAGGGGTAATATTTCTTCAACTTGTCCATGTTGATTGGTTGGGAGAATTTGAGGCCATCTAGGTCTATAAGAACGACAGCTCCACCCGACCAAATAGACTTGATGATGTAAGGACCAGTCCAATTAGGTCTGAACTTGCCCCTAGGGTCATAGATGGGAGCTCAATTGTCTTTGAGCACCAAATCCCCTTCCTTCAGATTCCTGGACTTAACTTTCTTATTGAAAGCCCTGGCGATCCTTTGTTGATAACCTTAGACGTGGTACAGTGCTTTCAGCCTTCTCTCGTCGAACAGCATAAGTTCCTCGAACCAACTCTGCTGCCAATCCGCTTCTGCTACCTGGCACTTAGCCATAACCCACAGCAACGGAACCTCAACTTCAATAGGAAGAACAACCTCCATCCTATAAACCAAAGAATACGGAGTTGCGCCAGTAGATGTTCGAATTGACGTTCTGTAGTCCCAAAGAGCAAATGGAAGCTTATCTAGCCAGTCCCTGTAGGTTTCCACCATCTTCTGTAGAATGTGCTTGATATTCTTGTTGGCGGCCTCAACAACTCCGTTGGTTTGCCACCAATATGTTGATGACTTATGAAAAGCCACGTTGTATTTCTCCAACAAGTCGATCACTTCCTTCTTGAAGTGGGAACCATTGTCCGAAATGATCTCATTCGGGACCCTATAGCGACAGATAATGTTATTCCTGATGAACTTGGCTACGGTCACGCCCTCAAAATAAACCCATAATATATATATATAACATTAACATGCATTAATAAAATAAAACGAATCATTAAATCATCCATCAGAGTACTTTTATTGAAAGACATCACATGTAACATCAGAAATAAATACCCTAAGGGCTTACATCTTTCCAAGCTAACACATGGACACAAAAGAATGAGTACTAACTCCATTACAAATTAAGCCCTTGGCTTGAATGTTTACATGTAATCTCAAATAAAAACAAATAACTAAAGACAAGTCTTCAAGGTCCTAATCCTTCCAAGCTAAGTCCTTGGAGGTAGCACATCTCCTGGACCTTAAAATGATATTCCCTTATAGGGTAAGCCACAGCCCAGTAGAAATATACTAAACCAAATATAAGCATTGAATAAAGCAATAGCATTCAATAGATGGTTAACACAAATTTCAGTTTCACTTTCCATTATTTATTCAACTTTCCATTTTTACCAACATGGCTCAGAACTTGGCCAGACTATAACAGTGAACTACATATCACATTAACATTTCTTCCATTTATCAACAAAACAAATGAGACTAAGGCTCATATCAAAACACTTCCATACTTCCCGATTGATACACATTTTAGTGCTGTATCAACAACATGTAAATACACTTCAAATCAATAAGCACACATATAGTGATGCTAATGGAGTCCATCCCCTATCTCCTCCCAGACAAAATCCGGTTTAGAGGTCCATCCCCTATCTTCCCCTAAACCGTGGAGTACATCCCCTATCTCCTCCCACACAATACAATGTATATACAATGTAATAAACACTTGCCATATACAACACACAATCCATACATGTAATTTCTGTATTAATTCAACAGTCTAAATCAATGACTTAACCAATGTGATTAGTTTCAATTTTCCCTAATCCACATGCAATGTCTACAACAATCACGACTATCCTCCACCGATAGCCCAAAACAGCTATTTCTAAACATGAAATAAACCTATCAACTAATATAATTCCAACATTTTCATAGATGAATGATTAAACTAACCAACTACACCATTTAATCAATAAATTCCTCAATTCCATGAATTGAACTAAATTCCCCCAATTTTCCCTAAATTAATTATATAAATTAATTTATTACAACAACTAGGGTTTTTCCCAAAATTACCGAACAACCCCCAACACATCAAAATACCAAAACTTAGGACAAAGCCTATAATATGGAGTAGGAAATCCCTACCTCAAATTTAGAAGGGGAAGAATGAAGAAAAACCCAAAAGTCGACGGAAGAGAAACCAAGCTTTGCTCTAATCAAAATGAAGCCCTCGACAAGCTCTACACTTTATCTCAAAGGAGCAAGGTGAGTAGAGGTCTTCAAACAAGTAGATCCAAGGATCTTTGAGTAAAAAGTGCCTTTTGAGAGAGAGAGAGAGAGAGAGAAGGTGTTTCACGGTTTTGAGAGAGGAAAGGGAAGAAAAAGTGAGAGAAAAGGTCAAGTGAGGGCCTTTATATAGTACTAGGTCAAAAATAGATATAAGCCCCAAAGTCAAGTCAAAATATTTAGTCAAAATATCCCCAAAAAGTAAGTCCAAACCGTGAGAAAAATCTGGGAAAAAGTCACAGGTGTCGACCCTTCACAACACAGGTGTTGACACCTAAGAAGAAATCTAGAACACTAAGTGTGACTGCACTGCAGGTGTCGACCCTTCCCTAGGCTGGTGTCGACACCATAATGCAGTGGGCAATTTCAGAACAAGGGCGAATTCCCTTCCAGATTGGTGTCGACCCTGCGACCAAAAAGAAGGTGTCGACACCACCAAGTCTGGTGTCGACACCAAAATGCAGTGAACAAATTCAGAACAAGGGTCGACCCTTCCCGGCTTTGGTGTCGACCCTTATGGCAAACAAAAGAGAAGGTGTCGACACCACTAAGACCGCTGTCGACCCCAGAACATGATTTTCAAGTTTCCAAACAACTTTTCAACACGAATGAGCGTGAACGAGCAATCCCAACAAGTTTAAATCAATTTGTACACCTCCAAAACTGAGGTACAACAATACCAAAGATTCCCAAAATAAAATAAAGGGTTCAAATACATTTACCAAAAGCTTTAAAGGGCTCAAGTGCTACAACCTCCCCATCTTAGGAAATTTCATCCCTGAAATTTTACAGCAAGTATTTAAAGTCACAATTAAACCAATCCCAACAATAATAATCAGTTAATTTCATCATCATGACCCATCTACCGGTCATTCCATCTCTTCTCAAGAGAACAACATTACGAATATAGCTTAAGATGCATTATTAACATGCATTTCCTTCAAATCCAACAATTTCCAATGTACATGATTTACTATCCCACATCATATTCAACATTCATGATATAATTCCATTTCTACAATATAATCAACATATGCAATGTTACATTAAACTTCCATTTCGAGGTAAGTTTCAAAATACTTCTATTAAACCAAAACATATACCATGTTTTACAACCTTAGATATATCCAATACTCTTAAGGTCCAATAATATAACAAAATACACAACATATACTCAAACATCCACAAATAGATTCGGATATTTCTCTCGGACCTCCAACTCACGTTCCCAAGTGGCTTCCTCCACCCCGTGATGTTTCCACAAAACTTTTACCAAAGGAATGGTCTTGCCTCGTAAGACTTGATCCCGTCTATCCAAGACCCGAACTGGTCTCTCCTCATACGAGGCATCTTCGTCAACCTCTAAGTCGGTCCAATCCAATACATGTGATGGATCCGGCTCATACTTTCGAAGCATACTCACATGAAACACGTCATGAACTCCGGATAACTGTGGCAGCAAAGTTAAACGATAGGCAGCCTCGCCAATCCTCTCAAGGATCTCAAAAGGACCAATAAACCGAGGGGACAACTTCCCGCTCTTCCCAAACCTCATCAATCCCCGCCTAGGTGATATTTTCAGAAAGACATGATCACCTACCTCAAATACCAAAGGTCTCCTCCTACGGTCGGCATACGATTTCTGATGACTCTGGGCTGTAACAAGTCTCCTACGGATAAGCTCAACTTTCTCCGTCGTTTCCCTCACCAACTCCGAACCCAACAAAGGTGCATCACCCACCTCGGCCCAACAAACTGGAGACCTACACGGTCGGCCATACAAGGCCTCAAACGGTGCCATACCGATACTAGACTGGAAACTGTTGTTGTAGGCAAACTCCACTAATGGCAAGTGCCTTTCCCACGACCCACTAAAGTCAAGAACACAACCCCGAAGCATATCCTCAAGGATCTGAATAGTACGCTCGGACTGCCCGTCAGTCTGAGGATGGTAAGCCGTGCTAAAGGTCAACTTAGTGCCCAAGGCACTCTGCAAACTCTGCCACAACCTGGCAGTAAAACGAGGATCTCTGTCCGAGACGATCGTCACTGGGACCCCGTGCAACCTCACTATGTCCCGAATATACAAGTCGGCAAGGTGATCTATCGAATCTCTCACGCGCATAGGAATAAAGTGCGCCGACTTAGTCAACCGGTCCACAATCACCCAAATAGCATCACTACCCCGCTGAGTCCTCGGAAGACCTACAACGAAGTCCATAGTGACATGCTCCCACTTCCACTCGGCAATAGGCAAGGGCTGTAACAAACCCGCTGGCCTCTGATGTTCGGCCTTCACTTGCTGACAAGTAAGGCACTTAGACACGAAAACTGCCACATCTCTCTTCATACCCCGCCACCAAAACTGGCGACCCAAATCTCTATACATCTTAGTGCCTCCCGGATGCACCGCAAGGCGTGAATGATGAAACTCTCGGAGTACCTCCTCTCGGCAAGACTCCGGCACAAACAAACGGTCTCGGTACCTCACACTCAAGTCGGGATACACAGACAAATCCTTCTCAACCTTTCCATTGGAGATCTTCTCTCGGATGGATTCTACCTCAAGGTCACCTCTCTGTGCCTCTAACACTCAAGTCACAAGTATAGGCTGTGCAACAACAGAAAACAAGGCCGCAGCCTCAACGGATTCGCCCAGAAGCAAATCAAACTCACCAAGTGCACCCAACATCTCCCATTCCCGGATGGCTATACAAGCTACATCACTAATGGATTTTCTGCTAAGGGCATCAGCCATAACATTGGCCTTCCCTGGATGGCAATGCAACTCAAAGTCATAATCCTCAATAAACTCCATCCACCTCCTCTGCCTCAAGTTCAAGTCTTTCTGTGTAAATAGATATTTCAGACTCTTATGATCCGAGAATACCTCGAATCTCTCACCATAAAGGTAATGCCTCCAAATCTTCAAGGCAAAGATCACAGCTGCTAACTCTAGGTCATAGATAGGGTAATTCTTCTCGTGTATTTTCAACTGACGTGAGCCATAGGCTACCACTTTCCCCTCTTGCATCAACACACAACCCAAACCCTCTCGTGAAGCATCACAATAGACTGCATAACCCAACCCTCTCTCCGAAATAATCAAAATCGGAGTGGTGGTCAATCTTACTTTCAGCTCTTGGAACGACTTTTCACAAGTCTCACTCCATACAAATTTGACTCCCTTCCGAGTCAGTCTAGTCAACGGCGAAGCTAGCCTAGAGAAATCCTTCACAAATCGTCGGTAGTACCTAGCTAATCCCAGAAAACTGCGGATCTCAAAAACATTCTTAGGCTGTGCCAAATCTTGCACTGCCTTAATTTTGGATATGTCAACAGACACCCCTTTCCCAGAAACTACATGGCCTAAGAACTTCACCTCTTCTAGCCAGAACTCACACTTCCCGAACTTAGCATAAAGTTTATGGACTCTAAGTAACTCAAGCACCACTCTCAAGTGTTCCTCGTGCTCCTCCTCAGAAAGTGAATAAATCAGGATGTCGTCCACGAAGACGACCACAAAACGATCCAAGAATTCCCGAAATATCCGGTTCATCAAGTCCATAAACACTGCCGGTGCATTAGTGAGCCCAAATGGCATCACCAGAAATTCATAATGGCCATACCGCGTACGGAATGCCGTCTTCGGAATATCCTCCTCCCTGACCCTCAACTGGTGGTAACCCGATCTCAAGTCTATCTTCGAGAAACAACGGGAACCCTTCAACTGGTCGAATAGATCATCTATACGAGGCATAGGGTACTTATTCTTAACCGTAGCCCGATTCAACTTCTGGTAATCTATATAGAGTCTCAAAGCACCACCTTTCTTTTTAGCAAAAAAGGCCGGTGATCCCCACGGTGAAACACTAGGACGAATATAGCGCTTATCTAGCAACTCCTAGAGCTGAATCTTCAACTCAACTAATTCAGCTGGGGCAAAACGATAAGGTGCCATAGAAATCGGCGCTGTGCCGGGCACCAGATCAATAGAGAACTCAATCTCTCGATGCGGTGGCAAACTAACAAGATCCTCGGGAAAGACGTCCGAGTACTCACAGACCACTCTTGGCAACAAAGTCTGGGTCTCATCACACTCACCGCTCTCAAAGCTAGCAAGTAGACCACTAAGCTCACTTCGCCCTCGCGGATCATACCCCGGTGGCAAAACACTACCAACCCGATCCCCCAAGAAATGGAAACACTCTCCGCTCACGGTACAACAAGAGACCCTCTGGCGGTTGCAATCAATAACTGCCCGGTATGACGATAACCAGTCCATACCCAAAATAACATCAAAGCCCTTCATGGGCATAACTACAAAAGGAAACGGAAGCCTATGATCAGCGACCTCTATATCACAACCCCTAACACCTTGTTTCAAGATCAATTCACCCCCAAGGGGTGACAATACACAAATAGGAGATGTTAACTATGCTAACTCCAACTCCAAAACAGATGCAAATGCAGCAGACACAAAGGAATGAGATGCACCCGTGTCAATCAATACACTAGCAACCGAATTGCAAAACCAGAAGGTACCTCTCACAACTGATGGAGCCGGTACAAGATCCTGCGCGGTAACAGCATACACGCGCCCAGATGATCTCTGGTCAACCTGCTCACCCCGAAGAGCATAAGACTGCTGCACAGACTGGGACGATGAAGCCCCCTGATTGGCCCTCGAGACCTGAACCGACTGAGCTGGCTGATGACTTTGAGTCTGCCTCAAACCAGATACACCAGATGTGCCACTCAACTGCGGGCAATACCTCTTCATGTGCCCTGCCTGACCACACTGAAAACAAGAGAGCGGCTGGCCTCTACCCTAACTCTGGCTCTGAGATCGAGCCGAAGAAGATGCTGCTCTCTGTACTCCTCCCCTCTGAGGACAAACTGGAGACTTGTGGCCCAACTGGCCACACTTGAAACAGGTAATGTCTTCCTGGCTGCCTTTCCCAGACCCTGCACTCGGCACTGGAAAAGTCGATCTAGAAAAGCTACTCTAATACTGTTGAGGAATGAAACCTCTCTGTCTCCTGCCATCACTCTGGCCATCCTGACTCCTCTTGGAGCCCTTCTGCCCTTCCTCCTCTTCCTGCATCATGATCTCAGTATGGGCTGCAGCATCAACCAGACGCCCATAATCTCGAATCATAGTCCCTACAACTCTCAACTTGAGGCCGCCCCTCAACTTCTTCTCGAACTCAATACAACGGCGTTCTTCAGACGCCACCAACTCAGGTGCAAACCTGGACAAGCTAGTAAATGCGGCCTCAAACTCGGCCACTGAAGAACTGTTCTGCTTAAGCTGGCAGAACTGCTCTCTTAACCTCTCCTTCACAGCTGAGGACAGGAACTTCTCCTGGAAAGTGTCGACAAAAGCCTTCCAAGTCCCTCCTATACGACTCTTAGTGAACTTCCACCACTGACCCGCATCCCCCTTCAGCTGGAAAGATGCCAAGGTCACCTTCAGAACCTCGTCTTCGATGCCTAGCATCTCAAACGTCTTCGTTGTCTGTTCGAGCCATTCATCTGCCTTAAGTGGCTCTTTAGGATCACCCACAAATTCGTCCGGGTTAGACCGGAAGAACTCCCTCTTCAGAAAAGAAGGTCCTGCATCCGCAACAACAACCTGGGCTTGATTCTCAGCTCTGAGAATGCCTACTGACTCCCTGAATGCCCCTGCTATCTCTCGGGCCAAAGCGCCCATAGCCTGCTGGCCTACCGGCTCGGCCACATTGGCCTGGCCAACTCCCTCCTGTATTGCCAGAATCTCATCCGGTATAGGCATCTCCTGCCCACCACGCCTACCACGCCTACCACGTCCTCGTCCTCGTCCTGACATCCTAATAAAGGAAACAAAGACATTAGCACATTAATAAATGTGCCGAAGCTATAATACTCGCGTCCTAATGCATTGGACAACAATAATTCACTCCACGTAAGCACATAATCACATAAGCACCTACGAATTTCATTCCTGGATAATGATAGTCCCGAGGCGTCACTAAAGTTCCGGTTGGAAACAACATTGATCAAGTGCCTTTCCAACAAGACTATTAGAAACTCAAGGGTCCCATCAACATCCTAGAAACTACGTTCCATACCCACATAATCACATAAACATGTTATCATATAAGCATATAACAGTACAGTCTCTATCAAACGAGACGAACCCATTGTGATACTAATCACTTCCCACGTACCCCAAGGTATTCGAACCTGGTACGCTCTGATACCAAGTTGTCACGCCCTCAAAATAAACCCATAATATATATATATATATAACATTAACATGCATTAATAAAATAAAACGAATCATTAAATCATCCATCAGAGTACTTTTATTGAAAGACATCACATGTAACATCAGAAATAAATACCCTAAGGGCTTACATCTTTCCAAGCTAACACTTGGATACAAAAGAATGAGTACTAACTCCATTACAAATTAAGCCCTTGGCTTGAATGTTTACATGTAATCTCAAATAAAAACAAATAACTAAAGACAAGTCTTCAAGGTCCTAATCCTTCCAAGCTAAGTCCTTGGAGGTAGCACATCTCCTGGACCTGAAAATGATATTCCCTTATAGGGTAAGCCACAGCCCAGTAGAAATATACTAAACCATATATAAGCATTGAATAAAGCAATAGCATTCAATAGATGGTTAACACAAATTTCAGTTTCACTTTCCATTATTTATTCAACTTTCCATTTTTACCAACATGGCTCAGAACTTGGCCAGACTATAACAGTGAACTACATATCACATTAACATTTCTTCCATTTATCAACAAAACAAATAAGACTAAGGCTCATATCAAAACACTTCCATACTTCCCGATTGATACACATTTTAGTGTTGTATCAACAACATGTAAATACACTTCAAATCAATAAGCACACATATAGTGATGCTAATGGAGTCCATCCCCTATCTCCTCCCAGACAAAATCCGGTTTAGAGGTCCATCCCCTATCTTCCCCTAAACCGTGGAGTACATCCCCTATCTCCTCCCACACAATACAATGTATATACAATGTAATAAACACTTGCCATATACAACACACAATCCATACATGTAATTTCTGTATTAATTCAACAGTCTAAATCAATGACTTAACCAATGTGATTAGTTTATTTTCCTAATCCACATGCAATGTCTACAACAATCACGACTATCCTCCACCGATAGCCCAAAACAGCTATTTCTAAACATGAAATAAACCTATCAACTAATATAATTCCAACATTTTCATAGATGAATGATTAAACTAACCAACTACACCATTTAATCAATAAATTCCTCAATTCCATGAATTGAACTAAATTCCCCCAATTTTCCCTAAATTAATTATATAAATTAATTTATTACAACAACTAGGGTTTTTCCCAAAATTACCGAACAACCCCCAACACATCAAAATACCAAAACTTAGGACAAAGCCTATAATATGGAGTAGGAAATCCCTACCTCAAATTTAGAAGGAGAAGAATGAAGAAAAACCCAAAAGTCGACGGAAGAGAAACCAAGCTTTGCTTTGATCAAAATGAAGCCCTTGACAAGCTCTACACTTTATCTCAAAGGAGCAAGGTGAGTAGAGGTCTTCAAACAAGTAGATCCAAGGATCTTTGAGTAAAAAGTGCCTTTTGAGAGAGAGAGAGAGAGAGAGAGAGAGAAGGTGTTTCACGGTTTTGAGAGAGGAAAGGGAAGAAAAAGTGAGAGAAAATGTCAAGTGAGGGCCTTTATATAGTAATAGGTTAAAAATAGATATAAGCCCCAAAGTCAAGTCAAAATATTTAGTCAAAATATCCCCAAAAAGTAAGTCCAAACCGTGAGAAAAATCTGGGAAAAAGTCGCAGGTGTCGACCCTTCACAACACAGGTGTTGACACCTAAGAAGAAATCTGGAACACTAAGTGATCAGACCGCAGTGTCGACCCTTCCCTAGGCTGGTGTCGACACCATAATGCAGTGGGCAATTTCAGAACAAGGGTCGACCCTTCCACAGATTGGTGTCGACCCTTGCGACCAACCAAAAAGAGAAGGTGTCGACACCACCAAGTCTGGTGTCGACACCAAAATGCAGTGAACAAATTCAGAACAAGGGTCGACCCTTCCCGGCTTTGGTGTCGACCCTTATGGAAAACAAAAGAGAAGGTGTCAACACCACTAAGACCGCTGTCAACCCCAGAACACGATTTTCTAGTTTCCAAACAACTTTTCAACGCGAACGAGCGTGAACGAGCAATCCCAACAAGTTTAAATCAATTTGTATACCTCCAAAACTGAGGTACAACAATACCAAAGATTCCCAAAATAAAATAAAGGGTTCAAATACATTTACCAAAAGCTTTAAAGGACTCAAGTGCTACAGCTACGTACGACGCTTTCAACACTGCGTAGGATTGGGCCTCGACCCACTTTGTAAAGTAGTCTATTGCCACCAGGATGTACTCATGCCCATTTGACCCCTTCGGAGTAACTGCCCCAATAACATCAATTCTCCAGACTGAAAATGGACACGGTGAAGTCATGTTGTAGAGCTTCGACAGTGGGATTTCATGCGATTTGCATGGATTTGGCATTTGGGGCATCACCGAACAAAACCAATACAATCCTCCTCTATGGTTGACCAATAGTAACCTTGTCTGAGAATCTTCCGAGCTAGCATCACTCCGTTCATGTGCGATCCACACTCTCCTCCGTAGATGGCCTCCATTAGGCGCTTTGACTCTTCAGCATCGACACACAGCTTATGCATTCCCAGATGGCCCCATTTGCACAATTTACCCCCACAGATGATAAACTAAATAGCCATTCACCGTATTGCCCTTTTATCTTTGGCATTTGCCCCTAGTGGATAAGCCTCCTTTTCCAAGAAGTTCCAGATATCGTGATACCAAGGGTTCTGATCTTGTACTTCATCTATCGCGGAGATTAACTCATAAGCCGGCACATACCCCAGTTCAATAATGATCGGACGCATTCGGACTCCCAAAGGGATGTTTATCATGGAAGATAGACTTGATAAAGCGTCAGCGAACCTGTTGCTCTCTCTTAACAGATGCGTGAAGGTTAGCTTTTTAAACCTAGGAATCAGAACATCCACGGTTTGGTGATAGATTTTCATCATTTCTTCTTTAACCTTCCAGTCTCCTTTCGCTTGAGACACAACCAAGTTCGAGTCCCCATGATGTCCAACCGTTTTGCCCCTAGTTCCAAGGGCGACTTCCAAGCCAGCGATACATGTCTCGTATTCTGTTTCGTTGTTTGATACTTTGAATCGGAGTTTGAAGGCTAAGGGTGTGTGGGAATTGTCAGGCGCTATCAGCAACACCCCTATCCCATACCCGTACTGGTTAGACGCTCCGTCAAAGTACATAGTCCAAATCTCTTCTTTGACCTGCAGAATGGCCTCATCCGGGGAACAGATACTCTACTACTTCGTCTCCTTCCACTAGGTGATCGGCTAGGAACTCTACTACCACTCTCCCTTTCACAAACTTGCGAGTCATGTACTTCAAATCAAATTCGGAGAGAAGAAGTAACCAACGAGCTAGCCTACCCGTAAGCGTTGGTTTCTCGAAGAGATATTTGATGGGATCTAATCTCAAAACCAGAATTACTGAGTGAGCTAACAGGTAGTGCCTCAACTTCCTGGTAGCCCATACTAAGGCCCAACAAGCCTTCTCGAGTGGAGTGTAACAGGTCTCATATTCCAACATCTTCTTGCTCAGGTAATAGATAGCCTTCTCTACTTTATCCTTAGATTCCTGTGCAAGTATGCAGCCCATAGTCGTGTCGGTTACAGACAAATACAAAATCAACAGCTTCCCCGGCTCTAGCGGCGACAACACAAGTGGGTTTTGTAGATACTGCTTGATCTACTCGAAAGTAACTTGGCATCGGTCATCCCATTGGAATTTCTTTCCTTTCTTCAAGAGACCAAATAGTGGTTCACAAGTCAAGGTTAATTTTGCAATAGACCGCCTTATGAATGGCACTTTACCCAGAAAGCCTCGCACCTCCTTTTCTGTCCTTGGTGGTGGCATTTCTAGTATGGCCTTGATTTTGGAAGGATCGACTTCAATGCCCCTTTGTGTAATCAAGAAACCCAGCATTTTCCCTGCTGTGACACCAAAAGTACATTTCTGAGGATTCAGTCGCAACCGATATTCTCTGATCCATTGGAAAATTTTCTTCAAGGCGGTGTAGTGGCCTTCTCTTTCCTTGGACTTGACAATCATGTCATCCACGTACACCTCAACCTCTTTGTGGATCATATCATGCAAGATCATAGTTGTAGCCCGTTGATAAGGAGCCTCAGCATTCTTCAAACTGAACGGCATCACCCTGTAACAGTAGGTTTCCCACGGGGTGGTGAAAGTAGTCTTCTCCCTATCCTCGAGTGCCATCAAGATTTGGTTATACCTGAAAAACCTATCCATAAAGGAAAGCAGCGCATGCCCTACAGTGAAGTCCACCAATTAGTCAATATGCGGCAGAGGAAAGTCATCCTTCAGACTAGCTTTGTTCAGATCTCTGAAATCCACACATACCGGAATTCTGCCATCTTTCTTCGGCACCGGAACAATGTTGGCCAACCAAGTAGGATACTCAGATACTAACAGGAACCCTACATCTGTCTGCTTGGTGACCTCTTCTTTGATTTTCAGAGCCCAATCCGGGCATATTCTCCGAAGATTCTGCTTGACGGGTCGGGCCTCAGGATCAAGAGGGATCCGGTGCTGTGCAATCTCAGGATCAATTCCAGGCATGTCTTCGTAGGACCACGCGAAAACATCTTTGAAATCTTTTAATAAAGCGACTAAGCGCTTGCGTTCCTCCGAAGGCAACGTGGACCCGATCTGGACCAGACGCGGATCCTTCTCAGTACCAACATTAATTGAAGTGATTTCATCAACCAAAGGTTTTACAAACCTCTCTTTCTCTCGATCAATTAAATGTTTCAAAACCAGAGGAATTTCTTCCTCGTTGTTTTTATCAAAGTTTTGAAAGTCCTAATTAATGCAATAAACAAGTGGCATAGAAAAGTACTCAAAAACAACAGTGGTACCATTCTCATTCACAACTTCCAGTTCGTCTGATTCCACGGTTACAACTGACTCAAAAGAAAATAAAAAAGACGACCTGGACAAAACAACGGCATCCGAGTTATCAACCCCACGAATACCGGACTCTGACTCAAAAGAACTAGAATCTGATTCCGACTCCACAAACTCTATGGAATCAGATTTTGGTTCACTACCTGACTCAGAATTGCTGGACAAAAAGCCTTCCTAGTACTGCCAAACGAGGGAGGGTGTGATAGATGCATCCATAATGCCGGAAGAAGGGCCCACAACCAATTGATCTCCAATCATGGAAATAGAGAAGTCACCCCACAAGCTCTCTGGTAGGATTTGAGGATCCAAGAGAAGACAAGCCAGTGTTGCTCCTATCTCGAGTTTTGTGCCATCGGACTCATCCTTTTTGCACTACTCAGCCTCAACTGGTAGGTCAGTCTGCTCTTCTGCAACTTCATCCCCTTGTAACTGTAGGTCAAAAAAGATCTTGAAGCCGGGCAAATGCCGCTTCACAGAATTCAGTGATGGCTTCGGAAAGCTGCAAAATGGGAAATCCTCCCCCTCTTGAACAAAGCGGTCGTTCAGGGTTCCTTGAATAGGTCTATGCACCAGCTCGTAGTGCTTCCCGGCTTGGCTAGCCTTGGCTTTTCTAGCCATTTCCTTTCCCTTTCTTACTCAATCCTCTCTGGTAAGCATGTAACCTAGACCAAAGGTATGAGGGTTGTGCGACACTTCGGCCAACGCAGCGACGCACTTCTAGCCGCTCCTTCCCAATCCGATTCCGGGTACATGTTGAAGCTTATTCATGAGGTAGATGGATTGCGCATTGACATACAATCCCTTATCAACAGCCAGAATATCCTGTACTATCCAGGCCTCGGCCAAGGTGAATCCCGACAAAAAGACATCCTCCTTGCCCTGTACAATTTCCAAGATTAGTGTAGTAACCTCAAGCAGTGGATGTATGGAAGAGTTCCCAAAAACAATAGCTACCTCCTTCCCGTAGGGGTACTTCAACATCTAATGCAGAGTGGAAGAGACAGCCTTCACTTGGTGCAGCCACAACCGTCCAAGGAGTAAGTTAAAGATGGCTAGATCATCCAAAACATGAAATTCAATGTCCTGTTGTGCCAGGCCAACCTGAGTTCTAACCCGAACTATTCCCATCACTTCTCGACTTGTATTGTCATAAGCCCAAATCACCTGGGCTGTTGGTGCAAAATATGTCGGCTTCAAACTGGTAGTATAGGCCGTACGTGACAGACACACATTAATTGCAGATCCCATATCAACCAAGACAACTGGTATCCACTTCTCTTTACATTCCAAAAAGATGTATAATGGCTTGTGCTCAGAGCCCTCAGGCGGCAATTCTTTATCTGTAAATGTCAAAGTTGGTGAGGCGCCACCCAGGAACACCAGTCCCACTAACTGTTCGGGGCTTGTGTCAATAGAGAGCTTAGCCTTATCCATTGCGGATAGGACGGCTTGTCTATGCACCCGTGAGGCCATGAGTAATCCCTAAATGGAGATGTCTGCTTAAATCTTCTTCAGCTGCTTTAGTACAGCTTCCTCCTCTAGCAGTTTATCTTTCTGTTTCTCTGCTTCCTTGTCTTTCCCTGATGCCTCTGGCTGGTCTAGGTGCGAGGGCTTAAAGTACCGCCTACTCCGAGTTATGTGATCAACTTCCTCGGTATACCAAGTATCATCTAGTAAATTCTGTCTCCAGTCTTCATCAGTATGGGTGAGACACAAATCATCGTCTTCCCACCATATTCCTTCGACAACAAACAAATATTTGTTCGGTTTCGTTGTAATTATTCCCGAGTTCACAACACATTCTATCCCCGCAGGACCTTTGGCTTTTCTAGCCTTCTGATCATTCTCAATTCTCTCATGTTCGAACCACTTCAGCGAGGCCTCCTGTTCTGTATCAGCTGTACACAAACTACTTGATTCCCGAACAAAATTCTCAGTACCGGTGCTCTTCGGCAACTTTCCCTTGTTGTCGACCGTTCCGGTCGTTGCAGACATTCATGTTTCTAACTGTTCCTGCTTTGGTTGAGACCCCTCATCAACATCCGGCTCGTCACTAAGCCACCTTGTATTATCCGTTGATCCGTTCACATCAAACCAGCAGATCTGTGCGTTCTCCAAATCCCATTCATCAAAGAACTGCAGTTTACTGATATCCTCTTCAAGCTCAGCCAAATCATCTAGCCACTGGCTCGGCCCGTCTTCCCAGACTACATTAACCTCCATCCCCATCGGCAATTCCACCCCTGGCTTGGCCTGATCAACTGGTGCAATATAGCGGCAAGGGTTATATGCTTCCTCAATTAAGCTAACGGAGCCCTCAGACATGCCTTCTTCTACCACAGCCACCATTACGGGTTCGGGTTGGGATATGGACGCGCTCATCATGCACAAGTCTGTGCTTTTTGGGATGAACAGCGCCAACTTAGATAGGTGGGAGGGAGTGATGTATATGCTGGGGTCGTATGGGACGGCCATTGTTTGGATAAGGTTTACTTGCCTAGATGGAGGAGGGGGTTGGTTATGTGGTGGGAGAGGGTTTGTAGTTACGTTTGGCTTCTCAGGGGGTGCTATCACTTTGTTGTCAATGAGATCCTGAATCTCATGATGGAGTCTAAAGCATAGGTCGGTATCATGACCATGCTGCTGATAGAAGGAGCAATACTTGGCCGGGTTGTGTGTAGAAGGGAGGGTATTAGGCAACGGGCGTGGCTCTAAGGGCTTTAGATGCCTCTTTCTAATTAGGACCCTCAAGGCCACAGACAAAGACATGTAGAGTGAGGTGAAAACCCTCTGGCCTCTGGGTGGGTATTTTGCAGGTTGTGGGGTGGTTCCAGATGTACCAGTAAAAGGTGTGGTTGTTTTTGGTGTGGTGGTGACCATACCAACGTCAGAAGTTCTTGCAGCTGCATTGCTACTCGTAGCCGCATTCGAACTGCGTGTAAACGTCGTCTTGGGCTGCTCCTTTTCATGGTCAATTAGACCCTGTTTCATCGCATCCTCTATCTGTACCCTTATCTCATGAAGGTCAGAAAGGTAGGAAGGGGTTAGACAATCATCTTCTGCATCAGCTTTGGTTGCAGATTACGCATGACCATTCTTATCTGGTCCTTCTTAGCTGGCCTGGTGGTCATTATGGAGGCCTTGGCCCTCCACCTAGTGACAAAATTAGAAAAGCCCTCCTTCGGCTCTTGTCGAGTAGCCTCGAGATCACTAGTTATGACCTCAATTTGAGTGTTATACGAATACGAAAGGTGTATGAAAACCACCTTTGCAGTAGTCTAGTCTGGTAGGCACCATTGAGTTTTATCGGTTGTAGTGCCATCCATATCCTATTGTCATTTTAGCTATTGTTGAGAACCCCTATAAAAGGGGAACTGTCCACTTCAATTAAATTGCCTTAAGATTCTAGTGAATGAGTTCGAGAAAATACTTACCACCTAGAGTTGTTGCTTGTAATTTAGGAGAGTCGTGGTGTACCGGTATTAAAATCAGAATATGGAGGTTGTCTCATAAATTCAAAATTTAAAACATTGAGTGATTGTTGTAATTTTGTTCTAAAATGATCGATTTTGAATTATTGTTCACCTAGTTTAGTTCATTGAAGTGTCAAGGTAGCGATTGCGTTGTTTGAAGAATCATTTCTTTTGATTGTCTAAAATTCTTGCATCAAGAAGCTTCCCTAGAAGAAGTTGTTGACAATAAACCACTTATGATTGTTCAACAAGTGTTAAACCCTATGGCTATTTCTTTTAACCTTGTTCGGGTCTTGAAAAAAAAAAATTCGAGTGGTGTAAATTCTAGGGAAAATGAAACTCATGTGGATTGTGTGATTTTGTCGGTTTAGTCGGTGTCATAGCAAATTTCGGGGAAGAAATTTTATAAGGAGGAAGGATTGTAACAGTTTGAAAATTTTCTTCTTCGCTCAAGTGAAAAAGTGTTCACTCAAGCGGTTTTGTGGGTCATCTAGTACTTTTGCAAGCCTGAGATTCTGGGAGATGTCGAAGTTCGCTCGAGCGCTTGAATTGTAGCTCGAGAGTTTTTCCTTAGTTCGATCTGAAGTTTTGAGTGTATGAGTTTTGCGATCGAGCAAAGGTTTCATTGCTTAAGTAATATTGTGTCTCTGACACTCGAGCTCAAGAGTGGTCACTCAAGCGATCTGTTTAGGATTAGCCAATATAAAACCTATTTTTTCTTTTTTTCTTTCTTTTCTCTCCCTTACTCTTCCATGTCTGAAAACCCTAGCCTCAAAATCTTTGATTTCACCCCATACACCAAAGGATCCACCATAGATCATGCAAGATTAGTGAAGAAGGAGTGAAAATCGTTCTTTTGACCAATTAGATCGTGGTTTCGTAGAGGTTTTTCATTGGGTCTTCCTGGGTAGCTCTCATCCGTGAGGTAGGGAGTTCTATTAACTCTAATAATTTATGATTTTGTTTTATTATGTTGTATTTTGGATATTATGGGTTGATTTGAGTTTGAAATCTTTAATTAAACGATGTTTGTATTCAAAAATGGGGTTTTCACTTGAGTTTTTGAAATATTTTGAATGTTTGAAGATATTGATGAGAAGTATTTGATGATTTGTGGATTTGATGATGAAATGAGGAAAATCCCCATTTTTTTTTCTCTTGAAACCCTAGATTTGGGATTTTGCTTTTAAATGAGGGTTTCAATTAAATTGGTACCTTATGTTGAAATATCAATTAATACTCTTGAGTATCCGTAAGTGGGATGAAATTCGATGATGTTCATTGAGGATTCAAGGAAGATGCATTGTGTGGAAATCTGGAAATGTTGAAGGGTGTAATGTATGAATTAATATATAATTAAAATTGATGGCAAGAATGACTCGAAGATATGGAAATATATAAATATTTGATATTGTATTTATTTGTTGATTTTGTGTGTGATGGAATTGGACTTCAATTAAATTATAATATTGCAAACTTATGCATTGTATTGCATCCACATGGTAATAGATTAAATGTTGGGTTATGTAATTGGGTGTGTGTAAATTTTAGAATGTGTTGTGGGTGTTGAGGTGCCTAATTTCCCTTCCATGCTCGAAGGCCGGAGAATGTGGGTATGTTATTGGTATTTTGGTAAAGGTGCCCAATGCCCTTCTGTACTAAATGCCGATAAATGTGAGGGAACGATTGATGGGTGTCTAATTGCCCATCTGTGCTTGGTAGCCGAAAAATGTGAAAATGTTTTTAAAATGAAACGAGTGTCCAATTGCTCTACCGTGTTTCACGGTCAGTAAATGTGGAGGTTTTCAAAAAGTAAGAGGTGTCCACTTGCCCTACCGTGTTTGGTGGCCTATAAATATGGGTTGTGTTAGATATATGTTACGTGAAATTTATTACAAAATGAAAGTTCTTGGTCATGGCAATAGTTAATGAGTTGGATCAAACATGGGTTATAAATTATGTATTTCACAATTAAGTTACAAAACGAAGTTGAATCGTATGCATGGCATTGCATTGCATGAGCATAATTATATTGAATATTTATATATGTTGTTAAGTTTATTTCCTATTGGGCATAAAGCTCACCCCATTTTTATGGACTGTGTTAGGTTTTTGGTAATTGGCAATTTAACAGAACTCCAATCTGTTGTAATTTTATTTGCTCTTTTGTTTCAGTGAGGCTATGAGTGTTTAGCTGCAAATCCAACCCGAATTGCGCCTATGCAAAAGAGTTTGTGATCTTGATCATTTCATGTTGACCACTTCGCTGACTATGTACAGGGATCGAACTATGTGTGGGAAGCAAAAAAACAAAAATGCAGTCAAAGTTGTTTGACTGCTCAAGTAGTCATTTGTATGCTCAAGTGAAGAAAAGGATCATCCAGTACTTTTGCAGAACACCTAAACTTCTAGTAAGAAAGTTTTACTACTCGAGCGGTGAAAGTTACACTCGAGCGGTCGGCTTATATGTTTCACACACCACTCGAGCAGTGAAGGGTGTGCTTGAACGGTCTTCGCGATTCAATTTACTATAAACTACGCTATTTGCTTGTTTTAGTGTTTGAGCGTCCAAATTTTCAGAGAGGAAGAAAAAGCAAAGTGTTTTATATTGGAGGATGCTTTATGAGTGTTTCCTTAATGATTTAAGAGTGATTAATGGATCTATGAACTTTATAAACATCATCAAGGGGTTTGCTTGTTTTTTTTTATTCACAAAAAAGAGAGTTGTTCTTCAGTAGATTCCAGAGTGGCTCATCGTCATGGATTCGACATCAGCATTGTGGATTCATGTAGACTCGATTTTCTTCACACCCCCTCTTTCGGAGTGGCTTGAATTGGTCCTACAGTTCGGACTCCCGTCACGATTCTGAATCTAATCTCACAAAGTGCAATGTGAGACTGATAAACACTAAAGAATCCAATCTGGCAAATCATTTTGGAAAATTGATTTTAAATCAAATAATGCCAAAATTGGACTGCTTTGCCAGATTATAGAGTTGCCACCTAAATATTTTGTTTTTGGGCAATTTAGGAAACCCTTACGTATCTGTCATCACTAAAGTTGTCTCGGCTCGAGAACTTAGGTACAAGAGGGGGAAGGTCCTAAAATGAGCACCCCCCGCTCGCCCAATCAAAGGATCGGCCTCTACTAACCATGATATGTTGTTTTATAAACACATGTGTTCTTGTTCCGGTTATTAGCTAACTTTACTAAGTGACGCACACATACAAGTATAGACTAAATCGCAAGAATTTGAACAAAATAACTCATGTTCGCTTTTGAAAATGGTTTGATTTTGCCACCCTCAAGTGGGCTTAGAAATGCAAATTTGCCACCCTCAAGTGGGCTTAAAACATGATGTTTTGCCACTTCGCAAAGTGGGCTTAAAGCTCACATTTATCGAATTATCCCAATTCAAGCAACAAAGCCTTCATCCACAGGCATTCATGCAGTTAATCATTTAACCAAAATAGCCTCATGGCAAGCATGCCAAACATGGCAACACTCACACTCATGCCAGTATGCTAAAGCGTAAAACTTATAGTGTACTCCAAGCCAAAACAAAAGCTAGTTTGAAATATGCATGATCCTAACTATGCAAAATGCCTAATGCAACACATGCAATAATGCAATAAGATAGACTCAGCTACTAATATGGCATATGATTTGATTTGAATAACAAGAGATAAACACGTATTCAAAGAAGTGTATTGAAATTGCGATGCAGTTTGAATGATGACCCGAGCCTCGGTGCATGCAATATAAATGAATGATGAAAACATGCAAGCATAAAGTATGCTAATCAAAACGTGCCCCTAATCTAACCATCAAAAGCAGGTAAATAAAAGGGAGAAAGACGTGGGATTGGAAGACATGCACACACGCACACACGCTTATTACAACATTGCGCCCTCTCGAAGGAGGGTCTGAATGAATAAGCTAAGCTAATCAAACTAATCTAATTAAACTAATTAGACTAATTGTTACACAACCAATTGAATAACTAGTAAACTACTTACTAATTATTACAACACAACATAAAGAAATAGCTAAGCTAAAGCTACTTAATTATTACAACAATCGATGCAAATTAATGAAGTAATTAACATATTAAACTATGCTGCTGCTACTCTGCTTCGGGAGGTAGAAGATGCATGCATTCGGTTTTCACCCTGAAAAGCCCACCGGTTTGCTCTTGAGAAGCTCTATTTGCAAGGTTACTCCAAGAACTTTGTACTCCACCTTACCAATTCACTGCTGAGGAATGCACCAGTGGCCTACCAGCCATGGGAACTTGCTGCCGGCCATCTGCTGTCCAAAGAGAGGCACTGCCAGCCAAAGATGAAGCACTGCCGCCCATTAGTGAGCCACTGCCGGCCACTGGTGTGCTGAATCACCACACTGCAACAAAGCACAAACACAAGAAAAATGAGGGTTTTCCAAGGACATGTTTGTACTGTGCCCCTCCTTATCATCTCAAAACATCAAAGAAGTGGCACTCTTGAATCCAAAACCACCAATCAAGCATTTTCAATACATGATGGCCAAAGATCCAAGTTGTACACTTTCAATAAATGCACAAAAACAAGACTCAAAGGACCACCACCCTATCATGCATGATCAATGGTGATGGGGACAAAGGAGATTGGCTCATTTCATCACTTTGAGTATGAAATGGACCAATCTACCTTATGTTCAATATAACGTCCGATTGAACACATGCAATGCACACATAACATGCTTATCTTGGTCATGTTCTACTTGGTTCATTTTATTTACTCATTTTAGCACTACCAAGCCATTCTTTAGTCAATTTGTCCAAGGTGATTGCCCTCTAATGAGAGAGGGGTCAACCAAAGGATGATTTAAGACATGAGAGAGTTATGCCTTTGGTTAGGAGGAACCCTCAAAAGAGGGTTAAAGCCATTGAGCACAAACTCTATCTCAAGCTTAAACACAATCATAAGGTTAACCAACCCTCAAAACAAATGGAAAAATGAAGAAATGAGAGAGGTTGCAGACTTTTCAGTGTTGAAATGGCATGCAAAGAGACACTAAATCATGCAAGCAACACATGCACAACATGTTAAAAGCCAAAAGCATCAAAACTAGTGAAGAACACTACACTAGAGGCATGCAATATCAAGCTCAAATGACCAAACCAGCTCAAGACAAAGCTACAACATGCCAAAACAGTGGCTAAAACATGCTGAGATAGAAGCATAAATGGCAAGAAAATCATGCGCACATGTCGGCTCGTAAGCAAGGCTCAAAACACAACTCTCAAAAGCAATGAAAGAGTGAAATAAGTGAGAGTGTGACAGAGCTATATATGCTGAAATCACATGTTAAATCATGCTACAACATGCAATCATCTCATGCAAAACATGTTAGAGGCTTTAAAACACAAAGCTAGTGAAGGCATTTGCACTACAACCATGCAAGACTAGGCTCATATGACCAAGAAAGCCCAAAACAGAGCTAAAGCATGCTAAATCAGTAGCAAAAACATGCTAAGATCAAGTCACAAAAAGGTAGAAAAACATGCTCACATGCTAGGCTATCTACACTTGCAAACAAGACACAAAGAGGGGAGACCACCCCCTCCTATTTTGGACCTCAAAACATGTTTTTTGTCACTGAAAAACCTCTAAGTTTCAGTGGTAAAAAGGCCAAAAAAAATTGACTTAAAAGCTTTGAAAGATGGCACAAAAGGCTTCACAAGCCAAAGAGCAAAGAGAGGAGACAACCCCCTAACTCCAACAAGACTTAAACCACCATTTTAAAACCTTAAAAATAGAGTTTTTTATGGTTGAAAAACCAGGTCAATGCAGTGTAAAAAGATGGCCAAGCAATCAATTAAAACAAAGCTTAAAAGACGTAAGCTTATACCTTTAAAGCACAGCAACAAAACAGCCAAAATTCTAAGCTAAAACCAACCTGAGAAGTTCAAACAAGGCCTTCAAGAACCTCAGCTAAAGATGAAGGTGTTTGGTCAAGGGTCTTAGTGCAAATGTGTAGAGAATTCTCACTTTCAAGCACAAAATATATATAGAGAGAGAGAGATAGAGAGAGAGAGAGAGAGAGAAATTTTGTTCACAAAATTTTTGTAACCCCCCTACATGCAAGAGGATGACTTCTATATATAAAAGATACAAAATCCTCTTCAAAAGATCCAACCATCCACGTGCAAGCAGATGCTCCAATCTGTGCAAACAGTTGGTACCAAAATATCAGAAAATATCTACTGATGCACTGGTGGCCGGCAGGGGCTCATTGATGGTTGATGGTCGGCAGGGCACATCAATGGCCGGCAAGCCAAAGTCCATGGCCGGCAGTGCCCAAAAATGGCCGGTAGTGCACCAAAAGCAACATACTGGAAGGACCAAAACATGATCTAAAAATGAGATAGAATTGATGCAGGGTTTGGAAAGCTTAAACCTATGGCGCTCCGCCGCGAAATTCGAGTGCTCGACGAGCAATCAAACTTGTCGCTGGATGTACCTGCAAGAACATCCAAGTCTTGAGGACAGTCAAAAATGGGGTGTCTACAATTCATTGTTGGGTATGACATTTCCGAGGTGAAGACGATGATGGAAGAGGCACATCGAGTTTGGTTCAATTAGGGCATGGATTCGCTAGGTAATTGAGAGTACTCTTGTGTAATTCCTGTTTTTGTCTTCTTAGTGGATTGTTTTGTGGCTTTGGCCTATGGTTTTTTTATCACAATTGGAGGCGCTTCAATTGTGATTTTTTCCACGTTAAATCGTTGTGCCGATTTGTCTTGATTGTTTGATTGTGATTGTTATTTATTGTTCTAAATTAAAAGATAATCACAAATCAATATCTCGGGGATTTTTAGATTTTTTAGGCTAGATATCCTAAAATTCCAGGTGAAGAAGATAAACCATGATATTATTGAAAAGTGAAAGGAATTCTACATGGCGCGTTGAAGCTTCTTTTGATGATTGTTTGCCTACAACTATTGAGCTTATCTGTCGAGCTAGGATTTTACTTGTTGTGACCAAGGCCCTTAGCCTTGAAAGGTGTAAGCCCTTATGGCAAATTAATGTATATTTTATATTCCTTCCAAGGTGCTGTAAATTATTATAAGGAACTTGAAGAGAAATCTATGGAAATGTGACAGATTTTAATTGATAAGATTGTTTCCTTTTATTTCTTGTTTATATAGACGCCACGAAATTAGATAATAATAATGGATTGGTTACAAACAATATGGTATAAATATCGGGGTGTTACACATTAATACTCCAAACCAATTCACATGCATAATACATTCATTGATTTTATATCTTGAATCTATAGGATGTAATGGTTAAGTATGAATATCTAAACTATTACAATTATATACCCTAATGGCTACACTTTTCCAAGATGAAACTTTGGGTACAACAAAAGTGGGATAGAACATAATGCATATATGCCCTAGGCTTGTACAAAATGTTCACAAAACAATGACAAAAGTGATCCTTAGACTCCACAATTCTCCCAAGCTTGGCGGAGGTATATCATCAATACCTAAAAGTTGGTTTCCACAGAGGGTGAGCTAAAACCAAGTAGAGATTAATTTAATAAACTACATGAAGCTTAACAAGGTCATATGATGAATGCACATGAATGTCCTTTCCAAAATGATGCATAATTTTCATCTTTCGTTTATAGTTAATTTCATAACTTTTTATTTCCAAAATAAAAAACAAGGTAATGGATACATACGCTGGGAATCTCTAAATACGTGTCTACTAGTAGGCTATACAAACACTATCAAAGCCATTTTACCGATACTAACCGGAAGGATTGGCACCTCATCACTTGGGTTTCTAGACTTTCACCACAGATACACAGACCAACAATTATAACAATCATAACCACACTCCCTAACTAGATTTACCACGGTATACACCCATTTTTCTAAACAAATAATACATTTCAATGAATAATTTTGAAACAATGTTTAAATGAAAGATGCAAAAGTGAAATGTTTTAATTCACCTAGTCCTCATGCAACTTCTACAATAAACAAAACTATCCTTCACCGATAGCCCAAAGTCAAATATCAATATGCAATAAATAAATTCAAGAGATAGATTTAATATAGAATTTCAAAACTCGAAATACCAATACATATTCCACTTCCCCCAATCAACCCAACAAAGGTTATCAAAATAACATTTCAATCTCAACCATACTATCATTTTTTATTCACATCAAGAACACAGCAAAATTTCCAAATAATTCCCAAACCAATATCTTCTTAACATTTTTACATCTTCAAAGTAATTTCCCAAATTTTTTAATACTGAAACCATTATTGTGCCATTTTCATGAAGAAAAAAAAAAACCCTTCTTTTCAAAATCAAACCCAAGTGCAATAGTTTAAAAGTTAACCCCAAACCCAAACAACACACTATTCTATTTGAAAGCACATAATGAGGGTAGGAAACATACAAATATGTTAAAGAAATCCCTACCTCAAAAGCCCGAGAAGAGGAAGAACAACACCCAAAAACCAACGATGTCGAAAACTTGAAATTTTCTGATTAAAATGTAGCTCACAACTTGCTCTACCTTAAAGCCTTAAGGAGATTAGTGTAGCTAGATGAAAACTAAGAGATTAGGGCTTGGAGGTTTGAAATGGTGGTCTGGAGAGAAAAAAGAGGAAGATGATCTCAAAAAGTAGATATTTGTAACTTTTGGTGGTATATATAAATGGATCGATTGCGGTCGTGAACAATAGACCACGGGCGCGAAAGACACAGTTGCAGTCGTAGACATGAACACCACAAGTGCAAACTCTAAAGCCGCATCCTAACCTCACGGGCTAGCACTTCTCCCCCCATACAAAGACTTGAATGGTGCATTTGGTCGCGGGTGCTACGTAAAAGACCGTGGGCGCGAAAAAGGAGTTGCGGGCATGACACTCCCTTCGTGGGCACAGAGAGGATGACTTGCAAAAGTACTGGAAATTGTTTTTCATCGTGACCTAGTCGTGTCCCCTTGCAGGCACGACCTAACAACACCGCGAGCGCGACCTACGGAAGCAAAGAAAGATTCTGCCAAATTATTAAGCATAAAACAAGGTTCTCGAAAACAACTAAAACCAAGGATAAGCCAACCCAACCGCCAAAGTAATCACAACATCCCAACAAAAGTACAAAATTAACAGGTGTAAACACGCTATAGTACATATAGTGACCATATCTTTTGGAAAAAAAAAAAAAAAGAATCTTTAGTACATGTAGTGGTCATGTTCTATTTTTTTTTTTTTTTTCTTTTTAACCTGTAGTGCCTATGGAATTATCTCATTTCCCTCCCCCTAAAATCGTTGGTTTGTTATGTTTATTTTATGGGATTGACATGGTTATGTTTTCTTTAATAAGACACAAATTTTTTAAAATGTCTATGGTCTGGTTGTGTTATATAATCTTCTCAGAATTAAAAACGAGTCTAATTGGAGTTCCAAGCCTCCAAGCTTGACATACGTATATTACCTTTTACATATGTTACAATTGCATGTTAACTTTTGTGTTTTATATAGGTATCCTCTAATTTCGTAAAGCCATTTGGAAAATTAGGATCCCATCTTCATGCTATTCCATTTCATAAATTGATTTTGAACAATAAAAAACCCATATAGTTTTGAGCTAAATAAAAAGTCACATCTTTACGAAAATAGGACATTGTTGTTTTTTTAAATTTTGTTAACTGAACTTGAATATGATGTTTGTATCATGATTTCCAACATAAGCTATAGAGACATGCCAAGGGCATTGATTTTACTTGAAGTCATTTGCAAATTCTAAACTTATAATGCAATTTAAACAAATGGAAATTAAAGAGATGACAACATAAATGCATGTAAGGACAAGTGTACTAAAACTTTGCAATTGTGTGTGATTGTATGTTGTTTTGGACAAGGGAATTTATAACGAGCACCATATTTTACTCCACTCAAATAATTTTACGGTGATGCTATATGCACCAATTAGTGTACTAACTAGTATACCAATTGATGATGTGTCATAACTAGTGTTGGTATACTAGTTAGTACACTAATTAGAGCATATAGCATTATTCATAATTTTATGTTGCCTATGCCTTTGAGAAAGAAGTGTACAACTGAATTCTCTAATTAGTTTAGTGTCCATGCATGTAGGTGACTAATGCAACAATCAAGAGCTCAGTATACATGGAAAACATATTTGTGGTTGTATCTAATGAAGTAGATGTAAAAATTAAAAAAAATTAAAAAAAAAAAAGGGATTGGGCCACCGAAAAGATTTAGGTTATACAGAAAGAAAAACTATTTGGTTTGAATTTAAGACAAACAAAATCTACATGTTTTAGGTTTGAATTTAAAAATAGTATTTTATACATAATAATAAAAAAAATCAAGGCATGTTCATTGGCAATTTTAATCTATTTAGTACCAAATCAATTCAACCAAAACCATCAAAAACAAAAATATAACATCACAAATAGAGAGAAGGGGGTACCTATGTTCATGATGATGGTGGAAGATAGTTATAGGAGAGTAGGTTGCAATGGTGGAGGAGTTAGTTTGTGATGGTGGTAGTGGTGGAAAACAACAAAGGTTGTGAGAGTTTGAACGACAGTGATGAAGGCGATGCTAGGTGATGGCAATGGTGGAAGAAGTATGGGTTGACGACGATGGCGAATGAGACAACGATGGTGGATGAAGACGGCAATGTAGATGGAACGACAGTGAAAGAGAAAAGATAAACAAATAGGGTTTTTGAAATCACATTTTCAACTTACATTTTTAATGAAATCACATTTTCAATACACAATTTCAATTTGTCACTATCGCATGCATGCCATCATAAAATTGTATTTTGAAAGTGCAAGCTTATATTGAAATTGAGTTTTGAATATGCGATTTCAAAAAGTGGGTTTGTTTCCTAAATAATTTGAAAAGTCAGTCAATTTTATATATTTTTTTAGAATATTTAGAAGAAAAAAAACTCTCAAATCCTACCAATTAAATTTCTCATAAAAACAATTGGAGTTACATGTACCAATTAGTGTATTAATTAGTGTACTAACACTAGTTATGACATTATTATTGACCCCACTCGTTATACAAATTACAAATACCCAAATCATCTTAAATTATGTCACATCTTTAATTGGTACACTAGTTAGTGCACTAATTGATACATATAACATTAGTCAAACAATTGATATCATTCAAAGAATTTAAGCCCTAACTAAAAAAAAAAAAAAATTATTTTAGGTAATAAAATCATATTTGTGGGGTTTGGCAACCCATGGGTGAGTCTATTTTAGCCTATTTCATGAAAAAAGCTAAGGGGGTGTTTGGCAAATGCTTTTTTTGGGCTAAAATTTACAAAAAGACAAAATAGACTAAAATAGCCAATAAAACAAAATGTCACATCAAACCTATAATCATTTCATTTTTTCTCTTACAAACATCACATCTAACTACAAAAAAATTCAACTATCTTCCCAAATATAAAAATTTTAGCCTACTAAAATAGTCAAAAATTAAAATAACCTACTCAAATAGCAACTTCCCAAAGACTATAGCGATCTCGGTTTTGACCCGACTATTATTGCATCCCGGACTCAGGTTCAATGGTTTAAATATTGCTATCCTTGTCTTTTCTTCCTTCCACTCCTTGAGTTTGAGTATTGGAACGTCTTCGACATGTTTGGGACAAGTTGGTTGCTAGTGGGTCCAGATGGTTGTCGCCCAGGTTTTGGCTTCTTCGCTCGAACGAAGCTTCTTACACTTGAGCGAGGACACCTTTTTGTGTCTGGTTGCTCGAGTGAGAACTCCTGCACTCGAGCGAGATTTGTGATCTCCCAATAATTCGTTTAGACCTGCAAATGTTCTGGGAGGGTATCGTTGTTCACTCGAGCGAGAACTCTTACGCTCGAGCGAAGGTCTTCTGTCTGCAAAACTTCTAGGGATTTGTCTTCTATGCTCAAGCAACGCTTCTTGCGCTCGAGCGAGGTCACTTATTATGTCTGGTCGCTCGAGCGACAACTCCTTCGCTCGAGCGAGCCTTGCGTATATCAGTTTGCAACAGCTCTTTTTACACAGAAATTCTATATCATTGCACCCCAAAACCCTAAATCGGCTCATTCTCTCTCTAAAACTTGACTTCTCTCTACAAATACTCCAAGATCTAAGCATCTCTACTCTACTTTCTTTGAGAAAAAGGTGGAGCATCTTGTGGGCTTCGATTCCATCTGAACAAAGCTTGGTTTTGTGCATTTTTGATGTTCTTCTTCTTCTCCTTTGGGCTTCTACTCTTGAGGTAGAGATATTGTACACCTTAATATGGTTTTTAACCTAGGTATTAGTTGTTATGTATAAATAGTGAGATTTGGGAGTGATATGGGCAAACTACAGTTTGGGCTCAAATTAAAAAGAGGGGTTTTCCATGTTGGGTTACAAAATGAATATGGGGCTTTGAATATGAAGCTCTCTTATGATTAAATGGTGAAATTTAGCCTTTGGGTTGATATTTAGAAAAGAGGAAAATTTGCCCTAATTTATGTTGAATAATTATTTTGTATAAATAATGGAATTAATGTGGGGAATGTGAAATTGGGAGGATGTGTGAATGAATGGTGTAGTTAGATTTGTTAGATCACTCACCTATGGAAACTTGATAAATTATCTGTTATAAAGATTGTATATCTGTTAGAAAATATCTGTATTGGGCTATCGGTGGAGGATAGTTATGATTATTGTAGAAATTGCATAAGGATTAGGAAAATTGAAACTAATCATTTGACTATGTCATTGAATATGACGGTGTGTTGAGCCATTGAATATGTGTAATTGAATGTCATTGAATATGACGATGTCTTTAAATACATTGTGTATGTATAATGTTTTGGAAGGAGAAAGGAGATATACTCCATGTTTTGGGAGGAGATAGATGATGGATTCCATTGAAAATTAAGTTGGTCAGAGTGTCCAGGGTGAAAGTCCTGAAATCTTATATATATGTGGGTGCTGATCCCGCGAACGAAATTTTCATAAAATGACAAGACTGAAGTGTTTATATGATTGTTGTGTTGATTGAAAACCATTGAGTTGTAGCCTCAGTTGGGTTGTTTAGAAAATTATACACTTGGTATATGAGTTGAAGTGAAACGAATTAACTTGAAATGAATAAACGGAAATGGATTGTGATATGAGTATCAGTATTGAATGTTCATGAGAAGGATGTGCATTGGTCATAAATATTGAATGTGTACTTGACACTTATATCTTAGTTGAATCTCATTTATTGTGTTAGACTGTTTCTACTGGATTTTGGCTCACCCTACTTGGGAAACCGTTTTCAAGTACAGGTGATAGGCTTCCTCCAAGGATGTAGCTTGGGAGGACTTAGGAGCTGGAGACTCTATTTTTTATTTTTGTGTTTAATTGTTTATTCAAGCCGAGGGCTTTAAATGTAAAAAGCTTATGACTCTCTTTTGTTTTAACCAAGTTCTATCTTTGAAAGATGTAAGCCCGTAGGGCATTTATTTTATTTTTTATTAACGTACATTACATGTTATAGATTTAGGATGAACATTTATAAATGTATAATGTATGTAATACCTTTTGTAATATAAACTCTGATGAATGAAAGTGTATCATTTCTATTATGTCCATAGATCTTATGGATTGGATTATTTGTACTGTATTTTGGGGGCGTGACAAAGACCCCCTAAGTAGCCTCACTGTAACTGAGGTAGGAAAGAAGTTGTCCAGCTGGATGTCAATAGAGGATAAAAAGACTATTTTACCCTTTGTTTAGCTCATATCAAAAATCAAAGTAATCCTTGATGTAGAGACTCTCATCTCTCTCATCTCTATCATCTATCCCACCCACTAAACTAACATGTACTTTTTTCATCTATCACAAACAAAAAATTGTCTAATATATTTGTATCACTAGGAAACAAAGGTTGGCAGTGGCAGTGTCCTCACTACCACGTCATTGGCTACCATTTTATTTTTATTGTTTTTGGTATAGGCACTTTGGTCATTTTACGTAACACCATCATTTTAGACACATTTTTCAATACAACAACTCAAATAAAAATTCATCCCATCTTTCTACACACAAAAACTAAAATAACCTATTAAAATAGCCAAATAACCAAAAAACCTAAAAACCTAAAAAAAAATAGCCACTTCCCAAACACCCACATTATGTACTTAAGTGTTAATGCCATAAAAATTTAATTTAAATAATTTTGTGAACTCCATAAGAAAAAAAGGTGTATGATATTAATATTTTGTGTGTGCCACTAAAATATCTGAGGGTAATACACTACATAATATCAATTAATTCAATTGGAGGTAATTCATAATAGGGTCTTTTCTTCTTCTTCTTCTTCTTCTTCTTCTTCTTTTTAAAATCACTACTACTAATATTACTTTAGAAGAATAAAGACAATTTTCTAATACTAGTTCATGTCCACCAACAAACCTGATGAATCATTTTGGACAAAAATAGTTCTTTACAATTAGTTACCTTTTCCATTAAGTGATTTTAAAGCTTTAAAATTTAATAACTTTTGATTTATATCTCAATTTTTTTGTAAAATTTATATTTTTAGAATTTTATTGACAAGATCTTTGAAACAAGATCCATAGTAATATGAAATTTTATTGTGATGTCACAATGAAATTTTTCTGACTTTGTACATAGTGAATTTCGATGTGCAAAACCAATAAAGTATATATTTTTTGCACTAGAAAATCTAAAATTGATTATTAATTGCAAACTTTAGGTCCTCAATTATAAATTTATTATCGAAAGTTCAAATTGAAGGTTCCAAAATAAAAACATTAAAAAAATTAAAATTAAAATTTTCTATATTGAATTAGAGAAAATCTAAAATTTTCTCTGACTCTGCACTGTGAAACTTCATTGTGCAAAATCAGTGAAAAATATTTTTTTTGAACTCTAAAAGATAAAAAATTGATGTTCAATTGCAAAAGTTAGGTCCTTAATTCTAAGAAATTTCACTGGTTGAAGACAGTGCAATTGCACAAGTCAAGTGAAATTTCACTAGCATCAACCAGAAATTGATAGAGACTTAGGTAGTGAAAATTCTCTAATTGAAGCCATTGCAAGTTGGAGACTGAATCAGTGAAATTTCACTGATTGAAACCAATTCAATTGCACAAGTCAATGAAATTTCACTTACTCATTCCAGGTAAAATCTAAAATAAATGAACTTGAAAAAATAAAAAACACAAATCAAATATTTATCAATCAATAACATATAAACTAATCAGATCGACAATAGATGGACGGTGTTAGATAGAGAGAAAGATCAAATGATGAGATCAACTAGATTTGAATTGGAGATGTGCGACTGGTAGTGAATGACGATTAATGGTAGAAAAAGTTGCAATGAAGTACAATAGAGTGACACTAATAAATATAGTAATGGTAGTAGAAGTGTTGGCAGTGGTGGTTAATGTAATTATGGTGGCACCGTTGATGACATGGATTTGAAATCGTTGATCAAAGAGAGAGAAAAAAAGTCATCGTCAATGAAAGAGAGACCAAGAAGAAATTTGTGAGAGAGAGAGAGAGAGAGAGAGAGAGATCGTACAAAAAAAATTAGAGAAAATTTAAGGTTTCTAGGTTAAAAGGGTATTTTGGACCATGTATATAAATGTTTATCATTTCAAAATTTCAGATCCTGGGGATCTTAACTATCAAGTCAAATTTTTGGGTCCTTAAACTCTTAAACAAACATGTAGAATAATCTTTCCCTAATTTTCCCTTCATAATATCTCCTAGTATTCATAAAAAATAAAATCTGCAAGCAAATTCTCAACAATTTTGTCCAGTAGTATGGCAATTTGAAAAATGTTTCAAATCTCTCAAAGATCTCAGAATTTGACCATAATGATGTGGCATGATAGGTGTCTACTTTTGATTTATTACACACCTAGTGATATCATCATTGTAGATGAATTTATGAATTTAAAAGTATAAGTATG
The DNA here is from genome assembly GCA_025200525.1 of Camellia lanceoleosa. Lineage (NCBI taxonomy): Eukaryota > Viridiplantae > Streptophyta > Magnoliopsida > Ericales > Theaceae > Camellia > Camellia lanceoleosa. Next base: position 85,103,414 of record CM045760.1, on the reverse strand, counting down.
TAGCATTTCTTTTCTTAGCCACTTCACATCATCAAAACCCCTTCAAAATATGAAAATTTTACTTGTACAAATGACTCTACACATAGTGTACATGGGGTTCAATACTAATTTTTTTGGGTAGATTACGATTTGTTCGGTAGGGCTGCAAAGGAACCATAAAATCCACAAATCAAATTGGTCTAGTCCAATCAGGTAAGTTTGGTTTGATTTTTTGAATCTGTGGTTCAGTTTTGGATTGGAAAATTGAGGAACCATTCTCAGCAAATCGGTTCCAGATTATAACCAATTCGGACCATATGTAACTTAAGCTATATACATACCATACACACCCTAGCACATTGAGAAAACATATTACAAACTGTCCTAAGTCTCCTTAGAATCAAGAGAAGAAAAAACAAAAGACTTTGACATTTCAATTTGGAATAGAAGGTGAAAAAGGTCTTGGTCTTTACAAATTTGATCAACAGACATGTAGGGATTCACTTATTAAAATGGTAATCACAGACATGTGGGGATACGTTTTTATGTTTTGAAAAAAATATAAGTAGATTAATGTTGAAATGAAAATCTTAGATGATATATTATTATTTTATTTTTTTTGTGAATAGATAATGTCAAATCGTAGTTCCAAACCAAGCCGAACCGTATTTAAATAGATTGGTTTGAATTGGTTCCTTGATTTAAATGGATTGGTTTGGTTCAAATTTTTGTAAAATTGTAGACAATAGATTAGTCTTGGTTTTACTCCAAACCTAACCAATCCAAACCATGCTTACCCCTATTGTTCCCTTTATGATTGGTTATGTTTTCATTTTGACTCGTGAAGTTTTTTTTTTCCTTTTTGGCCCTTTATGTTTTAAAAAAATTTCAATTTACTCCAAAAATTAACTTCTATTCAAAATTAGATAGAAAATGGTACGTTAGCTACTACATGATATAAAAAATATATATTATTATATAGGAGTTTGAGTTTGTATCAGAAATGTGAGTTATATATATTTTTATATCATGTGACTGTCAATTTATCTTTTTTTGTCTAATTTTGAATACAAGTTATCTTTTGGAGTAATTGCAAAAATTTTGAAATATGAAAAAAAAAAAAAAAAAAAAAAAAAACTTTAAAAAACAAAGTAAATAATTGTCAAACATGATAGGGGCAAAGTGTAAATGACCCTAATTTTTTTTTGTTTTCCATATTTCTTTACTCTTCTACTTTAATATATCTTTTATTATTAAACCATATTTCAAAATTTATTTGTCTCGAAGTTTAGGGAATAATAAAAGATAATATTTGAAAACAGAGAATTATTAACATATACCAATTTCATTTATCGAATGAATTACCAAGTACAAAACTCATGTACATATGATGGTGATGACACTATGTTTTGTTGATAATTCTTTTTAAGCTTGCTTTTTTGTCTTATATTTTTAATTTATAAATATCTTCCTGTTTGACATATTTAATTGGAAATATCAGCACTTTTATAAACAAACTTATAAATACACTTGCATATTTTACTTTTGATTGTAGCACATATCAAGATGTGATTTTTTTCTAAAGATAAAAATTAAAAAGCAGAAATCAAAAGTTAAAAAAGTAATAATATATATATATATTTTTATATTTTGTTTAGTTAAATTTTTTTGAGATGAAAGTTGTTAATTAAGAAGCAAAATAATAAAAAGTACCATTTCTACTATTTTGAGATAATTTCTAACCTATAAGCAAAACCCGAGTCCCAAAAAAAAAAGGTTAGATATATTTCATGTATGAGTAATACTACAAACTCATTGATATTATATCCTGAAGCTGTTGTATGACTAGTTGTAAGGCTTCTTGTTTTATAGTTATCTGTCTATCTATTTGTGTGACTTTCAAACTATAGTGTACTTTGTTGGAAATGGTTATAAATTCTGGGTAAAACCAGAATTTTATCCTAAGTTTGGTCTAATTTTTAGGTGGGCCCCGTGCGTCGTTTTACACGGGTCAAAGTGGTAACGCGTTCTATGCCGCGTCGTGATTCACGTGGTATATTTGGTTGCTCAAAACCATTACCGAGTGAATGGGAAATTGAAGCCAAAGTGTGCTCCATGGAAATGGAGTTTTGGTGGAAATTCCTTATGGTTTGAATAAGGCTTGTCCCACATTGATTTGATGGGAGGTTTTGAAAGGGTTTATAAGGCTTGGGTTTGGTACTTGGGGTGTGCCCCAAGGGGTACCCAAGTGTTTTAGAGGGAGAGGTTATGGGCTAGACCCATTGGACTCAAAAATCACCACGCGCCGCCGCCGCCGTCCGTCCGGTCGGTCGGGCGGGCTGGGCTTGGGCGCGGGTGCGTGGTTGGGTTGGGTTGGGCTTGTTCAACTCGATACTAATCTTTTTGGGCCAAAAACATTTGAAATTAATTTATTAATTCAAATTAAACTGGTTTGGTTTTATTGTGCATCCAAACAAGGCCCTTCAAGTTCATCAAGCTGTAGCCGCCGTCCGGTCCTGGCTGGTCAAGTGGCTGCGGGCGCGGTGCGTGGTGTGGTTGGGTTGGGTTGGGCTTGTTCAACTCGATACTAATCTTTTTGGGCCAAAAACATTTGAAATTAATTTATTAATTCAAATTAAACTGGTTTGGTTTTATTGTGCATCCAAACAAGGCCCTTCCCGAGTTCATCCAAACAGGGCCCTTCCCGTCTTTAAACAGAAATAAACTGGTTTGGTTTTATCGCGCACCCAAACAGGGCCCTTCCTGGTTTTATTATCTGTTTAATTTGTAACCCAACAGATTCAATTCTGTTTGAATTCAAAGCCAACAGGTATCATACCTGTTCAATTCAAAACCAAGAGCCACCTTTAAATCTATAAATAGGACAACCCTCATTTGGATTTTGTAACTCTAATTTTCGTTCTTCATGATTCTGAAACATCCTCTTCATTTTGCTGCATTTTATTTCTGAAAGAAAGAGTGTAAACACTTAGTGTGTTAAGTAAGGCAAACAATTTGTAGTCTTTGCTATTGTTTGTAGTAGATCATTTTATCCCGGGAGATAGACGTCCAAATTCGAAAGCACCGTGGAGAGGATTTAATCGTTTTAAGGACACAAAGGTCAAACATCGGACTTGATCAGATTTTATTTTGAAGAAATTAAATCAAGTAAGTTCTTTATTTATTATTCTGTTTTTATTATTTATTTAAATCAGATTTTAATTTTGTTTTTGTAACAAAATAAAATCTGTTTTTATTTATTTATTTATTATTTCAAGGTTGATTTTTGTAATCAAACATATACTCTCCTTTTCTTTATTTCTTTAAATTCTAATTGTTGTTTTGTACACAATAGAATTAAATCTTTTAATTACAGTGAAGATTGTTCTAACAATCTTAAGACAGACTCGTTTTTTATATCTTCATTGTATTTAATTTTCTGTTTTTCAAAGTAATATTCTGGTTGGAAAAACAAATAGTGATTTATGCTATTTGACAGATAGTAGTAATATACTGTCTCTTTTCTTTGACAACTAGTAGTACGATACTGGTGTCATTAACAATTTCAGAATATTATTTGGTATTACAGAAAATTATTTTGGTATTTTATTTTTTCTGTTTTAGTAACAAGGAAAATAAAATTATTTTGCTATTATAATTTATTTTCTAGTTTTAGTAACTAGAATTTATTTTCTAGTTTTGGTAACTAGAAAATTATTGTGTGTTATTCTGATTTTTGTAATCAGATATTTTTGTGGTATTTTATTTTCTAGTTTTAGTAATAAGGGAAATAAAATTATATTATTTTCTAGTTTTAGTAACTAGAAAATTAATTTGTGGTTTAGCTTTCTGATTTTTGTAATCAGATATTATTTCGGTATTGTATTTTTCTAGTTTTAGTAACAAGGAAAATAAAAATATATTATTAACAAGAAAAATACAATTATTTTGTATTATAATTTATTTTCTGGTTTTAGTAACTAGAAAATTAATTTTATTAATAAATCATGTAACTTTGTGAGTCGGTCACAATTTGTAAATTTTGTACATGACTAACGTTCGTAAGATCACTTAATTTTGAACCCTTTGTGAAAAGGTTTTAATTCTTTTGACTTTATCATAGTTATGAGTATACTTGGTAGAATTTGTTTCTAGAGTAAAATATTAGTTTTACAAACTAATTTTATTTTTATTACAATGTGGATTCATAGTCTTGAATTGTTTCTGCATTTGAGGGAATATATATATATATATATATATTCACAAGAACATTTTAATGCATATTTAATTTATTTATTTATGTACAAATCAAACTTATTTAATGATGGTATGTTTTGTCATTTTGAAGTTTAAAGTTTAAATGCGTTGGATTTTATTTATGAGTTGAGAATCCTTTTATTTCATGATGCAAGTTATGGGATCATGCATGATTAATTTATTTTGTTAATTCTTTATTTGATGCGTTTGATATGCATGTATGATATCAACTCAAGTTATTTCTTAACAATAATTTCAAGTGATTTGGAATGATAAATTGTTATGTCGACTTTGGACATAAGCAGTATTTGAATTTTTCTAAATCAATTTTGATGGATGTTTAAACACCATAGAAATTTAAACATGAAGATGTATGTAATTATATCGTTCCGTTTAATTGGGAAGTAGTTTAAGAAATCTTTTATGTTGATTATTGGTTTATTTTGGATGAGATGTTTTTAATAATTATTTTACTTACGTAGTAGAAATTGTTAAACCATAAACCATTTTTATTAATATGGGGTGTATCTCTTGCATTAGTTGAGATAATTTAATTTTCTTCTGTCACAAATATTTTTATGACAGTGACATTTATTTATAAATGAGTTACAAGAATGTATACAATCAATTGGGTTTTTGAATTGTTCGTTTCTTAGGCAAAATTTTTATGAGGATATGATTTTGTCACAACATTAATTTTGATTTGTGTAATCATAATTATTTTGGAGTTTTGGATTTGAAATTTATGAATCAAGCACATCATAGGCAACATATGATGAATGGCATGTTACTAAATTTAGGCTTACCACAGAACTTGTGGGGGAAAGCAATATTGTCTGTTAGTTATATTCTTAATAGAATACCCCACAAGAAAACCAAAAGCATTCCTTATGAATTGTGGAAAGGTCGACCACATTCCTACAAATACTTAAAAGTGTGGGGGTGTTTGGCATAAGTTGAAGTACCTGTTCCTAAAAAGACTAAAATTGGACCAAAAACAGTAGATTGTGTGTTTATTGGTTATGCTCAGAATAGTAGTGCATATCGGTTTCTGACTTATAAATCAGAAATACCTGATATAAATGTGAACACTATTATAGAGTCAAAGAAAGCTGTGTTTTTTGAACATGTCTTTCCTTACTAGAAATGACAGGAATTAAGTTCACAAAAAAGAACTTATGATTGTACACAAAGTCAAGAGACTAATGACAATCAAACACAAGAGACTAGTAATGGTCTCAACCAACGGATTTAGCGATAATGAACCAAGAAGAAGTAAGAGAGCAAGAACATCAAAATCCTTTGGTCCAGATTTTACGACATACTGTTAGAAAATGAACCTCAAAGCTTTAAAAGAATGACAGTCTGAAGCACCTTTGTGGAAAGAGGTCATTAATAATGAAATTGAATCTATTATGCAAAATCATACTTGGGAATTGGTGGATCTTCCACGGGTTCTAAACCTCTTGGATATAAATGGATATTCAAGAGAAAATGAAAGCAGATGGTTCAATTGACAAGTATAAAGCAAGACTTGTAGTTAAAGGTTCTGCATAAAAAGGAAGGTCTGGATTATTTTGACACATATTCCTGTGACAAGAATAACATCCATTTGCATGCTTATTGCTATAGCGCGTTGTTTAATTTAGAAATACATCAAATGGATGTTAAGGCAGGTTTTCTTAAGCGGTGATCTAAATGAAGAGATCTATATGGAACAACCCAAAGGGTTTGTAGTATCAGTGCAAGAAAAGAAAGTTTGTCGACTTGTAAAATCCCTTTATGGATTAAAACAAGCACCTAAGCAATGGCATGAAAAATTTGATCATGCAATGCTTACTAATGGGTTTAAGATAAACGAATGTGACAAATGTGTCTATGTTAAAAACATTGACCAAGGCTATGTCATAGTTTGTCTTTATGTGGATGACATGCTCATCATTGGAAGCAGTCAAAACATGATCAAATCAACTAAGCAAATGCTTAACAAAAGATTTGATATGAAAGATATGGGGGTCGCAGATGTTATATTAGGAATGAAAATAACTAAAACATCTGACGGATATGCATTATCTCAATCTCATTATATTGAGAAAATTCTTGATAAATTTATCAAGGATAATTTGAATTTAGCAAGGACACCTAGAGACATCAGTTTTTATTTATCGAAAAATAAAGGTGATGCAGTGTCTCAGTTAAAATACTCCCAAATCATTGGAAGCCTAATGTACCTAATGAATTGTACTCGTCCTGATATAGCTTATGCTATCAGTAAATTGAGTAGGTACACTAGTAACCCCGGAGAAGACCATTGGAAAGCGATCATTCGGGTTCTTAGATATCTAAGATTCACCCGTGATCATGGTTTGAACTTTACTCGATATCCAGCAGTACTTGAAGGTTATTGTGATGCCAATTGGATATCGGATACTAAAGATTCAAAATCCACAAGTGGATATGTCTTTACTCTAGGAGGCGCTGCTGTTTCTTGGAAGTCCACGAAACAAACTTGCATTGCACGTTCCACAATGGAATCCGAGTTTATTGCTTTAGACAAAGCAGGTGAAGAAGCAGAATGGCTTCGTCACTTCTTAGAAGACATTCCAATGTGGCCAAAACCTGTGCCAGCTATTTGCATTCATTGTGATAGTCAATCTGCAATAGGCAGGCGCGTAATCATATGTATAACGGTAAGTCACGACATATTCGTCGTCGACATAATACCGTTAGGCAGTTGTTGTCAAACGGAATAATCTCAATAGATTATATAAAATCTAAAGAGAATATTGCGGATCCGTTTACAAAAGGTTTGACAAAAGAGCTAGTGTATAGTTCATCGAAGGGAATGGGATTAAAGCCTATTACATAAGAGTCGTCATAATGGTAACCCTACTTATATGACTGGAGATCCCAAGAACTAAGTTCAAAGGGACAACTAAGTTATGTATGGCTCACCAGAAATCACCAAGGGATTAAAATTCCCTACTCATTCCTATGGTGAGAGTGATATCTGCAACATATGTTGTCTGCAGGGGCATAAGGATAAGCTTTGCTTTTAATGATTACTTATATCTTGATTAAGGCATAACATCAAGACGAGTATAAGAAGATACTCACAATAAGAATCACATATATGAGTGTTGAACTGGGGCCGGTTCTATGAGAATGAAAGAGGCTACATTCTCTAGAAACACTCATGAAAACCAGGAGCGTTCAAGGCCAAAATGAACACAACAGTGAGAACCACGATGTGTTAGAAAATATTTTGTGTGAAATCTATTGTCTTGGCTTACACGAACGGCTGAACAATTCAAGGCATCGCGTCCATTGGTTAGCCAGTAAGTCCGATAGGTTATCACTAGGGAAGGTTCAAGGCCGAAAACTACCTATCCTGATGCAAGATATTTTCGACTTATGCTCTTTCGTTAAGTTTGCATATTGTTGCATTTCCGTTGTCATCAAATTCCATTCATGTGGGGGATTGTTGGAAATGGTTATAAATTCAGGTAAAACCGAATTTTATCCTAAGTTTGGTCTAATTTTTAGGTGGGCCCGTCGCTGCTTTTACACGGTCAAAGTGGTAACGCGTTCTATGCTCGGTTGTGATTCACGTGGTATATTTGGGTGCTCAGAACCATTTCCGAGTGAATGTGAAATTGAAGCCAAAGTGTGCTCCATGGAAATGGAGTTTTGGTGGAAATTCCTTATGGTTTGAATAAGGCTTGTCCCACATTGATTTGATGGGAGGTTTTGAAAGGGTTTATAAGGCTTGGGTTTGGTACTTGGGGTGTGCCCCAAGGGGTACCCAAGTGTTTTAGAGGGAGAGGTTATGGGCAAGATGGGCTAGACCCATTGGACTCAAAAATCACCACTTGTGCCGTCCAGCCGTCCTGGCCGAGGCTGGTCTGGCTTGGGGCGCGTGGTGTGTGGTTGGGTTGGGCTTGTTCAACTCGATACTAATCTTTTTGGGCCAAAAACATTTGAAATTAATTTATTAATTCAAATTAAACTGGTTTGGTTTTATTGTGCATCCAAACAAGGCCCTTCCCGAAATAAACAGGTTTGGTATTAAAGTTCATCCAAACAGGGCCCTTCCCGTCTTTAAACAGAAATAAACTGGTTTGGTTTTATCGCGCACCCAAACAGGGCCCTTCCTGGTTTTATTATCTGTTTAATTTGTAACCCAACAGGTATCATACCTGTTCAATTCAAAACCAAGAGCCACCTTTAAATCTATAAATAGGACAACCCTCATTTGGATTTTGTAACTCTAATTTTCGTTCTTCATGATTCTGAAACATTCTCTTCATTTTGCTGCATTTTATTTACGAAGAAAGAGTGTAAACATTTAGTGTGTTCGTAAGGCAAACAATTTGTAGTGCTGCTATTGTTTGTAGTAGATCATTTTATCCTGGGAGATAGACGTCCAAATTCTGAAAGCACCGTGGAGAGGACGAATCTGTCTTAAGGACACAGTGTCAAACATCGGACTTGATCGATTTTATTTTGAAGAAATTAAATCAAGTAAGTTCTTTATTTATTATTCGCTTTTTATTATTTATTTAAATCAGATTTTAATTTTGTTTTTGTAACAAAATAAAATCTGTTTTTATTTATTTATTTATTATTTCAAGGTTGATTTTTGTAATCAAACATATACTCTCCTTTTCTTTATTTCTTTAAATTCTAATTGTTGTTTTGTACACAATAGAATTAAATCTTTTAATTATGTGAAGATTGTTCTAACAATCTTAAGATGACTGCTTTTTGATATCTTCATTGTATTTAATTTTCTGTTTTTCAAAGTAATATTCTGGTTGGAAAAACAAATAGTGATTTATGCTATTTGACAGATAGTAGTAATATACTGTCTCTTTTCTTTGACAACTAGTAGTACGATCTTGGTGTCATTAACAATTTCGAATATTATTTGGTATTACGTAAAAATTATTTTGGTATTTTATTTTTACATTTTAGTAACAAGGAAAATAAAATTATTTTGCTATTATAATTTATTATCTAGTTTTAGTAACTAGAATTTATTTTCTAGTTTTGGTAACTAGAAAATTATTGAGTGTTATTCTGATTTTTGTAATCAGATATTTTTGTGGTATTTTATTTTCTAGTTTTAGTAATAAGGGAAATAAAATTATATTATTTTCTAGTTTTAGTAACTAGAAAATTAATTTGTGGTTTAGCTTTCTGATTTTTGTAATCAGATATTATTTCGGTATTGTATTTTTCTAGTTTTAGTAACAAGGAAAATAAAAATATATTATTAACAAGAAAAATACAATTATTTTGTATTATAATTTATTTTCTGGTTTTAGTAACTAGAAAATTAATTTTATTAATAAATCATGTAACTTTGTGATTCGGTCACAATTTGTAAATTTTGTACATGACTAACGTTTTCGTTTGTAAGATCACTTAATTTTGAACCCTTTGTGAAAAGGTTTTAATTCTTTTGACTTTATCATAGTTATGAGTATACTTGGTAGAATTTGTTTCTAGAGTAAAATATTAGTTTTACAAACTAATTTTATTTTTATTACAATGTGGATTCATAGTCTTGAATTGTTTCTGCATTTGAGGGAATATATATATATATATATTCACAAGAACATTTTAATGCATATTTAATTTATTTATTTATGTACAAATCAAACTTATTTAATGATGGTATGTTTTGTCATTTTGAAGTTTAAAGTTTAAATGCGTTGGATTTTATTTATGAGTTGAGAATCCTTTTATTTCATGATGCAAGTTATGGGATCATGCATGATTAATTTATTTTGTTAATTCTTTATTTGATGCGTTTGATATGCATGTATGATATCAACTCAAGTTATTTCTTAACAATAATTTCAAGTGATTTGGAATGATAAATTGTTATGTCGACTTTGGACATAAGCAGTATTTGAATTTTTCTAAATCAATTTTGATGGATGTTTAAACACCATAGAAATTTAAACATGAAGATGTATGTAATTATATCGTTCCGTTTAATTGGGAAGTAGTTTAAGAAATCTTTTATGTTGATTATTGGTTTATTTTGGATGAGATGTTTTTAATAATTATTTTACTTACGTAGTAGAAATTGTTAAACCATAAACCATTTTTATTAATATGGGGTGTATCTCTTGCATTAGTTGAGATAATTTAATTTTCTTCTGTCACAAATATTTTTATGACAGTGACATTTATTTATAAATGAGTTACAAGAATGTATACAATCAATTGGGTTTTTGAATTGTTCGTTTCTTAGGCAAAATTTTTATGAGGATATGATTTTGTCACAACATTAATTTTGATTTGTGTAATCATAATTATTTTGGAGTTTTGGATTTGAAATTTATGAATCAAGCACATCATAGGCAACATATGATGAATGGCATGTTACTAAATTTAGGCTTACCCTGAGAACTTGTGGGGGAAAGCAATATTGTCTGTTAGTTATATTCTTAATAGAATACCCCACAAGAAAACCAAAAGCATTCCTTATGAATTGTGGAAAGGTCGACCACATTCCTACAAATACTTAAAAGTGTGGGGGTGTTTGGCATAAGTTGAAGTACCTGTTCCTAAAAAGACTAAAATTGGACCAAAACAAGAGATTGTGTGTTTATTGGTTATGCTCAGAATAGTAGTGCATATCGGTTTCTGACTTATAAATCAGAAATACCTGATATAAATGTGAACACTATTATAGAGTCAAAGAAAGCTGTGTTTTTTGAACATGTCTTTCCTTACTAGAAATGACAGGAATTAAGTTCACAAAAAAGAACTTATGATTGTACACAAAGTCAAGAGACTAATGACAATCAAACACAAGAGACTAGTAATGGTCTCAACCAACGTGATTTAGCGATAATGAACCAAGAAGAAGTAAGAGAGCAAGAACATCAAAATCCTTTGGTCCAGATTTTCGACATACTGTTAGAAAATGAACCTCAAAGCTTTAAGGCAAAGAATGACAGTCTGAAGCACCTTTGTGGAAAGAGGCATTAATAATGAAATTGAATCTATTATGCAAAATCATACTTGGGAATTGGTGGATCTTCCACTGTGTTCTAAACCTCTTGGATATAAATGGATATTCAAGAGAAAATGAAAGCAGATGGTTCAATTGACAAGTATAAAGCAAGACTTGTAGTTAAAGGTTCTGCATAAAAGGAAGGTCTGGATTATTTTGACACATATTCCCCTGTGACAAGAATAACATCCATTTGCATGCTTATTGCTATAGCAGCGTTGTTTAATTTAGAAATACATCAAATGGATGTTAAGACAGTTTTCTTAAACGGTGATCTAAATGAAGAGATCTATATGGAACAACCCAAAGGGTTTGTAGTATCAGTGCAAGAAAAGAAAGTTTGTCGACTTGTAAAATCCCTTTATGGATTAAAACAAGCACCTAAGCAATGGCATGAAAAATTTGATCATGCAATGCTTACTAATGGGTTTAAGATAAACGAATGTGACAAATGTGTCTATGTTAAAAACATTGACCAAGGCTATGTCATAGTTTGTCTTTATGTGGATGACATGCTCATCATTGGAAGCAGTCAAAACATGATCAAATCAACTAAGCAAATGCTTAACAAAAGATTTGATATGAAAGATATGGGGTCATGAGATGTTATATTAGGAATGAAAATAACTAAAACATCGGCGGATATGCATTATCTCAATCTCATTTTATTGAGAAAATCCTTGATAAATTTATCAAGGATGATTTGAATTTAGCAAGGACACCTGTAGACATCAGTTTTTATTTATCGAAAAATAAAGGTGATGCAGTGTCTCAGTTAAAATACTCCCAAATCATTGGAAGCCTAATGTACCTAATGAATTGTACTCGTCCTGATATAGCTTATGCTATCAGTAAATTGAGTAGGTACACTAGTAACCCCGGAGAAGACCATTGGTAAGCGATCATTCGGGTTCTTAGATATCTAAGATTCACCCGTGATCATGGTTTGAACTTTACTCGATATCCAGCAGTACTTGAAGGTTATTGTGATGCCAATTGGATATCGGATACTAAAGATTCAAAATCCACAAGTGGATATGTCTTTACTCTAGGAGGCGCGCCTGTTTCTTGGAAGTCCACGAAACAAACTTGCATTGCACGTTCCACAATGGAATCGAGTTTATTGCTTTAGACAAAGCGGTGAAGAAGCGAGAATGGCCGTCACTTCTTAAGACATTCCAATGTGGCCAAAATCTGCGTACTATTTGCATTCATTGTGATAGTCAATACGCAATAGGCGAGGCGAGAATCATATGTATAACGGTAAGTCACGACATATTAAATGTCGACATAATACCGTTATTAAGCGATTGTTGCCAAGCGGAATAATGTGAATAGATTATCTAAGAACAAAAGAGAATATTGCGGATCCGTTTTCAACAGGTTTGACAAAAGAGCTAGGGTATAGTTCACCGAAGGGGATGGGATTAAAGCCTATTGCATAAGAGTCGGCATAATGGTAACCCTACTTATATATTTGGAGATCCCAAGAACTAAGTTCAAAGGGACAACTAAGTTATGTATGGCTCACGAAATCACCAAGGGATTAAAATTCCTACTCATTCCTATGGTGAGAGTGATATCTGCAACATATGTTGTCTGCGAGGGCATAAGGATAAGCTTTGCTTTTAATGATTACTTATATCTTGATTAAGGCATAACATCAAGGCAGTATAAGAAGATACTCACAATAAGAATCACATATATGAGTGTTGAGCTGGGGCGGTTCTATGAGAATGAAAGAGGCTACATTCTCTAGAAACACTCATGAAAACCGAGGCGTTCAAGGCCAAAATGAACACAACAGTGAGAACCACGATGTGTTAGAAAATATTTTGTGTGAAATCTATTGTCTTGGCTTACACAAGCAATTTGAACAATTCAAGGCATCGCGTCCATTGGTTAGCCAAGAAGTCCGATAGGTTATCACTAGGGAAGGTTCAAGGCGAAACTACCTATCTGATGCAAGATATTTTCGACTTATGCTCTTTCGTTAAGTTTGCATATTGTTGCATTTCCGTTGTCATCAAATTCCATTCATGTGGGGATTGTTGGAAATGGTTATAAATTAGGTAAAACCGAATTTTATCCTAAGTTTGGTCTAATTTTTAGGTGGGCCCGTGCGTCGTTTTACACGGGTCAAAGTGGTAACGCGTTCTATGCCGCGTCGTGATTCACGTGGTATATTTGGTTGCTCAAAACCATTACCGAGTGAATGGGAAATTGAAGCCAAAGTGTGCTCCATGGAAATGGAGTTTTGGTGGAAATTCCTTATGGTTTGAATAAGGCTTGTCCCACATTGATTTGATGGGAGGTTTTGAAAGGGTTTATAAGGCTTGGGTTTGGTACTTGGGGTGTGCCCCAAGGGGTACCCAAGTGTTTTAGAGGGAGAGGTTATGGGCAAAATGGGCTAGACCCATTGGACTCAAAAATCACCACACGCGCGCGCGCCGCCGCCGTCCGTCCGTCCGGTCGGTCGGGCGGGCTGGGCGCGGGTGCGTGGTGTGTGGTTGGGTTGGGCTTGTTCAACTCGATACTAATCTTTTTGGGCCAAAAACATTTGAAATTAATTTATTAATTCAAATTAAACTGGTTTGGTTTTATTGTGCATCCAAACAAGGCCCTTCCCGAAATAAACAGGTTTGGTATTAAAGTTCATCCAAACAGGGCCCTTCCCGTCTTTAAACATAAATAAACTGGTTTGGTTTTATCGCGCACCCAAACAGGGCCCTTCCTGGTTTTATTATCTGTTTAATTTGTAACCCAACAGGTATCATACCTGTTCAATTCAAAACCAAGAGCCACCTTTAAATCTATAAATAGGACAACCCTCATTTGGATTTTGTAACTCTAATTTTCGTTCTTCATGATTACGAAACATCCTCTTCATTTCTTTGCATTTTATTTACGAAAGAAAGAGTGTAAACACTTAGTGTGTTAAGTAAGGCAAACAATTTGTAGTCTTGCTTTTGTTTGTAGTAGATCATTTTATCTGGGAGATAGGCGTCCAAATTACGAAAGCACCGTGGAAGAGAACGAATCATCTTAAGGACACGATGTCAAACTCTTGGACTTGATCAGATTTTATTTTGAAGAAATTAAATCAAGTAAGTTCTTTATTTATTATTCTGTTTTTATTATTTATTTAAATCAGATTTTAATTTTGTTTTTGTAACAAAATAAAATCTGTTTTTATTTATTTATTTATTATTTCAAGGTTGATTTTTGTAATCAAACATATACTCTCCTTTTCTTTATTTCTTTAAATTCTAATTGTTGTTTTGTACACAATAGAATTAAATCTTTTAATTACAGTGAAGATTGTTCTAACATACTTGAGATCTACCGGAGGCTAATGATAACAGAAATTAATATCTTAGTTTTTGATCTTCTAATTCTTGTATAAGCACAATACTGGATCTGATTTTAATTCTAAGTTCTTCTTCTAAAAGCATAAAATTTTGATTTTAAAATTCTTATATTGAAAATATTTCCTTGATATTTCTACTCAAGTTGCTCTCCTTATTATTTTAAAATCTTTCTCTTATTTGGAAAACTATTTTTAAGTAATGTTTGCTTTCATTATATGTACTCCCACCTTGAAGCTAAGCCTCATTTAACATAGTGTATTTTTATTTTCTATTTTTTACCTTTTCCTTTCTGCCTACAATTTACCCTCAATGCCTAATCACAGCTCACACGGGTTCTTCAGCTAAAGTCACTCAGTAATGAAATAGAAAACAATAGATACTATGAAGGTTCAAAGCATGTAATATTAATGAGTAAGCAAACATTTCATAAACTTAGTTTTCTAAAAAGAAAATAAATTTTAAAACAAAAGAGTTACCTTTTTGAAATATCTAAGAAAAAAGAGAGACTATTCACATTTCATATTAATATATTTTATACTTACAAAGATTATATTACAGACTTTGAGATACTGGAAGACTTGAACATTTAGAATTTTTTAAACAATGGCTTGGGAAGTTGGAGAATTTTTGCAAGGAAGAGTGGAGAGAATTTACATTGCATTGTCCGTTGGCATGAATACCAATTTATACAATACAATTGATGCATATAAACAAAAAACAAAGACCAGCTTACATAACACTTACGGTCAAACCTTACACAAAAGTCTAAAGACCTAGTCAAGCCTAGTCATAGGCTTTTTCAAAACTTCTACATACAATGACATAATAAATACAAGGAATTTGTGGCTACAATTAATATACACATTTTCTGACAAATTTCCTATTATTGTAGACACAGACAAAAATAAATAAAGGGTTCGGATAATGATGTCGGGTACTGCTCTGGGCCCCATTACACATCATTCAATCTTCCCATTTTGATTCTTGATTTTGGCACAATACACGTGTATGGATTCTCACATCTTTTCTTTAATGGAGCAGGGTAGGGGTCATCTGCTCAATTAAAGTAATGAGTGAAAGAGAAGCCTTACTACTGACAGACGCAAATAATTACATACACAAATAATTACAATAGCTATTGTCGTTTTTTGGCGTGAATTTTGTTGTTTGTTGAAAAGAGACCTTATCTTCTACAAACTGGCTATTTGTCTTTTTCTTCTGATCATCTTGAAGCCAATTATTGATGTAGACATGTGGATGCTTGGATGATGGAGAGAGTCTTCAAAGCCAATTCTTCCGTAAAAACTTAAAATGTCAAAAATTCAAATCCAAAAACCTATGAGTCTAAAAGTCCAAAATATTAAATGAACTATGGACTTTGTGAATACTACAATTATAAGACCAAAAGCCTTCAAGAGTCTGATTATGTAGAGTACACAGTTTTTTTTTTTTTTTACCCATACATTCTATTTGAAAGGTCTTCAAGATTTGTTGCTAAGAGTTGATCGTAAAAATTGTCCCCATTGTCTGGTTCATTCTCTCATTGGTTATTGTCTTCTTCCAATATTGGTGAATCATGAGAGACACTATGCTGGTAGTTAGGATACCGACTTTCATTGACAAATGTTTCTTTGCTGAAGAGAAAACCTAAAATGGCTAAGTTACAGTATATCTTCTGATTTCTATATTCACAGACGAGATGACCATAGTTTCCATTATATGCTAATAGAGGATTATTGGCAAATTTTCTTCATTTATTAAGCTGATCTCTAAGTGAAAATTTTCTGCATGGCCAGGGTCTTCGGTTGAGAAGTCCTCGGTATCCTAGAAATGTTGAAGTTCCTCTGAGGTACATTTTATGCTTGGCGGGGATGCATCTTATTCCTTTCCATTCTGGTAACTTGCTGTCAATTAATACTTCTACAAATGGATGATGCTCTTCCATTACACAAAGTACTAAATGAGCAAGTTTATTTCCAAAATTATCTGTCTGTTCTGAATCTAAAAAAAATTATTCTAGAAACAAAGCCATAATCTAACAATTTTGTGGCTGTTAAATGACGAGTTCTGCCTCTAATCTCTATCTCCAATGGCTTAAAAGTTGCTAGATTTATCTGGCAAAGACAGATCCTGAAATTAAGATTATACTGACATCTTCCAAAATATTCTAGCCTTTCTATACATCTTTCTTCTTGTAAACATGGTTGTTCTTCGTCCTCGTATAGATAAATCCATTGATATGCTATACTGTGGCACTAAACTCCTGCTATGGAAAGGTCTTACAGAAATTGCTGTATAGTGACTAGCTCACTATTTCTGCTATCTTCGGGTAAGGTTTATGTATAAGGTTTACGGTCTTCTATTTCTTGGCTTTTCTTACAAAAAGATTGAATGATAGAATGCTTGAAAAAATACATTCTAGCACTTAATTGTTCAAATTTCTCACTGGTGAGTTGTCTGATTTCTAGGTTTGGAAAGGGAGTGGGTGCTTTATCTGGAGTTAGTTTTTGAAGCTGGCTGGTTAGGGTTCGAATGGTTGCTCTCAATTGCTTTTCCTCGTCTCGGAGCTGGTTTAGCTCTTCACTGACCTTTTTGCCTTTATCCATAATTTTCTTGAAATTTTTGGTAAGGCCTTCACAATGTCTACACATTTGAAGAAGATTTTGAGAATCTAGTTAAGGGTTAGTACTACTGCTCCCTATTATCTAGCTAACTAGAACTCCACTAACAGCAAAAATAGTTTACTGCATCTTGCTCAATGTGTCTAGATAATCTTTAGCTATTTGGCTAATAAAATAATCGATTCCTAATTATCTACGGGCATATGTACTGACTGACTCAAAATCATAAAATCCTTTGAACTGAGGTAAGGAAATTTTTTTAACTAAAGGTTCAACTTCTATCTAGTCATGGTAAATACCAGGCTTGGTTCTTTTGGCTACTACATAGAAAGAAAAACTTTTAGACAAAGATTTATTCTGGATTTTTGAGAAATATATACTAAGAGAATTTAAAGCTGACAAACGTTTAGCTAGGTGGTTAAGGTTGTTCCAAAGGTTATCTAAAAAATATTGTTGAACTGCATCTAGCTAGATTCCTATTAACAGTTTGAACTTGGTTCTGCCCTCATAAATGGGAAGAGCAAATCCCCCAAAGTTCATTGTTCTGCTATTAACTTATTATCACTCCCTTTAATATGAACTACATACTATAAATTAATTTTCACTACACTCTACATGAACTACATACTATATAAATTAATTTGGAATTGACTCCTTTCCAGTTCATTATTGGATTGGAGGGTACTCTTGGACTCTTTTGGGTCCTAATTTGGGTCCATCTCGATAATTCAAATCATTCAATATATATATTCCGTCAAATAAATCATCTCTGCAAAAAATCACAGTGATCGAATATTAATACTCACTTGATCAAATCATATTTCTATCACAATTTATTTTGAAAATTATGTATGCCATTGATGGAAATGTAATCTAATGAAATGCCTATTGATAACCGATTAACGTGATTAATGTACTCTACAAATTTTATAAATTAAACAATTTAAATCATCAATGAATCTAAATCAAAGCTCACAACTATCGAACAACCTTGTTCAATTTGATAATAGATTGAAAAGAGCCCTTCCAATTAAATTCCACCGCAAAAACACCCGCCCACGATATTATAGATGGGGCAAGATCATCTCCAATGGTTCATCAAATCCATCATCAAATTTAAATTTGATGAAAAAAGTTACTTTTTGTTCCTCTAACGGTTCATCAAATCCTAGATTTCACTTTTCTTTTATCAAACTGAGGATCAATGTGCCTTTCATTAAATTATTATGCATTCCCGTTAGATTTTTACCACCGGATGTCCCCCAGATGTCCTCGAATGTCCTCCGAATGACTACTTCAAGGAAAAAATTTGTGAAAAAATTACATTGGTCGATTGACTAGCCAGTCGTCTACCTGGTCGACTAATGGTTTGATGAAGTTACAAAACCCCCTGTTAGAGTATATGATATCAAAGAGAACTTTTACTTCAAATTTTACTCA
This sequence comes from Camellia lanceoleosa, assembly GCA_025200525.1. Lineage (NCBI taxonomy): Eukaryota > Viridiplantae > Streptophyta > Magnoliopsida > Ericales > Theaceae > Camellia > Camellia lanceoleosa. The sequence goes on along the minus strand of CM045760.1, from coordinate 85,084,710 downwards.
AATTTAGATTTCGTTTGAAAATAAGCTATTTTAGTAACTTTCAATTTTTTTACGAAAAAATGTATAAAAAAATAAAAAAGAATGATATGATAACTTATAATAATTTTTTAGGAGATGTTTGGAATGTTCTAAATAAGTGCACTTTTTGACTTTTGATAAAAATATATATATATATATATATGTTAAAAAAATAAAGAAAATTGATAAAAAAGTAGAGAGGAGATGTTGATTGATGTAACCTAAATAAGTGTATGTATGTAAAAAAAAGTGTACTCACTTTTTTGGTGCATGTTAAACAAGCACTTAATATTTTGATCAAAATATATAATTAACAAATAAAACTTTAATGAAAAAATTAATACACCATTTGATGCCTTAAGTCAGGTTAGCATACTTTCCCTTTCTATATTTCTAACATTCAGGTCTGGTTTGAGATACACATATTTTAACTTAAAAGTCAAAAAATTACTAAAAAAATCAAAAAATTATAACTTATATAAAAAAGTTAAAAATTCTCTTTTTTCTTTATTTTATTTTAGAAAAGTCTACAATGTGCACCTTCTAAAAGGGCATATGATATGCACTTATTGTGTGGTTCATATTGTGCCACATCATAAAAAGTAACTTGCTAAACAGGTCATTTAACCGTTACATGAAAGAATCATAACGTTTTTCAAATATCATAACAATACTACAATGAATCATAACAATGTCATAATATTCACCAAAGTGTCATAACAAAGACACTATAAATCATAACAATATAATAACAACTCATAACAAATATAGTTATTTCTAATTAATTATCATAACATTTGAATCGTAACATTTTTTATTATGATCCTCTATGACAAATCATAATTTTTGGTGGTACAAATCATAACTTTTACTAATGAATCATAACCATAACACATTGAGTATAACTTTTTTTCCCACAATCATAACGACATTAACAAACTATCATAATTTTTACCAATGAATCATAACATAGCATGTTGATTGTAATTTTGTCCCGAAAATCATAACAACATTAACAAAACATCATAACTTTTAAATTTTCAAACATAATTAATTGTGTAATCAATTGGTATAGCATATTGGAGTGAATGGAAAATCATAATTGATTGCAAAATCAATTGGATTGAAAGACCACAATTGATTATATAATCGATTAGCAACCAGAGTTTTGAACAATCACAATTGATTGTATAATCCATTAGAATGTAAGGGAGATTCAAATATCACAATTGATTGTAGGAATCCTTGATATAATAAACCTAATTGATTCAATAATCAATTAGTTTTCATAAGCCACACTAAACCAATTAATTCCCAACTTATTCATAGTTTCCAATCAATTAGTAAAAGCCTAATCATTAATATCAATTTAGTCAATATTCAAATAGTAATTGATCGATTGATCGGTCGCCATTTATATGTAATTATGTTGTTGGGTTGTCATTACCTCAAACATTATTACTAACAAAAACACATGACACTCTGTAGACACCCCATTTTTGACCGACCTTAAGACTTAAACGTCATCGATTGAGCACTCAGTGATAGTGCATGTTGTGCTCGTTTTGGGTTTCCGGAGTTTTGGCCCAGTGCCTTGCCTCCGGGCCTCTGAACTCTTTGTGCTTCAGCTCGGTTTGCGGACCAAGCCTTGTTTTCCTTGCCTGAGGGAAGGAGAGGTCTTGTAAACCCCTTCTTGTGGTCGTAGACCACTTTTTCGTGGTCGTAGGCCACTTTTCCCGTTTGGAGACTAGTTTCCGATTTTCGGAGCCTTCGGCCGCATGCCTTGTCTTGGGACCGCTTAACGTTCTCCGTTTGGCGTGGTTTTTGAACCACACCTTGTTTCCTTGGCCTAGAGGGCCACTGTGGTTTGGGAGACCACTTTTGTGGTCGTAAACCACTTTTGGTGCTCGTCAGCTAGTTTTCGAGGCTCCCGGCTGTGCGCTTTGCCTCCCGAACTTTCGTCTTGCGTCCGCTTTGGTTTGTTTTTGGTACAAACCTTGCTTTCCTTGTTTGGAAGGTGGTATAATGGTAGGAGACCAGTTTCTCTTCCCGCAAACCACTTTCCTTTCTACCAGCCAGTTTTCTGCTCTGACAACTAGTTTTCTTGGTCTTTGGACCATCTTTTCTGGTCGGCCACCACACCTTTTGCTTGTTTTCATGCTGCTGACCATCTCCCACTATGGCCAACCAGTTGTCTTCTTGGGAGACCACTTAAAGTGGTCAGCCGACCACTTAAAGTTGCTGGCCGACCACTTCAAGTGGTCGGCTGCTTTTTGTCACATTTTTAGAGATATTTTTGGCCAGCTAGCACAGCTGGAAAGCACAAGAACCATCCTCCATACACGTGTATGAAGGGATGGCCTTGAGCCTTAGCTTCTTGAAGAAGCTTGTGCTTTTGCTCTCTATAAGAGGGAGGCTCTCCCTCCCTTCTCCAGGTTCAGCTTTTTGTGTTAGAGAAGGATATATACACCTTTGTCTCTATAATCCTCCATCTCTTTCATTTTTGTGCCTTAAAGTGTCATTTTGTTTCACTTTTGTACACAAACACACACTCAAACACCATACTCTTGGAGCTGAGGTCCCTTGAAGTTGTTTTTGGAGTTCTTGGACTGGTTTGAGCTTAAAGAAGCTACTGGAGTTGCAGCTCTGAAGGTGGTCTTCAAGGGTGAGCTTTTAACCTTTTAAACCCCCATTTTTGCTTAAGCTTTTAGCCCTACTTGCATGCTGTTTTAAGCTTAACTCTTAACTAAAAAAAGTTCTGAATTTTGGTGCTTAAGATCTTTGTTTAAGGTCACTTTTGTATTTGGGGTTGTTTACCCCCTCTTAGGCCTTGTTTGGCCTTGCTTTTGTGCCTTCTTTGTGAGCTTTTGGGACCGCCTTGTTTTGGCCTCCTCACCACTGAAATCCAGAGGAATTTCAGTGGTGGGGATGGTGTTTTAAGGTCCCAAAAAGGAGAGGGTCATCCCCTCTCCTTGTGTCTTCAATACTTGTCTTGAATGCCTCATGTGTGAACATGTTTGTTAAGTTTATGTTGGCCATATCTTAGCTTGTATTTGGGCTTATTTTGCTGAGGCATACCACTATTTTTACTTGGTTTGGTCACTCCATGCATGGTTTATACACTTGTAGTGTAAATCTCACAAACTAGCTTTGTATGCTTCATGAAGTAGCATGTCATTCTAGCTTTCCTTGAGTCCATTTCAGCATGTTTTTGGTGATGTTTTGCCATGTCATACCTCTGTTAGGGTTTGGTTTGGTCACCTCTTGCATGCTCCATGCACTTGTAGTGTATTTCCATGAATTAGCCTAACATGCATCGTGCTTTAACATGTCATTCTAGCATGCTTTTGGCTTAACTTCAAGAAGCTTTTGTCCATGTTTTAGCATGCTCTAGCTCTGATTTGTGTTGTTTTGGTCATGCATGCCATACTTTGTATAGCTATAGTGCATTCTAGCTTGTTAGCTTTATGCGTCAAGTCCACTAGCATGCTTTACTTGGCCTATTTGAATGATTTGGCATCATTTCATATGTGATTTCAATCCATGTTTCATGCTCATGCACTTGCATTTATCACTCATTCAATGCGTTGGAGGGTTTGCCCCTTTATGCCTTAACATGAATCATTGCGTATGCCTTCATGCCTTAGCTTGCGAGCCACCATTTCAATGTAGTTTTGGGGTTATTTTGCCATGATATAACTCTGATTTTTATTGGTTAAGTCATCACATGCTTGGTCTTAATAGGTGTAGTGTAATCCACCTTATTTGCCTTGTATGCATCATGCCTTATGCCCTTCATGCTAGCTTGTTTCGGCTTCCTTCCATGCTTGTTTTAGTATCATTTTGACATGTTCTAGGATTGTTTTGGGTTGCCTTTTCCATATCCTTCATACTTTGTATAGCTGTAGTGCAATTGGCCTTGCTAGCTTTGTGTTTTGTTGACTCATGCATGCTATCTTTGAGCTATTTTGATGATTTGGCATCATTTAATACTTCATTTTAGAGCTTATAGCATTGCCATGTTCCTACTTCTTTCATGCTTTGAATGCCTTTAAATGTTGTGCATTGTTGCCTTACTTATGGCCTAGCATGTATGCCATCTTGCCTAGGCCTTTGAGCCTCCATCTTAGCATGTTTTGGTCATTGTCTTGACCTATTTCAGCTCTGTCTATGTTTGGTTCATGCACTTGTGCCATGTATTGCATGCCTCCTTTGTAGTCCTCCTTATTAGCTTTCATGCTTTAGGACCTTTGCATGCCATGCTTGCTATGTTTAAATGATTTGGCATCATTTCTTACTTAATCTCAGTGCATTTAGTGTTGTCACACTTCCATGTTTATCACTCCTTGAGCACTCTTGAGAGTTGTGCCCTTAGGCCTAATTGATTGGCCAATGCATTATGCATGCATGCTTTGTATTTTGTGCCTTTGTTTTGGGTGTTATGGCCACTGATTTGGGCATGACTGAGGTCTACCCACTTTCGGTTTAAGCCCATTGAGCATCGTATATGCCATGTTACATCGCATCAGTGTATGTTATGTTATTGTTTGCATTGCGCATGCCATGCTCTTGATTTGCATTGAGTATGCCATGATCGTATCGCATTGAGTATGCTAGTTGACATTCGCATTGTGTATGCTAGTTGCATTGTATCATATTGTTGCATGCTTATGTTGTCTTGCCTCGAATATGCATACATTAGCATTGTGCATGTCATTAGCCTTGTTAGGTTGTTCATGTTGCATTGCATGTTTGCATGCTCAAGTCATATTGCATATTTGCATGCTTGTGTTGCATTGCATTTTCACATATTCCATGTTACATAGCATTGTGCATGCCATGTTATGTGTTGCATTGTGTTTGGAATAGGTGTTAGTCCAAACATGGGAAACGAGGGACGTTTTATACTTGAAGTGATGAAACGTGCCTCAATTCTCGGTCACCGACGCTCTTGATCATACATGATAGAGTTTTAGGCCTTATGTGTTTACTTGTGCATTCATTTTCATATTGAATTGTGCAACTTCGCCTCTCGGCCATCATGCATCGAAATGCGTGATTGGTGGCTCGATGGTCGAAAACCACACCCCCTTGAGCTTATGAAATAATAGGGAGGGTGGTTGTGCACACATACCTTGCAAATACATTGTCATGCCTTTTCTTGCTCTCTGTTGCAGCAAATTAGAAGAGTGCAGCAATAACTAGTCGGCCAGACAGAAAAACTAGCTGGCCGACTGTAGACACCCCATTTTTGACCGACCTTAAGACTCAGACGTCACCGATTGAGTGCTCGGTGATGTTGCATACTGTGCTCGTTCAGAAGTCTCAGAGTCGCGGCCGCGTGCCCTGCCTCCGGACTTCCGAACTCTCTTCTGTGCCTTGTCTCGGTTTGCGAATCAGGCTCGGTTTTCTCAGTTTTCTTTCCCGTGGGAAGGGAGTGGTCCGTTAGACTATCTCCCGGTGGCCGTGTGCTACATTTCGTGGGTCGCAGTTATTTTGCCCATTTCGAGGTTCTTGCCGTGTGCCTTGGCTCGGGACCGCCCAACCATCTCCGAGTTCTCCGGTTTTTGGCATGCACCTCTGTTTCATCATTCCGAGGAACACTGGGGCCTCTGATGCCCACTTCGTGGCCGTATGCCACTTTCGGTGCCTGTAGCCGGTTTTCGGGACCCCGAACTGCGTGATTTGGGCCCCGAGCATTCATTTTGCATCAGTTTTCTCTGATTTTTGGCAGGAACCTCTGTTTTGTCATTCCGAAGGACACTGGGGTCACAGATGCCCACTTCGCTGCTGAACACCACTTCCGGCACCTGCAGCCCATTTTCGGGATCCCGAATTGCCCGGTTTTGGCTCCGAGCGTTCATTTCTCATTAGTTTTTGTTCAAATTTGGCAGGTACCTCTGTTTCAACACCAGGAAGAACCCTGGGGTTGGGAGGCCAGCAATTATCCCAGATAACCAGTTTCGCTCTTCCGGCGCCCGTTTTGCTCACTTCCGGGCCAATGTTGAACACCCTGGGGATATTTTCTTCCAACCAAAGCTACATATCTGTGATCAAGGGACATGGGAGGACCCTAAAAACCACTGGTCGGCCAGAAATTCTGGAGTTCATTTTTGAGCCCCTTCTTCAAGCTCTATGTTGTGGCTCCTACTTCAGTGTTGCCAATTTCCGACCTTGGAACCTTGTTCCACACATCTGGGAGGACCCTAAAAGTTGGTGGTCGGCCAGAAATTATGGACTTCATTTTTGAGCCTCTCCTTCAAGCTCTATGTTGTGGCTCCTGCTTCAGTGTTGCCAATTTCTGACCTTGGGGCCTTATTCTACACATATGGGAGAACACTATTGCATGGTGGTCGGCCAGATTTTTTTACACTTCATTTTTTGGCCATGGCCGGCCGGCCAGGGTGAGTGGCTGGCCGACCAGGTGGGATGGCCGGCCGGCCACCTCCCAGAAATTCACCTGGCCGGCCAGCTTTCTGCTTTCTAGCTCTTTCCAGCTGTCCGGATATTTTTCAAAATATCCCGGGCATCCGGGGGATATTTTGGGAGGGAAATCTTGCCTCCATTTCCCTCCCTTTTACACCCCTTTCTTGCCTATTAAAAGGGCTGGCCTCCTTCTTTATGAGGGTTAGACAATTACTTCTCAAGAGTCCCTCTCCCATAGCCTCCATCTTCACCCTCAAAAATTCAAAAAACTTCAAGCTTCCTAGCTAATTCCTTCACCAACCCTAAGCTCTACCATCAACAACTCCATTTTAGCAGCAAGGAATTGATTTTCAGAGGCCAAGAGTCAACAAATTGAAGCCAAGAAGCAACAAAAGTTAGCTCTTCAAGGGTAAGTCACTAAATCCCTTTTTCTAGCATTTTCTTGCATCAATTCTTTACCCTATTTTCTTTTTGTTTTGGGCTTTGACCCCTACTGGTTTTATGCTCATTTTGAGCCCCTCTACAACTTTGTAGAATGGCTCAACTCTGTTTGGTGTCTCCATAATATACTTCCTTCAATACCACTCTTTAGGCCATTAATTTGCATGCTTTATTCTCCTTATGAGTAATCTAATTTTGAGACTGATGTAAACTGTTAGTATGCTTATATTGAGCCCCTATTCAACATTGAAGAAGGGCTCAACCATGTTTGGTGATTCTAGCATGCACCTCCTTTGTAATTCCTCCATTTTACCGTAAAATTGCATGAGTGTTTTGGCCTATTTGCAATCTGAGTTGGAGCATGCAACCTACTGATATTGTGCTTATTTTGAGCCCCTCTTCAACTTTGAAGAAGGGCTCAACTTGGTTTTCTTGCTCTACATGCTACTTGCTTTGAATTCTTGTTCCACTCTCATTTTGCATGCTTTTTTAAGCTCACCATGCTTCGGATTTCAGCCTTCATCAGGCCTATAGAGTGCCTTATTTTGGTCCATTTTTCATTCTTTGTTAAGGGTCTTAGGCCATTTGATGATTGGTTTTGGTACTTGCTTTGTAATCTTCCATATTTTCCGTAAAATTGCATGCTTTGTTAGGCTTGCTTAGCTTCGGATTTCAGCCTTCATCAGGCTTAGAAAATGTTTTTTTTTGGTCTTTTCTTCAAGTTTTATTAAGGGTCTCAAGTTTTTTGGTCATTGCTTATGGTACCTCCCTTTATAGCCCTTGTTAGCTCATTATATTGCATGCTATTTTGAGCCTATCTACATGCTGATTTTGGAGTTGTAATTCACTGTAAATATGCATGTTTTGGACTCCTCTTCAAAGTTGTAGAAGGAAATTTTGTGGTTTGAATTTTCCATATACCACTTGCTTTGTAACCCCCCTCTTTTCCCGTATTTTTGCATGCCATTGTTGCCATATCTATACTCATAATTTGGCCTTGTTTTGTACTGAGAAGATGTCATTTTTGGGGCTGCCTTGCTACTGTTTTTGCTTTCATGTACTGATTTTGCATGTTTAGCATAGCCGTAGGCCATTTCGGGTACCTAAAATCACATTTCGGGATGATTTCATGCGTTGATTGTCATTTCGTATCACTTCGGGGCTGTTTTCCCCTTTCATTTAGTGGCTGAAATTTGGTTTGCATGCTTGCATATCATTTTCCATGTCATTTCATGCTTTAGTGCATTACCTCGTTTTGCGTGCCCGTGGGCACGCACTTCGAGGCACTCCATTTTCATCCGACGGCAGCCTATGTGAGTGCGGCTGAGGCTCTCTCATGTTGGCGTAAGCCCATCATTGCATTCCATATGCTATTTCATACATTCCTCGGTTTGCGTGCCCGTGTGCGCGTATTTCGAGGCGCATCTTTTTTATCCGACGACAGCCTATGTGAGTGCGGCTGAGGCTCTCTCATGTTGGCGTAAGCCCATCATTGCATTCCGTATACCATTTCATCATCGCCTCGGTTTGCGTGCCTGTGGGCATGCATTTCGAGGCACTTCGGTTTTACCCAATTTCCATTTCATCATCGCCTCGGTTTGCGTGCCTGTGGGCACGCATTTCGAGGCACTTCGGTTTTATTCGATTTTCATTTCATCATCGCCTCGGTTTGCGTGCCTGTGTACACGCATTTCGAGGCACTTTGGTTTTACCCGATTTCCATTTCATCATCGCCTCGGTTTGCGTGTCTGTGTGCACGCATTTTGAGGCACTTTGGTTTTACCCGATTTCCATTTCATCATCGCCTCGGTTTGCGTGCCTGTGGGCACGCATTTCGAGGCACTTCGATTTTATCCGATTTTCATTTCATCATCGCCTCGATTCACGTGCCTGTGGGCACGCATTTCGAGGCACCCTGTTTTATCCGCTTTGCATTTCATGCCATCGCCACGGTTTATGTGCCCGTGCGCACGCTTTTCGAGGCGTTTCATTTTCATCTCATTTTCATCCGAATTGTGCATACTAGGTTGTATCTTAGATTGCATTCATGTATTATCTCGGTTTGCGTGCCCGTGTGCACGTATTTCGAGATTACTCATTTTCATAGCATTGTGCATGCTAGGATATATGTTAGTTGCATTTCACGCATATCATGCATATTGCATCGTGTTCGGGATAAGAGTTAGCCCGGGCACGGGAAACGAGGCATGTTTCGTACTCCGAGTGACGGAACGCGCCTCAATTCCTAAGTCACCAACACTCCGGATTACCCATGATGGAGTTAGGTTTTATTGTAGCATTCATATACATTCATCTTATATTGAGTTGTGCAATCCGATTCCTCGGCCATCATGCATCGAGATGCGTGATTGGTGGCACGAGGATCGAGGCATACATATATTTGTGAAATACATTGCTATGCCCCTTTCCTGCTCTCTGTTGCAGCAAAATGAAAAATCAGCAACCTTTCGAAACTCGGCACGCATTTCAAGAAAAATGCAAACAGAGGCTAATCGGGGCACCGTCGTGGATTTCCGCGCAAAGGCATCCGGGCATGCATCATTTCATCATCCGAAGCGATAAGCGGTCCACGCTTGCATGCCGATGTTACTCTTTTTGTAATTATTTTGTTAATTAATTAGAAATCATAATATTCTTTTATTCGGAATCAGTATATTTATTGGACCCTCTGTGGCGAGGCACAAGCGTAATAAGGGTGTGTGAGTGTGATGTATGTCTTCCAACCCCCATTTTTTTCTCCCTTTTATTTATCCGCTTACAATGGTTAGATATAGGGCATATTTCAATTCGTACAAAGATGACAAAGATGTTTGCATCATTCATCTGTTTTGCACGCATCGCCTTGCAGATCATACAACTGCACCTGTATTTCAATTCCAAATTGAATACGTGTTAGTTGTAGCATCATCATATGCCATCTTTAGAGTAGCCGAGCCTGCTATAGTTCGCATCTTTGCATGTGTTGCATTAGGCATTTCAATATATTTAGGATCATGCATGATTTCTAATCAGTTTTCTGTTTTGGTTTGGAGTACTCGGTGAGTTTTATGCTTTAGCATCCTTGCATGCGTGTGAGTGTTGCCATGATAGCATGCTTGCCATGAGGCTATGTGCTTATGTGATATAACTGCCTTGAATGCCTGTGGGTGAAGGTTGAGTTATCTGAATTGGGACAATTCATCGACTGTTTGTTTTAAGCCCACTAAATAGTGGCAAAATCATGTTTTCTAAGCCCACCCGAGGGTGGCAAATCCGCATTTTAGCCTACCTACGGGTAGCACCATCACACCATTTTCAAAGAAACAAAAATGAAATGTTTTGTTCCAATTCAGACGGCCCAGTCTATACTTGTTTGCTGCGAGCATCACATAGTAATCTAGGCTAATAACCGGAATAAGAACTCACAATGTTTTCAAAAACAGATATCATGGTTAGTAGAGGCCGGTCTTTGACCGGACGAGAGGGGGTGCTCACGACGTGACCTTCCCTAATCGTACCCAAGTTCCCGAGCCAACTTTGGTAATGACGGACACGTGGCCTTTCGGCACCGAGTCAGGGTTTCCTAAATTTCCCATTTTAAAATATTTAGGTGGCGACTCTGTTATCTGGCGAAGCAGTCCATGTTTGGCACTTCTTTCAAAAAATCTGTTTTTCTTCAAAACGATTTGCCGGATTTGGACTCTTTGGTTCAAGATTAAGAACCACAACAAAATCGAGTCCGAACTGTAGCGAGGTCCCCCGCGGGCGTTGTTACACCGACCACTTTTTCTGGTTTGCAGTAGCAAAAAATGGTCGGCAGGTGGCTGCAGATACCAACAATTGGTCGGCCACCCTCCTACAGGTCCCCAAGATGAGTTAGAAGCTTTCTGGAGCTTGGTGCAAGGTTCTGAGAACAATTGCAAATAGAGGCAAGTTTGGGCATCGCGACGAATTTCCGAACGAGACGACCGAGCATGCATGAACTCTTCTCCTTCTGAGGACCTTGCTTTACTGTTTTATTTAGCTAATTTGTTTAGCTAGTTTATGCTTTGGATTTTGTACCTTAAGTAGTTAATGCGTTTAGCTGCTTAACTGTTTTGTAATAGTTAGTTAACTAGGATTAGTTAATTAGCTTCGTTGTGATGTAATAATTAGTTTAATTAGCTTAGATTAGCTAGTTAGCTTCTTATTCAGTCCCTCCGTCGAGAGGGTCAACTGTTGTAATAAGCGTGCGTGTGTGTGGTGCATGTCTTCCAACCCCCATTTCTTTCTCCCTTTTACTTAACCGCTTTCGATAGTTAGTTTTAGGGCATATTTCGATTAGCATACCTTATGCTTGCATGTGTGCATCTATTCATCTGTATTGCATGCACCGGGCTCGGCGCATCATACTAACTGCATAGTATTTCAATACTTACTTGAATACATGTTCAAACAGCATGTTATCGAGTTGCACTTCACATAACATCTTAGAATAGCCGAGCCTATCTAAGTTGCATTTTCGCATGTGTTGCATTAGCCATCTTAACATGAACTAGGGTCATGTATGATTTCTAACTAGTTCGTTGTTTTGGCTCGGAGTACACTGTGAGTGTTTACGCTTTAGCATACTGCATGTGTATTATTGATTGCCATGAAAGCATGTTTGCCATGAGGCTAACTACTTATGTGATTAACTGCTAGAATGCCTGTGGGTGAAGGTTGGATTACTTGAATTGGAACAATTCATTAAAATCCCTTATTTAGCCTACACGAGTAGCAAACTCCAAATCATTTTCAAACGAATATGTAATGTTTTGTTCCAAATTAGGCGATCTAGTCTATACTTGTATGATGTGCGCATCACGTAGTAAGATTAGCTAATTAACCGGAATAAGTGCACATGTGTTTTCAAAAACAAAATATCATACTTAGTACAGGCCGATCTTTGATCAGGCGAGCGGGGGTGCTCATTGCATGACCTTCCCCTCTCATACCCAATTTCCTGAGCCGAGGCAACTTTGGTGATGACGGACACGTGGCCTTAGACAAGAGTCAGGGTTTCCTAAATTCCCCCCAAAAATAAAATATCTAGGTGGCGACTCTATATCTGGCAAAGCAGTCTATGTTTGGCACTTCTTTATTAAAATCAGTTTTCCAAAAACGATTTGCCAGATTTGGACTCTTTTGGTGATTTATCGGTCTTACATTGCACTTTGCGAGATTAGATTCAGAACCGTGACATGGAGTCCGAACTGTAGTAGCTCAGAACAAAACGAGATTCGTGTCCCTCGCGAGCGCGGATATCGGAGAGTTCCCGGGAGCGCATCTACACACTCCAACTACATTTCTCGCTCTACAGTTCTCTCTCTCTCTCTCTCTCTATCATTATCGTCAATGTTAATGTTACCTAAAATGTTGTTGCTATGACTATCTCATCGACTCTCACTCTTTCTTTCCTTGTCATTATTAGTGAATTAGACAATAATGTTATTGTTACCAACTTCAATTAATCATGCCCTTTGATCTATTGAAAACCATCATCATCGACTTAGACCATTTTAATAGCATTGTTGCCACTACTAGTGTCATGTTGTCATTATGTCCAAATGATGACGTCGAATATAAATCACTGTGACACATTTATAACTATGGCACATACCAGTAGTAGTCCTTACCTATTATTTCGTAGTTGGTCACTACCTTTTTACCATCACTTCTTTTATTCTTAGATATATATTGTTTGTCATTATACCCACCTTAGTCCCTATATTATTTGTCTTTTCTTATTTTTGGTCCGATTTGCTAACTTCTGAAGATAACTGTGGAATTTTAAAAATTAACTTTCCTACTTTGATCACTTAGAAAACTTTGTTTTCCCACTTCAAAATAGATAGGTCATGGTAAACGGTAAATAGAAGTGTTCTATAATGGAGGATTGCATGTTAAGGTGGTCTATAGCGGAGGTTTTCATATAAATGAAGGTCAACTTGACCCATCCCGCATTTTCCGTCACAAAAGCATAACATTTGTTACAATTTGGGCCAAAGTGAAAAGAATATAATAGTTTGGTCATTTTTGTACAAATGTAGGTGAACTTGACCCATGCTGCATTTTCTGTCACAAAATTATAACATCTCTTACAATTTGGACCAAAGTGAAAAGAATATAATAGTTTGAAGAACAAAGTGAGAAAGTATTCATAGGTAAGCAGGGCGACCATTTTATAAAATGTAAACCATGCCTTAATCTATGAAGAAATTATTGATTTAATTAATATCATAATAATTAATATTTATTATTAGAAAATATGCTAACATAATTTAATATGAAGATTTAATAATTTTAATAAAGGTAAAAAAGGAAATATCATTTTGCCTCTCATACTATCACTAAAAATTAAGTTAACCTCTATTTATTAATTTTACCCTTGCTGTTGCTTCATGAGATTTGATGAAATAATTAGAGATAATTTTTTAACACTTTTGAAGAAAAAAAACAAAAATAACTAAATGGGTATTCAACTAAGGCCTCGTTTGGGAACCCTCTTTTTTAGCCAAAAAGCCAAAAAGTTACTAAATTAGCCAAAAAGCCAACAACCCATACCAAAAAGTCAAATATTCTCTTTTCTCTCTACTTCTTGCACATCTTTTCGTAAAAAGCCAAAAAGTCATCCGAAACATACTAGTTTTTTTTAACTCATATTTTAGCCAAATAGCCAAAAAATTACTAAATTAGCCTGTTCCCAAACGGGACCTAAGTCGCAGTAACATTAAAATATCTATTCGTTTCTCACTTTCCACACTTCCCAAACAATTGCTAAAGGTAATACATCTCAAACCACTATAATTTTCTTTCTCATAGGAAAAACAAGCCACCACAAGAGTAATTGTTAGAAACATAAACAGATTTCAATAAATAAATAAAAAATTACAGTCTCATATCAGTTACATGAATACAAAACTTAATTACCCACACATCAGATTTCACACGCTGAAGCCAAATTTCAAGGATATACACACATATATATATATATGGAATCAAAACAACTACCAAAGAAAAGAGGAGCTTCAGAGTCGTCTCTGAAGAGAGCTCCAGAGTCGTATCTGAAGAAGGCAAATAGGAGCTTTAGATTGGTATGAAGAATAAGGGTTTTAGGAAAACAAAGTGAAGAGGGTTTGTGAAACATACAACAATCGGTAAACAAAATTGTAACCGGTTAAGAGAGTATTCAATATTTTTAATCAAATTATTTAATGGTTGAGATTAATTTATAAATATCTAATAATTTAAAATAAATGTATACATGATGTGCACTATTTAATAAGGTGCACATCTTAAACAGCTCCCTTTTTTTTTTTTTTTTACAACTTTTCATAAAAATTAAAAAATTATTTTTAAATATACTAATTATTTTACCTTATATTTTAATAAAAATAATAAAAAATTACTAAAATAATCAGTTGCAAACGAGACCTCGTTATCTTCCGTCTTCTCTCTGGCCATGTTTGATTGGAGGTTTGGGAGGGTGAATTGGATTAGCAATTCGTGAGACTCACCAAACCTTTGTTTGGATGCAACACAATGTGATAGGAGTAGTAGTAAAGGGAGCTTAGTAAGGATTAACTTGGGTGAAATTTAGGTGGGATTAAGAAAATAATGAAGGAATTGAGTCTATTTTATATAAAAAATTTATTATTTTAATTTTTTTTTACCAAGTGCTCCTATTTATTTTAATATTTGTTTTAATTTTTTTTAATATAGAAATAATTTATTTATTTATTTTATGTAAAAATAATTTAACAATTCCATCACTAACTATTTTTCACACTATTATCAAAATAAATACACTTTTACTTAAGCTTTTCATTAACAATTCATATATTAACAATCTCTTTATAAATAATTATCTTACTAATAACCTCATCTACCCTAATTCACTAATCCGTGAAACAAACGTGGCCTCAGCACAAGCCCTGTCGGTGGAGTGACAAGTCCTAATTTCACAGTCGCTACAACGTAGCTGTCGTCTCTTGTAAGTCAAATTTTCTGTTCTTCTCATATTACAGCTATATATATACTCAGATAAACAAAGAGAGACAACACAAGCCCCTAGAGAGAGAGAGATACAGCTGTTTTCTCTCTTCTTCTGCTTCAGTTCATACTATCCCCCCTTGTTAGGCACTTGTTCGATCTCCATTGTTACACATTCGAATTCGATTTTCGCCTTCTCTATTTGAAGCTTGATCTTGATCAACCAAGCCTCATTGTTTTTGTGGCGGACATTGCGATAACCCAACCCCTAGATCTCTAAGGTATTCTCTTCTTTTACTCTCTCGTCTTGTACTCAATTTTGCTCAATTCTTCTGCTTGGTTGCTCAGAAAACATACCATAAGAAAATGAATTTTTTTTTTCCAACGATCTTCACTTTAACTACTCCAGCGAATTCACGCTAACATTTGACAGATTGAATTTCAATTTATTTATTTTTTTACACTCAGATCTGGGCTGTAATTTAAGCCGACTTTAGCAAGAGGCTTGCTTTTGAAGTGGAAGACTGAGAAAAGAAGATTCCATTGATTTATGTGCACTTGGATTATAAGGCTTTGGATATGTTAATTGTCTATATATCTTGCTGAGACTGAAGCCTAATTCTATTCCATTGTTCTCATCCAAAGGGAATTGAGCATGGAGTCAGAAGGAGAAAGTGGGGTTAGTATTCACAAAAACTATAACACTTCCCCCTTTGATTTGCAGTTTGATCCATTCTAATTTTGTCATTTTATTCACATGTGAATTTTCTTGTTCTCTATTTTCTTGTTTTGACCTTAGTGCTGCATTTATTTTATTCTATACAATATCTGGTTAGCATAGATTTGCCAATTACTATGAATAGTTATACAATTCTTCCACATATCTATATATTTGGGTATGTTTTGAGTTTGCAGATTTGGATTGATACCTTTCATGTCATTGCACTATTGGGTTTTTGAATGAGTTTGGGCATTGTGTTTGCCTCAGGGGAAGTCCTTGAAGAACCTGGGTGGTCAGGTCTGCCAGATCTGTGGTGATAATGTTGGCTTGACTGCGGGTGGTGAACCATTCATTGCTTGCGATGTCTGTGCATTCCCTGTTTGCAGACCCTGCTATGAGTATGAGAGGAAGGATGGAAATCAGTCTTGCCCTCAATGCAAAACCCAATACAAGAGACATAAAGGTTTGTTTAAGACAGTTAAGCATTATCTCACTATATATATGTTTATATATATTGTGGTTTAGACATTTGAGGGAAGAAGGCAAATTACTTGTATCTCTGTTTGTGTTTTACTGATATATCTATTTGTCTTTAAAGCTTAAGCTAAATAATTATCCTTTTAACTAGAAACAAGAGGAGACAGTAGCAGCCTATGAAGCACGCGTACGGGTACGGGTACGGGTATTGGTACAATATGGGTACGTCAATACGGTAAAATCTAAAAAAAGTAGGGTACGGGTACGGCTTGGTATGTTTGTAAAAAAATATTTATTTTTAATTTAGAGTAATGTAAAAATTAATTAAATGATTTAATTTGTTAAGATCCAACCTATAATTAAGATTTATTAATGTCAAAAGTAAAAATATAAATCAAAATTAAGTGTCAACATATTAAATAACTTACAAACCACAATTTAATTTTAAAATCATGTTAAGCATAAAATTAAAAATATAGAAGTCTAGTAAAAGGAATTTTATCTCTATAGTAGAAGAAAATATCGTTTTAATTGAGGTACGATACGGCTTGAATGTATACTAGGTACGTCTCGGTACGCCAGAAATTAAGAAGAAATAATTTGGGTACGTGTTTCGTGTACCCGGTACGTATGCAGAAGTACCATACGAGGTACCATACGCCGGTAAGTACCCGATACGGGTACAGCATGTTTTTCAAAGTACCCATGCTTCATAGGTAGCAGCAGTATAATTTTTTTCTTAGGATAAACATTCAAAATGTTAAATTTACAAATTATCTTAAAGAAATCACACTCATCCAAAAAATATGATGAAAATATATTTTTTGATAAATTTTATCCCTAATGGCAGAATTAATAAAAAACAAAAAATAAATTGAATTTGGTGGATGCCAATTTGGCACAAATAAACATTTTTTTGACAAGTAGAAAATATTATTAAGAAAAAAACGGATTCTACGATCAAGTTCAAAATACATGGTCTTGTAGTACAAACAACCACAATAGTCTCTCAATAGAGAAATACAAAGATCAACAAGCATGTTAAACAAACAACTCAAGTGGAAAGTCTCCAGAACATTTAAAAGAATTTTAAACACACCTCAACACGTCAAAAACCAATAAAGAAAACACACCTTAAACTTTTTTGGAGTTGAGTGGACTTTTTGGGGGACTAAGTTCAGTTCAAAGTCTTCAGAGCAACAAGCTCATACTAGTAGTAGTAGGTGAAGGGTGTTCAAAATTTTATTTTCAAAGGTGACAAATTAACAATCCAACATATATACAGCTGTATATTTTTTTCAGGTTGTTCAAGTGAACACCCTAGAATGTCTGAAGTGCCACCCCTGAGAGGAGATATTCTTATATCTGTGAAGCACATGTAATGTGTTATGGTGTGTTATCAGTCATTAGTTGTTTTTTAGAAACATTTTTATTTTATATATGAGATAATGTTCTAGACATTACTAAGGAAGATTTTGCTCTTCATTCGGAGCTGAGTTTTTGTTATCACTACTGGTTGACCAACTTTTTTCGATGCTGTCTTCTTGAGTAATCCACTTATTTGACAAACATTTTAAAGCAGTTGTTAAGTAACTAAGCTAAGGTCTTGGACATTTACAAACATTTTAAAGCAGTTGTTAAGTAACTAAGTTCAGGTCTTGGACATTATCTCTGTGAATGTCAGTTCTCATTCATGGTGTTGATTCCAGGAAGCCCAGCTATTGGTGGTGATGCAGAGGAGGACTGTGATGCTGATGTTGATGCAAATGATATTCATTACAATTCACAAAATCAAAACGAGAAGCAGAAGGTCGCAGAGCGCATGTTGAGCTGGCACATGACATATGGACGAGGGGAAGAAATTGGGGCTCCAAACTTTGATAAAGAGGTTTCCCATAACCACATTCCTCTGCTTACTAATGGACAGGAGGTCTGTCAAAAAGAATCTACTGTTCTATCTTGTACTTGTACGTGATCTGCTTTGAAAATTAATTGTTCCTATTTATCTGTTTTAAAGGTTTCTGGAGAGTTGTCTGCAGCATCTCCTGAGCGTATTTCTATCTCATCTCCTGGACCTGGTGGTGTGGGTAAGCGTGTACATCCGCTCCCTTACTCTGGAGACATGAATCAATCACGTATATCTCCTGAACGTATATCTCTTTTGCATAATGTATTTCTTTCCTGATGTGATTCTAGTTTCTTGATAATTTGCTTTTTACAGCTAATATTAGAGTTGTGGATCCAGTGAGAGAGTTTGGGTCCCCAGGATTAGGTAATGTGGCCTGGAAAGAAAGAGTTGATGGCTGGAAGATGAAGCAGGAGAAGAACGTTGTTCCCATGAACACTAGCCATGCTACTTCTGAGAGGGGAGCTGGAGATATTGATGCCAGTACGGATGTGCTTGTGGATGATTCTTTGCTGTAGGTTTCCATTTCAATGAATTTCATGAATTTTTGCTGCCCCCTTGTTTAGTTAATTGTACTTTCGCTGTGGCTCATGTTGTCAGCTCGAAACGTTTATCAATTCTCAGCATGTTTTTCTTGGGTTTGTTATGACAGTAACTACACAGCTTAAGCAATTTCTTGAAGATGCTAATAATTTTTCCTGATTGCTTGGTTAAACATAACTGCTTGACTTGTGTGCGTGTGTGTTTTTGTTTTTTCCTTTCATATTTTTATTTTTTTTTGTTTATTTATTTTTTTTTGACATGTGTTCTCCACATCAAAGAAAAAATAAAAAAATAAAAAAACAATAAAAAATAAAAATAAAAATGTGTGGGTTCTAGACATGTGGTTGACACAGCTTCTACTTACATTCACGTTGATGTTTTTTTTAAGGTTTAGTTTCCTTGTCATTTTACTTTTTTTTCAATATCTTTTGTTGTGAGGGTTATTTGTCATGCTTATTTTCCTTTGTTGTGCAGGAATGATGAAGCTCGGCAGCCTCTTTCTAGGAAGGTTTCTATTCCATCATCCAGGATAAATCCTTACAGGATGGTTATTGTTCTGCGGCTCGTTATTCTTTCTATTTTCTTGCATTATCGGATAACAAATCCTGTGCGCGATGCCTATGCTCTGTGGTTGGTATCTGTGATATGTGAGATTTGGTTTGCTTTATCCTGGATATTGGATCAGTTCCCTAAATGGCTTCCAGTAAACCGTGAAACATATCTTGATAGGCTTGCACTTAGGTGAGATGACTTTTCAAGTTATCCACCTTTCTTTAATTATAAGTTGGTCCCCATTTTACTTCTAATTTGTATCATATGAGTTCCTTTGCCCCTCAGATTTTTAACTTGAAGTTACATGGTTACAGATATGACCGAGAAGGAGAGCCATCACAACTAGCTGCTGTTGACATTTTTGTCAGTACAGTCGATCCTTTAAAGGAGCCTCCTCTTGTTACAGCCAATACTGTGTTATCTATTCTTGCTGTTGACTACCCAGTTGACAAGGTCTCATGCTATCTCTCTGATGATGGGGCTGCTATGTTGACATTTGAAGCTCTGTCGGAAACATCAGAATTTGCAAGGAAATGGGTTCCGTTTTGCAAGAAGTATAGCATAGAGCCAAGGGCTCCAGAATGGTACTTTGCTCAAAAGATTGACTACTTGAAGGATAAAGTTCAAACATCATTTGTCAAAGATCGTAGGGCAATGAAGGTGGGGATCTATATATATAAACACATGTAATTTCTCCTTTCTGTAATACATCCTTTTGATGTTTCTTTGTGTGTTTGCATTCCAGAGGGAATATGAAGAGTTTAAAGTTCGTGTCAACGGGCTCGTTGCTAAGGCCCAGAAGGTTCCTGAAGAAGGATGGGTCATGCAAGATGGCACACCATGGCCTGGAAATAATATTAGGGACCATCCTGGCATGATTCAGGTAACTTCAGTTTCACATTGGTGTTGTGATTGTGTTAAATATAAACGTTTATTCTCACAATTAGTTGCAATAACTTTGATGCAATGCATATTGTTCTCTCTCTTTATTTCTGATCAGAAACAAAGAAAATTGCATTGGAGAATGTGCCAAAGGGGCACAACCCTTGAACAACTGAATAAAAAGAAAAAGGAAAAAGATAGAAAAGAAACCTAACCAAACTAAGCCTCGTGTCTCAACGAAGTGTGGTTGGCCTACATGGAGATGGATCGTTTTTGGCAATGCAACTCTATTAAGGGCTATATACTCAGTTAAATTAAATAAATATCTTCTTTCACTACTCTGCGTCCCATGTAAGCTTAGGTCTTCCCCTCCCTATAGCAACTCCATTTTTTATGATCCTATTACTCTTTCTTACTGTTGCATCTATAGATTGTCGTTGCACATGACCAAACCATCTTAATCCATTATCTCTCAACTTGTCTTCAATAAGTGTTACTCCTATCATTTCATGAATGAATTCATTTTCAATTATGTATTTTCTAATTTTACTTCCACATATCCATCGAAGCGTTCTCATCTCAGCTACAATCATTTTATGCACTTGTTATTTCTAGTTTCCCAACACTAAGAAAGCAAGAAAAGAGAAAAATACAAAAAATAGATACAACTATCACCCAAAAATACATTCACACCCAACCCCTGAATTGTCTCAATTATGTGACATTTCCATGAAAGGTGTTTTCTCAGCATCTATCATCAATTTCTATTTATGTCAACCACTTTTCCAATTTGATATTCAAATGATTTTCTTTTAATTGTCTTCTAAAATCATCCTTGAAAATTAGAGAGGCATTAACATGTTTTTTTTAAGTATAGTCTTTCTTCCAAAATGGGACTGAATCTCCCCCTTTTGTCCATCGTAGTTAACCCCACATCGAAGTCTATTTAGGTCTCTTTCATTTCTAGAAGATATCTTTCCCCCTCCCTTCATTTTTTTTAGCTTTACTAGCTTGCATAATCTCATCCCTCTCCAAGTTAGTAGAATTATGAAGTTCCTTCTTCTCAGTAGTAATACAACTATCAATCTTCTCGTCCACCTTATCACCACTATCAACAACTCTCTCACCTTCCTAATCAGTTGACCAAACTGTTCATGGCTTAAGCAATCTCCCTCATCATTAGTGAAGTGACTGTAAACATCTCTACTCATCCATTGTTCAAATCTACTTTCTAAAGAATTAAAAGGCCATTGTTGTCAAATTCAAATGAAACCTCATACTGAGATGAACAACTTTCCTCTATATCAATACCACCTCCTTCTGCAAATGGGGAGATCATAATGAAAACTCACTACCCCCCTTCCTCAAATCAGTAAAACCTCCCCCCTTCCCCAACTACCTCCTTTCCCTATACTTGATCATTCAAAAACCTCCTTGCTCAATAACATCCTTCTCCTCCTCTGTCCTTTACCCATTAAACAGTCTCCCCTATGTTCTGCTTAATTTCAGAATTTGCCTCCATCTTCAAAGTAACACCCAACTCATCTTCCTCTTCTGGCTCAACTCCCTTACATGAATCCTTTTGGCTTCTATGCTTCCTTTCATCCAAATCCAACCCAATCAACTGCCTTGAAGACTCTCTACCCTCTACTGTTAATGCCTAACCTCTCCTGTTAGCCTCTTCCCTTCCCTTCTCCACTGCGGGCCCCCATCTATTTTACCCTCATCAATTGGGAAAGTACAGGCCCATCACCCTCTAAATTTGCATCGACTGTCCCTTTTGACCTTACATCACATTCCCCTGCGAATCACCACCACTTGCTGCCCCATACTTCCCACAAGCAAAGGGAAAAACGATAGAAAAACAATAGAATTCTGCCTAGGAATTAAAGACTTGACTTTCCGTGAAGAACCAACCTTCAAAGTAGTCCCTCACACATCATAAGGCTAATAAATAATAATAGGAGACTTACCTGAGAACACAAGAGCTCCTCGATTGAGCCGGCCCGATCCCTTCAAAAAATTTACGCACCCCTAACCATTACCAATCAGGTCTTTGAGACGACCCAATAGAGTTAGGCTTGTTTTGTCTGTTGGGCTCATCCACAGTCTGGGCTTTTAACCTTTAGTGTTCTTGAAATCGTCCACTAGGATCTTATCGTGTCCTAGGCCGGAGGTCCTTGAAATTCTTAATTGGGCTCTTCCTCTGATCCCTATTAATCTTCAATGCAGGACTTTTCTTTTCCTCAGCCCAATATCACCTTTTTAAACCCAAATCCAACTTACGTGTCTTTTAGGCCATTAAGTAACTGGACCCAACGTCTTGAATAGGCTGTAACTTTACCTTAACTTTTACCACCCCCAAATTCAACTTGTCCATTCCAAATTCAAAACATCAAGCCAGGTAAAAGAACCTAGCTTTTGAACTCTTCCTTTCTAAAGTGGCACAAACTTAACTCTTCCTTTTCTTCTCAAGCACTCATCCATTAATGTCAACCAAACACAACCTACCCCCACACACCTTAAGACAGTGATCACCACACGATACTGCTTTCCACACCTCTGGAAACTCCAAAAAGCCATTTATCTGACCTTTTTCACTACAAAATTCAAATCCCCCTAATGACCCTGACCACCCAACCTGAACCCATATCTTCTAATCAATGTCATTTCCAAATCACCAAGCACTCCTGAAACATCAAGAATGAATAATCTAGGAGCCACAAACCTCCAAAAACAACATTCAATGCAATGCAACCATTTCTCAACCCTCCAACCCTGTTTACAACCTCCATATCTACTACCAAAACCTCCTTTCTCAAACTTGAACCTCTGCATAAAAGCCCTGCCCCTCTTCTTCCTCATCTCCTACCCCACCACCTCAAACTCAAACACAAACTCTCTCTCTCTCTCTCTCTCTACACACACACACACACACACACACAATTTGTTCTTCTATTTCTTGCATTTACAATTTGTTTATGGTTTTGTTCTTTCTGCTTACCTTCAGTTCCTATTTCTTACATTGTCTAATCCATGTTGCTTCTCTCTCTCTCTCTCTCTCTCTCTCTCTCTACACACACACACACACACAATTTTGTTCTTCTATTTCTTGCATTTACAATTTGTTTATGGTTTTGTTCTTTCTGCTTACCTTCAGTTCCTATTTCTTACATGGTTTTTAACTTGTTATTCGTTTTGGCAATTGAAGTTTTGTCTAATCCATGTTGCTTCTTTATGCACAACCATTTTGTTTTTTATTACGCGTCCTTATGTGCAGGTTTTCTTGGGTCAAAGTGGGGGCCTTGACAGTGATGGTAACGAGCTGCCACGATTAGTATATGTTTCTCGTGAAAAGCGTCCTGGTTTCCAACATCACAAGAAAGCTGGTGCTATGAATGCCCTTGTGAGTATTTAAGAATCACAGTCCGTGCTTATTCAGGTCTGTCTAGGCATCTGTAACCTATAATGGTCAATGTAACTCTCTTGTAGGTTCGAGTATCTGCGGTCCTTACTAATGGACCTTTCTTGCTGAATCTTGATTGTGATCACTACATAAACAACAGCAAGGCACTTAGAGAAGCTATGTGTTTTATGATGGATCCAAACCTTGGGAAATATGTCTGTTATGTTCAGTTTCCACAGAGATTTGATGGTATTGATAGGAATGATCGATATGCCAATCGTAATACTGTTTTCTTTGATGTAAGTTGTCTCATCCCTTCTTGCATTTATGCGTTGAGTTGACTGTGTCGTACAATGTTCCTTAATGATGGTTTGTTAATGTTCGTTGATTTAGACTCCTCCCTTCCCAACTACTAATAAGATCAAGAGTGAATTGGAAGCCCCCAAGCCATGAACAAAATTGGAAGCTTTTCATTTCACTTTCCGTTCTCTCTTAGCGTTGCCCAATTTTTATTATGTACTTTCATACAGGATACTAGCAGTGTGTTATCTTGTTTGGTGCATTATGTTTTATGATTAGACGGACATTCATTGAAACACCAAAAGAAAAAGGGAAAACAGATTAGAACATTCAATCTGTCCTCGGGAACTGCTAATTACTTGTTGAACAACGCCTCCTTCCTTAAATAACTTTTTCTAACTGCCTCCTGGATAGTCACTATTTGTGGTGATTTAAGGTTGGTTTGGGGTATCCTAAAAAAGTGCACTTTTTGTCTTTTTGGACTAAAAAAGTTAAGAAAAAAATATGGAGGTTTGGGTTAACTTTTTGACTTTTTATGAAAAAATGTGTATTAAAAAATTATATAAATAATTGTATAGGGGAATAAAGTAATGGTATAGGCGTACGGTGGGGAGCAGCACGGCAGAGAGAGTGGGTAGGAGATTATTGACTACTTCTCGGGCATTATACTGGATGGTTTTTTTCGGCCTATGGGGGTCATCACGAGTCCCATTTTGATAATCTGAACCATTCAATGTGTATAAATCGTCGAGTACTATAAGTCTATAAAAAATCACGTTGATCGGATATCGATAGCTATCTGATCGGATTTGTTTTTTTTAATCATTAATTATAACACCATCCATTTGTTGTACATAACTGATTTGATCATATAGTTATCGATATCTGATCAATGTAATTTTTTACAAACATATAATATTTAACGAGTTCTATATATTGAATGGTTTAGATTATCAAAATGGGACCCGTGATGGCCTCCACGGGCTGAACAACAGTGTGTGTGAAAATCACACCGAATCATTTCATTTTTGCCAACAGCCGCTGCACAAGCATCAATTCAAATTGTACTTTTTGTAGAAAAATTAATTTTTTAATTTTTTTTTGGGGTGAATAGTGATATCTTTTTGGATTTTGGAGTAACTTTTTGGCTTTTTGGCTTATTTAGGATAAGCCAAACCAGCCCTAATCACCTTTCAGGGGCTCCCTTAATTATGTGAGTGGATCTGCCAAATGAGTAATGGGATCAAAGCCTTTATGCTCACTTTCCTTTTGGCTAAATATCTTCCTCGATTCATTACCTATTTATTTTGTTGTTGTTGTCAGATTAATTTGAGGGGCTTGGATGGCATTCAAGGCCCTGTGTATGTGGGTACTGGATGTGTCTTCAATAGAACAGCTTTGTATGGCTATGAGCCTCCTCTCAAACCTAAGCATAAAAAAGCTGGATTTTTCTCTTCTTGCTGTGGTGGATCACGAAAAAAGAGTTCTAAATCAAGTAAGAAGGGTTCAGACAAAAAGAAATCTAGCAAGCATATGGATCCCACGGTGCCAATTTTCAATCTAGAGGATATAGAGGAAGGGGTTGAAGGTATGGTTTCATTTCATGTTAGTGTGTATCTACTTGTTAAATCTACTAATTGAAGATATCTTGACACCCTATGTCAAATTGGATTTCGTGACACTTCTTCTGAATCAGTCAGATATTGCATTTCTGTTTCGATTCTCAAAGTTAATCTTAACAGTGTCTCAAAACTGCAAATGCTGATTGAAACAGGTGTAAATTGTAGTAGCCTCCATTGCCTCCATTTCAGGCATGTTTATTAGACCTGGCTCGGGCATCATTGCTCAGAAGGGTTGTAACTGGGTACCAGTTCAACTGCTAAGACATCTTGTCAGGCCATCATATCACAAAAATAGCATTTTTGCAGAAATAAAAATTACACAATTATGATTAAACTTTTGTTTTATTTCACAAAAACTGAATATCATTTTAGTATATGGTATGTGTTCTAACTTCTTCACTAACACATCTAAAAGACATAAAAAGAATGTGACGTAGGGCTGCAAACGAGCTAAGCTAAGCCAAGCCGAGCCGACCTTTACTAAGCTCGAGCTCAGCTCGTTTGCTTATCAAGCTCGTTTATTGAGCTCGAGCTCAGCTTGATAAGTAACTATTCGAGCTTGGCTCGGCTTGGCTCGACTCTGCTCGATAAGATTTTTTTTAATATTAGTTATATTATTTAATATATAAATAATGCATTTATACTATTATTTATATATTAAATATGAGCCGAGTTTATTCTAGTTCGAGCTCGGCTCGTTTATTAAACGAGCCGAGCCAAGCCTATTCGTGAACAGTTCGATTCATTTACAACCCTAATGTGAAGTATGTAAGCTTATGTTTATGTATATAATTGCACAAATATGCATACAAATTATGCGTACTTTAGAGTTGCTTATTGCTTATTGTTCTAAAATTCGTTTAAATTTTTTTATTAGTGAATGATAATGATTATATAATCATCTAATCATAAGCCTGCATGTGTATATGGTCCTATAATGGTAGCTAGCAAACTTCTTTTTATGGATATGTTTTGTTGACATAGGAGAATAAAGGTGTGGGTTTTCATTGTTATTTACTTCACTTTCTACTCCCAATATTAGAATTTTAAGACTGGCCATTACTATTTAGAATTTCATGTTGTCCTTGCAAAGTTTGTAGTCTTGGTTGAAGGATTAGCACAAACTGAAATAAGACGAGTGTCGGTATTACATTCAGTGAGTCCAACGTTGATGCAAAATATATGGCTGAATGGTTAAAAAAAATATAGGGTTTTTAAAGGTTTGGGTATGAAGCCAACTTGTTTTGGCGTTGCGTTGGACCAGTTGCAGGTAGACCCAGTGACTGGGACAGGAACAATGAAATTGGGAAAGGCAGAGCCAGAGCTAACCAATAGCAAAAGGCTAACATCTCTCTGGCCTTTTTAGTAGTAGTGAACTATGGGGTAAGAAAAGGGTAGGGTTTTGAAATGAAAACACAAGCTTCTATGGCCTTTCATGGGTTGTTCTGCGCACTGTGAACAGTGGCCTTGTTGGTTTTGTAATCTTTGCAAGCTAGGATTGATGATTGAGGAACTGTGATACTTGAGCGTGTAATAGCAGCTATTACAGATCTGATTTTGTGGTTTTAGAAGCTATAAGTGGTGAAAAATTATAAAGAAAAAAGTAACTCTAAATCACTACTATATCTAGGCATCACACCTAGACTTGAATTGCATCTCACAATTTGCAAGAGAGCTTCAAAAGCTCAGTAGCAGGAAACTTCTACTTGGGTCATGTTTCTTACTCAGAAACGAGATACCACACTCCCAAGTAAGAAACCTGTTAGAAACTCGGTATTGTCAAGGAAGAAACTCACTCTCAATTGAAATAGAACCACTCAGACATACAAATATTAAATAAACAAAAGAAAACCAACTCAAACTTACTCAAGTACTTTCTATTTACATAATATTTATCCATACTTTACAAAGACAATTTGTAGTTGACGTCGATCTCTAATAATAATTCATATTTAACACAAATATTACAACT
The DNA here is from genome assembly GCA_025200525.1 of Camellia lanceoleosa. Lineage (NCBI taxonomy): Eukaryota > Viridiplantae > Streptophyta > Magnoliopsida > Ericales > Theaceae > Camellia > Camellia lanceoleosa. Next base: position 85,057,431 of record CM045760.1, on the reverse strand, counting down.
AAGCAGAGAAAAAAAAAAGTTAAAAATTATATTTTCAACATGTAAAATATATACATGCTCCTATAGGCACTCCAAACCTTAGAAACGTCTATATGCCCTTGCTCCCCTGCCCCCACTTTGTGCAACTAAGTTCAAAAGCTTCAATAATTCTCAAAAACTCAACTCTATTAAATTATATGCAATAAATGGCCTTATACAGACATTAGAGAACTCCTACTCCGTATAGAACTTTGACTTCATATGTGGAAATTAGACATTTTTACTTCTAAAACTTACCTAAATCTAAATAAGATTCATAAATAAAAACCCAATTGTATAACTTGAATGGCCCATGGGCTACCCCTATGGGCCATGTCCAAAAATCTTTCAAAATTCCAAAAAAATGCTCGAACCTACAAAAAAACTAGAAAACATGTTGAAAATTGATCAACTTCATATCTAACCTATAAATCCATAAAATAAGACTCTACTAAGACTAGAAACATGCCTATGCATGGTTTCCTATAGGTCTTGCCTTGGAAATATGCCTACATTTGATATTATTTGCTTCCTTAAATTTACTTTCTCTTGCTCTTCTTGTGGACTGCATCATTTTGCTGGGTAAGCTTTGTTTTGGTTTCTTTGTAAGCTTAACAAGCTGATATGGTAGCTGGGCCTGTAAAGGGAGGTGAATTTGACTGCCTGGTCTCCTCTAAGTCAGCAGACAACATTGATACAAAGTGATATAAGTGGTCATCCAGCTCAAGGAATATATATTGCAAAATTGATATTCTGACATGTTTAACTATCCACGCTAAAGCTTGGTTTTCTCATACCTCCATGTTTAGGACATATATGTGTTCATCTCATCAGAACATAATACATATAAAGTCATGTTGTTTTACTCATATGCTTGCTGCATTCCCAAGTATTTGAGTAAATAAATATTATCTATTTGAGAACCTGCATATTATGATTACGTCATATTAGATGATGGATTGTTCAACTAAACTACTTTGGTTCATAGAGGGAGTACTTTATTTTTTTGTCACATATTCATTATTCAATTTCAAAATCAGGAGCTGGATTTGATGATGAGAAGTCATTGCTCATGTCACAAATGAGCCTTGAGAAGAGATTTGGTCAATCTAGTGTTTTTGTTGAATCCACACTTATGGAGAATGGTGGTCTTCCCGACTCAGCAACGCCAGAGCATCTTCTTAAAGAGGCTATTCATGTTATCAGTTGTGGGTATGAGGATAAATCGGACTGGGGAAGTGAGGTACGTAGGTTTTGTATGTTTAATACCTTAGCTCCATTGTAGATTTAGTTTATTTATTCTTACCACTGCACTAAGGAAATTACTTGTTACCTTTTATTTCTTTCTTTCTTTCCTTCCTTCCTTTGTTCCCCCCGTTGGGGTGAAAAATTATGTCACATGAAAGATATCATTTGCACTCATGCATTTAAATGGCACTGTCTTATGTTTCAGGATGGATACACCAGCATACTGGTTTGCATTTGAATGAGTGAGAATAACTTTTAGTAACCAATTTAGCATTCCTAATTTATATATGATTACAAGTAAAGGTTATGGTTGTAAATTTAATACCATAGGAGTTGAACTTCTTCAGAATGCCTCATTAATCTCTGAAATATGAGGAAGGAAGAAGGTTTTCTTTTCTTTTTTTTCTTCAGCTCTGTTGTCTGACATAATATGGAGAACAAAACATTTGTTAGTGATGAAATGTCATGTACTGCCCATAGGAAGGCAAGAATCCTGGAATTATTTCTAGGCTTCCTAGCATGCTAAAGCCAAGACATGAGTTATATTTTTGAAGAAAATCATAAAAGCTTTGCACTCTCTCTCTCTCTCTCTCTCTCTCTCTCTGTGTCTCTGTGTCTGTGTGTGTGTGGGTCTCTGTGTGGTTCTTTTATGGGAATTTCCATTCAGTGTAAGATTTTAAAAAAGAAAATTATAGATAAGTGGTAAAATTTATACACATTAATAATTAAAATCATAAGCTTTTTCATGATTCTGTAATAATTTTTTGATAGGACCGGTGATGAGCAATTTCCCGTTCTTTTATTTCTTCTCCATTCCCCTGATCTTTTGAATTCTCTCTTTTCTTCCTATCAGGACCAATCTTCTATTCTTTTTTTCTATTTTGATGTATTTGAAATCCATTTGTTGCCTGTCAGACTGCTAGTAACTCAACAAAATTCTGTTCATCAATATCCATTATATGAAAAACAGAATGGTTTGTTTCATAGATTCATGACTTTATTTTTGTTTTGTGCTTTTGTTGAAATTTTCAATTTTTGTCTTTCAATCTGCAGATAGGGTGGATCTATGGTTCAGTTACAGAAGATATTCTTACTGGATTCAAGATGCATGCCCGTGGTTGGCGGTCAATTTACTGTATGCCCAAGAGGCCAGCCTTTAAAGGATCTGCTCCTATTAATCTTTCAGATCGTCTCAATCAAGTGCTTCGATGGGCTTTGGGATCTGTGGAAATTCTATTCAGTCGGCATTGCCCTATATGGTATGGCTATAATGGAAGACTGAAATGGCTTGAGAGATTTTCTTACGTAAACACAACCATTTATCCAATCACTGCCATCCCTCTACTTATGTACTGTACTTTGCCAGCTGTTTGTCTTCTTACTGGAAAGTTCATTATCCCACAGGTTCGCTACACATCCCCCATGCATACTCTACTCTTTTATTTAATGAACTCGTAAAAAGAAATCATTTGATTGTGAAGGGGCACTGTTCTTTAGCAGCCAGCCTCTCTGCAATTGCTGTTGTTTCTAGTGATAGCTAGAGATATGATGTATACTTTGGGCTGCAGTATTCAGAGTCGTAAAAGATGCGAATGGGCTCTTCTAAATTCATCCCTAATGATTAACTTCCCCCAACTGTACTGTGACAGTATATGCTTGTGTTTGGATGCTCTTTTCTTATATCTCTCTCCCCTTTTTTTCTTTTATTTCCTTCTTGAGGCATTATAAATAATGAAAAAAACTGTAACTTTCACATATATGTTATTTTATTTTATTTTCTAGCAAAGAACTTGTATTCTATTTGGGAAGTAGTCAATATGCTTTGCAATCTCTATTCAAAATGTTTCCCATAGTTTTTTTATCCTGCAACATTTGAGGTTGTGAATATGTTTGTGTATTATTAGAAAGGCTTTGTGTCAGAGGTTTTAAACTAGTTTTATTTTGAGCTTGTAGTAAACATCTAATGTGCTTTTGTTATGAGATGTTTTTATTATAATCCAACTAGTTTATTTATAAAAACAAAACTATAACAGCATTTATGATGCTAATTAGCATGTAAAATGGAAAAGGCATGAAAGTTGTACATTCCCTACCATAATTGTAAATCTTGTGCCTCATTCTGGTTGCAGATTAGTAACATCGCGAGTATCTGGTTTATATCCCTCTTTCTTTCCATCTTTGCCACTGGTATATTGGAGATGAGGTGGAGTGGTGTTGGAATAGACGAATGGTGGAGAAACGAACAGTTTTGGGTTATTGGTGGCGTTTCGGCTCATCTTTTTGCTGTTTTCCAAGGTCTGCTTAAAGTGCTAGCTGGAATTGATACCAACTTCACTGTCACCTCCAAGGCATCAGATGAAGATGGAGATTTTGCGGAGCTCTACATGTTTAAATGGACAACCCTTCTGATCCCACCCACGACTCTCCTCGTAATAAACTTAGTGGGTGTTGTTGCAGGCATCTCGTATGCCATCAACAGCGGTTATCAGTCGTGGGGTCCACTCTTTGGGAAGCTATTCTTTGCTTTTTGGGTGATTGTTCATCTCTATCCCTTCCTCAAGGGTCTAATGGGGCGCCAGAACCGAACGCCCACGATTGTTGTGGTTTGGTCAATTCTGCTTGCTTCCATTTTCTCGTTGTTATGGGTGCGAATTGATCCCTTCACTACCAGGGTAACTGGCCCAGATGTTCAGCAGTGTGGAATCAACTGTTAAATCTGCATGTTCAGTCTGAGAACTCTCTGAACTGAGCTGAAGTTTGTGAGGTTGGAGTTAATTATGAAGTTTACAAATTGAGCAGGAAAGGAATGGTTAAAAGTCGTTTTGGTTTTTTTACAGGAGTGATTATATAATTATTATTCATAGAACATTCTAATCTTTTTTTGTTTTTGTTTCTTTTTCTTTTTTTCTGGGTCTGTATAAATTGAAGAGACTGGCTGGAGTAAATTATTTATTGTCTGTGTATGTTTGATCTGAATATTAGAACCAACATTGTAGAAAATGCTCTTTCATAATGTAATTCATGCCATTTCTGATTACAAGTTTCTCTATCTGTTTCCTTTTATACTGTGTGTGCGCATTGACTAAGGTTAATGAACTTGCACTTGCACTTGGTATTTGCTACTGTCAATTGCTCGAATACAATCTGTTGTATTATACAAAGGTCAGCCTGGTAAATGAAGGGCGGCTTTGTACTGTTCTATGAGTACAGATTTTTGCATCAAATACAATGAGTTGCAGACTAACAGTCAATTACAAAAAAAATATGTGCTGAAATGGCGGGATGCAACCTTAAAGAGTGCGGTGTGTTGACCTTGCCATTGCCATGAGCCACCGGTGTTAGATGGTGTTTTTTGTTTTCTTTTCTTTGTTTTTATGAATGAGAATAGCGTAGCATTGTCAAAGAAACACAAAGACCCAACAGCAAAAATGAAACAGAAGCAAGTACTTCCTAAGATCCAAAATGAGCAATATAAATGGGTTGGATGGGTCAGAGGGATAAGGAAGTCTCAAATGTCTCCAAGAACGGTCAACCAAGTGAAAAAAAAAAAAGAAGTTATCCAAGGCAAGAAATGCTCTATTGAATTCACCCAAAGAAAAAAAAAAAAAAGAAAAAGGTTCCTCTGCGTTGTTGGTGTTGAACATGTTTATTTATTTATTTATTTTTATTTTAAAGTAGGACATGCTCTTTGGATTTTTTTTAAGGAATAATGAAGCTTTGGACGGCAAAATTGTTGGGGGTATTAAAGCCCAAATAATTCAAACATAGACATGGAAAATGAAAGAGAAGAGACTTGGACTCTTTTCAGTTTTATTTGTTTATTTTACTTTTTGTAAGTGTAATTCACGTGAGAACGTACTTAGGGTTTGTTTGGAAAAAGGTTGGCTTTTTGACTTTTTTTTTTTTTGGTTATTTTAGTCTGGGATTAAAAAGTTTAGTTTGGGAAGGACTTTTGATTTTTTTGACTTTTTTTATGAGAGAAAGAATGTAATGATTATGTGTTGAATGTGCTGTTTTGTTTTATTGAACTAAAAAATCTATTTTATTTTTTGTGACTAAAATAATCAAAAAAAGCCTCAAATTGGACTTCCCAAACGAAACCTTATTCATTCTAGGAGCATCGCTCATGTCAGACAAGATCACACATGAAGTGGAACAATAGCCAAGTGCCAAAAATCTCTCAAACACACCAGACCAGCTACGCACTAAACCACAGTCAAGCTTACCAGACAATCATTAGCACTGAGAATCAATTACTGTCTAGTTTATATTAACAAGGTACTGGGGGTGGGCGCGGGTCAATTGTGGTCACAAAACTTTCAATTCGCCATCCGTTCGCGGAATTGTTAGATAAGGGTTTTCTTATGGTCACAGAAGATTCAACTTCAGGAATTGCTAGATAAGGGTTTTATCCACCCTAGTACATCACATTGGGGAGCACCGGCTCTCTTTGTTAAGAAAAAAGATGGAGCGTTGCGACTTTGTATTGATTACAGAAAATTGAACCGAGTTACGGTCAAAAACAAATATCCTATGCCTCGTATAGATGATCTGTTTGATCAGTTGAGGTCTTGTTGTTTTTCTAAGATAGACTTGAGATCGGGTTACTACCAGTTGAGGGTAAGGGAGGAGGATATCCCAAAGACCGCATTTCGTATGAGGTATGGCCATTTTGAGTTCTTAGTGATACCTTTTGGGCTGACCAATGCACCAGCGGTATTTATGGATTTGATAAATCGGATTTTCCGTGAGTTCCTAGACCATTTTGTGGTTGTCTTCGTGGACGACATTTTGATTTACTCACATTCTAAGCAATTTAATCCATAAATGCAAATTTAGCCAGATCTTAAGGCATAAATCATGGATGCAAGGTATGGATATGATGACAAAACAAAATATACAACATATATACAAATATGGAAAACGCATAAAAGAACGGGATAGAAAGAAGCAGAGATGGAGAATTATTACAACTTTGGAATATTACATATCCGAATATAGGGAGATGGGATGATATATTACAACAATTGAAAACCTCACAATCACTCTCTAACAAAATTAAAAACAATAAAAAAAAAAAAGGAAAAAAAGCAGCCGTAGGTGGTCTCGGAGACCGCCAAAAACTGTTTTGCTCATCGTTGGAGGCTGCTCAGTTTTGTCTTGAAGAAGGGTGGCTAGTCGGCCAAAAGAGGAGCTGGCAGGCCAAAAAACTACCGATCGACCACTCAGGCTAGGCCAAAAGCTCTGTTTCGTTCAGAACACCAGAAAACAAACAAAAAATATGCAGGTGGCTCAACTCACCACTTACAGTTAGCTTACAACAGGTATATATTATGAAATTGAAGTAAGAAAATCAATTCAAGGAAAGAAAATGCCAGATATACAAGAAAATGAAAAGCGTGCAAATTTTACCTTTCAAGAAAATGATTTGATTTCCAAATTTTCTTTTGCTTACCCTCAAGCTTATTGATGTATGTACTCAATTCTCAATTTGAAAGCTCAAAATTCTAGTTAGAATGGTGTTTTTAGGTTATATAACAATGTTTGTGGGGATAGTTGTTCCAACTCTCTGTTTTTCACTCAAATTCAAGAACACTCACTCTCTTTTGATCAAAGCTACTAGAATTAGGCTCTCACAGATTTAATGGGATGGTTTTGGTGTATGGAAGATAGAATTTCAGTGTATATTTTGAAGAAAATGGAAGTTTTGGTTCAAAGCTTTCTTTTTCTCTTTTTCTCTCAATTCAATTCTCTTTTTTCATTCTTCATCCTTGATACATACATTATGAGTATCTCTATATAGACAAGGATGGAAAGCCAAGTCAAAGAGGTGGGAGACAAGGGTGATAGAGTGATACGGATGGATTGAAAAATATGCCACCTTTAAAGAAGATGACAACCTCTCTTTTGATAAAGGGGCTAAAGGATGATAATGAAGGGAGCCTCGTGCATGAATCTAACAAGAAACAACTAGAATGAATAAGCCTCACATGCTTTCATCAAGATTTCTGCTGAAACTGCCATATTTCTGGGCAAATTGGCCGGCCGACCAATTTCTTGGCTGGTTGGCCAAAAGATGAGCTACCTGGCTAAAAAAGTGCCCGACCGACCAAAAAGTTATTAGTTGGCCGACCAAAATAATGGCTAGGGTTGACTACTTTGCATGAAACAGGATTTTTCAATAGAATTCTCATCATTTCCTCTTATTTCCACACTGTTCTTCTTTTAATTTCCTCAGAAAAAGTTTCATTTTGAAGTTTAAAAGCGAGCCTCAGAACACTACAAAAATATTCAGAACAAAGCACGGAAAGAAAGTTTTGAAAGAGAGTTTTGAACAGGATTTGAACACTTGGCAAAAACAGGCTTAGGTTTGAAAATGAAGCACAAATTTCATCTTTCTTTTTCATCATCGGGTAATCAAAAGGAAGCGCTCAAGTCTTAAGGTCGGTCAAAATGGAGTGTCTACAGCACCTGGAGAACTAAACTGTCAAGATCCATTTGAGCCTGATGATTGAAAAAGGACTGTTGGGATAAATAATTCAACTTGTGGCCCAAGGCCAGCCTTTAACAGATAAATGGGCTACTACTACTAAAGTTATAAAGCCTCTACTCATTGAAGTTGATCTTTTGTGTAGCATGGTGGGTGGGCGAAGGTATCTTGTGGAAGTTTAACTGTATTGTTATAGATATATATATTTGCTCATAGTTGCATGGTTGGAATACTAACATTATGACCACAATATTCCTATATATATAATTAGGGGTGAGCATGGTCCGGATTGGAATAAAACCAGGACCAATCCGTTATTTACGGTTTCTGAAAAATTGGAACCAATCCAATCCGTTTAAATCATGGAACCAATCCGAACCAATCCATTTAAACACGGATTAGATCGGTTTAGGACCACGGATTCACATAATTAAATAACAAAAAAATATATATATAACACTTTAATTTCATAAAATCATAAACATAGCGCTATATTAGTTCCACAATAGCAACATGTCTTTCTATAATAGCGACATACTGTTTTAGAATTTAAATAACCATAAGAAAATTAGTTTCACCATAAGTATTTAGACCATTACAAATTAAAACTAAAAACTAACAAACAAAAGTAATAAAAGAAGATATGATGCGGGTTTAGGTTTGAGTTTAGGGTTTATATAGAATAAGAGAAGATACTATAGGGGAGGATGTATAATAAAAATATAGACTATTTGTATACGGTTCGGATCGGTTCCAATCCGGAACAGTGGGGTTCAATCCGGAACCAATCCGCGGACTACGGATTTTTAATTCTTCAATCTAGAACCGAACCACAGATTCAAAAAATCAATCCAAACCTATCGGATTGGACTGGACTGAATCGGATTACGAATTTCACGGATTCCTTGCTCAGCCCTATATATAATTAATTTATAGCCATACACCAATGATATTCTTGTAATTGCAATGCATCTATAGCCGTTTGAATTACACATTGCGAGTTATAGCTAAAATTACTTGTGGAATATTTACTTTATTGGTTTATTAACTCGTCTTGTATCTAAGTATGTATATAAACAGTGAGTGTGGAGATTTAGCGACAATGAGGATAGAGTTTTGTAATGTATTTTATACAAAGATAAGCATTACGGGCGGAGAAGTACATTCTTGGCTAAATAGACTATTTCGGCTACAACTGTGAACTTCGTTTTTGCAGATTTGGATAATTTTTAATTTTAACGATTGCATGTCCATCTGTAATAGTTTTAATTTATAGATTGTAATACTTTCACCTTAGTGAATGGGAAAGAGAAAAAGAAATTATGAACCTTTGGGTTTGTTGAAAGAATCTTTGGGATTAATTTTATTGTTCCCAAAGTATTTTGGTTTTCTATAACCAAATTTTAACTTTGGCTAAAGAATATTTCTGATTTGTATTAAAAAATGACAATCGAAACGAATTTGGGTTTTAGTGGGTTTAAAACCTTTGGGTTTTATAGAAGTCTTTGTGTTTAATCCTTTTATTCCTAAAGTGGTAGAAAATCAAGTTTTGGGAAAGTCTATGGTTATAATCTAATCATTTCCAAAGTGTTGTGATTTTGGGAAAAGAAACCAAGATTTAGCATTAGCTAAAATATTTTTGATTTTTATTCAAAAATAATGGGCTCATTTCCGAGAGTACCGCTTAACTTTTATGAGTGGTGTAATTCTAGTAGCAATTTGCTTGGAAATTTTTATTATTTTTATTTTTAACTTGGTTTATCTCCTAGAAGCTTAATTCTGAACTTGTTTCCCATTGACAATGAGTCAACAAGCTCTTGAAAGTTTTGGCTAAGATTAATTAGATTTTAAGTGGGATTGTTGTGATCCCTTTAGTCTTCTTAGAAACTTTCCTGACCTTGTTCGATTTTGAAATTAGTGGTGAGATAAGTTTTGAATTAAATTTCAGTTTTTGGGATTTCCTAGTGTTAATTTGGTTTCTAAAGAAACCGAATAGTTAAAATTTTGTTGTCGTTTTAGAAATGGCTTTAAAGGTGACAATAGGAAATGTTGTTCCACCTAACAACCTCAAGCCTTGCGAGGTTCTTAAAGGAAGATCAAAAGAGATCAAGTGTGATGAGAGAAAATCATAAGATTGCATGATAATATTTCTGAATTAATCAGAGGCGATTAGTATGTTATCCTTGTGTCAATTATAGCTTGTGTGATTGCTATGTAACTTTGCTTAAAAGCAAAGATGAGACAACTTGTTAGGATGGGGGAATATATTTTTTGAATTTAAAAAAAATTCAAATATATTCTTAAATTTGTGGCTCCTAGTAAGTACAAGATCACTGATCACATAGATAGAAAACTAGTAGTTCCTAAGAGGTGTTAGACCACTGGCTACACAGTTATGAGATTGTGGTTCATAGTAGTGAACAGACTACTGATCACATGTTAAGACATAATGATTCCTAGTAATGAAAGAGTCTATTGATCCTATGTTAAGATATTATGATTCCTAGTAGTGAAGTAACTACTGATCACAAGTCAAAATATTGTGATTCTTAGTAGTAAAAAGTCTATTGGCCACATGTTGAGAAATTAGTGATTCCTAGTGATAAGACTACTAGTCATGTTATGAAGTTTCGAATAGTAGACTATTCAACACTGGATCTGCGTTTCCTAATAGTAAGGCTATTGGCTTTAGAGTGATAGGTTGGACCAAATATGTTTTGGTGCATTGAATTCAAAAAAGACCTAATTCGGTTGATGACAATTTGTGAATATGTTTTCTGTGATATAATTTTGAGAGTTTCATAATCATTGTGACACAAAAAATTGTTTAATGACCCTATATGAATTTTTGGAGAGGCTAGGAGCGTTCGTATAAATTTTACAAATGTGGGGGTGTCATGCAAAAGATAGCAATACCTAAACCTAAGTGGGTAAGATAGGCCTAAGAATCCGTTGACTTTGTGTCCAACAGTTATGCACAATATAGTGGTGCATATTGGTTTTCTTGTGGACAAATACAAGAATACTATCATGAAATTGAGGAAATGATTTTCATGAGAAAAAAGATAGCCTAGAAGATGTTAAAAGGCTAAAACTTTAGGTATCTTCTGCCTAATCTTCTTAAACCTATATGGTAGCTAGTGAAGCTAAAAGCTTCTTTGAAACAGTGATTTTTCTAGACAAAAATTATTAAATTAACTTGATCTTGCATAGGTAGTTAGCCATGGAATGCAAGTGAATGAATGCCGATAAGACATGCTTGTTATCAAAGGATATCGGTGAAAAGAAGGCTTGGATTACTTTGATACGTGATCACCAGTTATGGTGTTTATGATCGCAATTGTGCGAAATCTGGAGTTACATCAAATGGGTGTTAAAAACAGCTTTCTTAAATGAAGATTTAGATAATGGAACAACCTAAAGGGTTTTTCATTTTGAGGATATGGAAAGTTTATAAGCTCAAGAATCATTTTATGATTTGAAATAAGCACCAAAACAATGACATGAGAAATTTGACAACATAATGTTGTCAAGTGGGTTTTAAATAAACAAGTATTGACAAATGTGTATATATCAAAAACACTGACAAATAGATATGTCAGTTTGTGTCTATACGATTGGTAATTACAAGAAGATGTTTAGAATTACTAAGAAGTTGCAAAACTCTAAATTTGACATGAAATGCCTTGCATATGTAATTCTGTGTATTAAGATTACTAGAACATCTGGTAGTATTGTACTTTCTCAGTCTCATTATGTTGATAAGATACTTGAGAAATGTAGTAAATTAGATACAAGTGTGTTGAGGATACCGGTAAACTTGAGTCTATATTTGGCCGAGAAAAATGGTGAAAGTGTATTTCAACTAGAATATTCTCGGGTCATTGGAAGTTTAAAGTATTTGATAAGTTGTACAAGGCCGAGTATAGCCTACTCAGTCAATAGGCTAAATAAATATACGAGTAATCCCAATGCCTATCTTTAGAAGGCGTTTATGCGGGTACTAACGTACTTACGATAAAGCTGGGATTATCGGTTGTGTCACACTTGATATCCAATTGTACTAGAAGGGTACAAAGGCGCCTACTAGATATTTGATATAAAGACTGTGAATCCATTAGTGGATATGTTTTCTTTAATTAGAGCTACAACTGTGTCTGGGAGATCTTCCAAGCAGATGTGTATCACAAGACCAATAATGGAATTGGAATTCAGTGCTTTAGATAAAGCTACTGAAGTAGCTGAATGGCTTTGCTATTTTCTTAAGGATATTCCATGTTGATCGAAACTTGTGCTAGCAATTTTGTATACTTTGTGACAACTAATCAAGTATTGGTAGAGCACAGATGGAAAGTTTAGACATTTTCGTCGAAGACATAATTCCATACGACGACTACTCTCGTGTGTTGTCTCTATAGATTATGTAAAGTCTAAAGACAATATTACGAATTCGCTAACAAAAGGGTTAAATTAAGAGTTAGTAAGAAGTTGTCAGGAGAAATGAAGTTAAGGCCTTTAGCGAATGTCACCGAAATGAAAAACCCAACCTAGTTGACTGGAGATCCTAAGATCTAGGTTCAAAGTGACAACCTAATTACGTGTAACGGGTGAGTCACTGTGAAGGTAAATCTTCTTGCCCGTTCCTTTATATAGTGATACCTTGTAGGGTGGAAGGTTAAGCTGATGCTTTTAATGACCTAAAGTGTTGTGAATAGTCAACTATGGTATAACGAGATACCTTATGTAGGTCACCTATGTGAGTGCAAAGTGGGGCCGCTTCTTTAAGAATTAACAAGGTCGAATTCTTTAAAAACACTCACTGAACCAGACTAGTGTTCCAGGGCCAAATCGGACACAAAAGTGAGAATAAGAACAATGGTTGGAGTAACTCCTGTATAAGGTCTATTGACTCGGTTTACATAAATAACATAATAGTTCAAGATATCACGTTCACTGGTCAGCTAGTAAATCTGATAGCCTTTCACTACGAAAGATTCAAGGCCAACTGCTATCTTTTCTGATGCAGGGTTATTCTATGTGCTCTCTCTTCGAGCCTTTGTTGTTAAGCGTTGTCCGTTTTTCTTTATTCGACTAATTTTATTCATGTGGGAGATTGTTGAAAAATAATGATTTTTCAGAAAATTTAATTCGAGTTTAAAGTGGGACCCAACTGCCGGTTGAGGTGGGTCTAAGTGCTTTTGTATTCTCTTAAGTGAGAAGGTTGCAATAAAAAAATATTGAGCCAAAATCATTAGGTTATGAATGAGAATTGTCTCATAAAGTTGGTATTAATAAAAGTTAGTCTTAGATTTGGACTCAGTCTTAGTTTGGACTGAGCCTAAGCTTGTACTTGCACATGTGTTAGGTTTGGTCTTGAACTTGGATTTGGACTTAATCTTGAGCATGGGTTAAACTATGCTATGTTGGGCTTAACTTGTGCGCATGTTTGAGATTGAGTTTGGATCAAATTGTGACCTAACACCTGTATCTATTTTGTGATCCATCTACTTTAAATATCAAAACTTATGCATTATATACATATTATATGATTTATATAATGTTTTTGTCGTTTTGACCCTTTGTAACTCTAGCCCTAATAGCTAGAGTTGATGGCTTTGGTTAATGGCATTTGATGGCCCTCATGATGATAGCCTTCATGGCTAGAGACTCTCCTATTTGTATAAATAGAGGCTTTCCCCTACAACTTGATAAGATAATTTTTGGAGAGATTTTTGATAGAAAATGTTTTTAGATAATAACGTTGGAGATGATTTTTACACCAAAGGATTTTTTTTTCTATCTTCTTTTTGCTAGCCTTCCTTTGGTTCTTGTCAAAGAGAGAGAGACAGTGCTGCCATAGTCAAGTTCATCGAAGTTATTCAAAATGTGCTTGGTTTCGAACGTCATATCCTAGGAGATAGATGCAGGCGTACCTCAGCACCCATCAAAAGACGGTGAATCTGTTTTGAGAAAACTGTGATATTACACAAATTTTGGTTTGCTTCTTTTCTTATCATTTGTCCTTTAATTTTTCAAAATTTAGTTGACCTCAACGAGTTCTAATCTTTAGTTATCCATGTTAATAATTTGTTCTATTAACAATGTAATCTAATTCATTTCTGTATTTTTAGTTTTGTAATTTATTTTGTATTTCATTCTTTAATTAAATTTTTTTTGGTCATTTCTATTTAATTTATTTTATATATTTTTCTAGTATTATTAAAAAAAAAAAAATACTGACAATGTGCGTCTCTATTTTATTGAATTTTAATTTTAATTTTTTTTTTTTTATGTTGTTTGGCCGGTGAGGATAACAATTATTCAAGAACACCATCTTTCATGACTAAATGACTTTTACAAAGCCTTGCTGATTTTTTGCAATTCTGAGGCCTTAACAAAACCAAAACTCAAAACCCATCTCTCTAATTTGCACAAACAAGATGAATTAACTATTATTATTGTAGACTTGATCTCTCTAAATGTATTTGAATTTGGAATATTTAGTTAAAACTCCTCCATTAGACCCTTGTTTGAAAAAAAAGACAACCAAATTTATTTTGCTTCATAAACCTCCTAAGGAGGAAGCATATAATTGAATAAAGACAAATAAAATATCTTTTTTTTTTAGGGGGGGGGGGAATATTGCCAAAGTAACATATTATTGTCAAATAGAATAACATGCTGTTTACATCAATTTCAGAGATAGTAATAATAAGGAGGAAGCACATAATTGAATAAAGACAAAGTAAAATATATATATTTTTTTTGTTGGGAGGACAATATTGCCAAAGTAACATATTATTGTCAAATAAAGTAACATGTTATTGTTTACATCAATTTTGGCGGTAGTAATAATAATAATTTATCTTTTTTTATTTAAGAATTTCATAGTTAACATTGTTAGATTTTGTAATTGGCAATCATGTTTGACAAAACTCCTTTCAGTTATAATTTTACTCGCTCTTTTGTTTCAGTGAAGCTATAAGTGTTTAGATGCGAATCTGATCCAAATTGTGCCTATGCAAAGAACTTTGTGATCTTGTTTGCCATTTCACTGAAATGTAGTCAAAGTTGTTTGATCGCTCAAGCAGTCATTTGTGCGGTCGAGGGGAGAAAAAGGAACATTCAATACTTTTGCAGAGTGCCTGAACTTCTGAGAAGAAAGTTTTACCATTTAAGTGGTGAATGTTGCACTCGAGCGATTAGTCTATATGTTTTGCATTGTCTTTACTCACACTGCTCGAGCAGTGAAGTGTGCACTTGAGTGGTCTTCACGATCCAGTTTATTATGAAGTGCGCTGCTTGCTCGTTTTAGGATTTAAGCTGTCCAGATTTTCAGAGAGGAAGAAAAAAACAAAGTGCCTTATATTTGAGGGTGATTTATGAGTGTTTCCTTAATGATTTAAGAGTGATCAATGGATTCATGAACTTTATATCAACATCATCAAGGGTTTGTTTGTTTTTTTTTATACACAAAAGAGAAAATTGTTCTTCGGTGGATTATGCAAAATTTGGGCCTGAAGCTTTGGTGAATTCTAGAATGGCACATCGTTGTGGATTTGACATTAGCGTTATGGATTCAACGTTGGACAAGACAATTCCGAGGTGAAGACAGTGGTGGAAGAGACATATCGGGGTTGGTTCAATTTGAGTGTGGATTTGTTAGGTAATTGAGGGTACACATGTGTAATTCCTTGTTGTCTTTTTCATGGATTATTTTATGGCTTTGGCGGCACTCCAATTGTGGGGTTTTCACGTTAAATTTGTGTGTTGATTTGTCTTTGATTGTTTGATTGAGATTGTTATTTATTGTTTAAAATTAAAACATAATCACAAATCCATATCTCAGGGATTTTAATTTTTTTCAAACATGGATCTTGTTTGATAGATCTTGATGAGAGGACTATAAAAATACTAATTTTATTAAAAATTGACATTTAGATCAAAAGTTAGATTATTTTAAAGTTTAAAATTTTAGTAATAGTAATATGTGTTAAACTTTTCAAAGAAAATTTTTTGTGCTTGTCCTTAATGCATTAAAGTTTTATTATGAGAGGGTTTTGACCAAATCTCCCTATGAATTTTGGGTGTTCCTCATTTAGATATAATTTGGACAGATAAAATAAAAAATTTAAACATATAAAATAAAAATTTGAAGGTTAAAATAGTTTGAACACATAAAATAATTTGGATGGATAAGTTCAAAAAATAGAGTAGTTAAAATAAAAAAATTGAATAGATAGGTTCAACAGATAGATTAAAAATATTATAATAATTTTGACAGACAGATAAAATTTGAACAAATAGGTTCAAAAAATTGAACAGATAAGTTAAAATAAAAATTTTAATAGATAGGTGATATTTATGGAAAAAAAATTAGAAACACACAACTATGTAGTATAAAAATAATTTATTGTATTTAACTCACACCTTGACCTAGTTGGGATTAATATGTCTCGCGATGATACTTTTTGCACCCATCTCGTTTTTTTTTTTTTCCCCCCTTTTTTGATGTAATGAGTTTCTTGTTCATCAATAAAGGTTTATTTTGTTGATATAAAAAAAAAAAAAAAAAAACTCACACCTTAACACAAATCTAAAAATCTTAATATAATAATATATTTTTTATATCATGTGGTAGTTAACATAGTATTTTTTGTTTAATTTTGAAAAAAAATTAATTTTAAAAGTAAAATGAAGAAAAATTAAAATATGAAGAATCATTGTGGGAAGAAGAAAATTTCAATAACCAAAGAGAAAAACTAAAGCAATATGTAGTCATCAACAATATGTACTCTATCGGTTGAAAAAACCAATATGAGCCTTGTAGGTCTTATTGTGATAGGTAAGGGTAAGCATGGTCTGATTTGGATCGGTTTGGAATGAAATCAAAATTAATTTATTATTTACAATTTTATAAAAATTAAAATCAAATTCAATTATTAAAATTATGGAATTAATTCGAAACAAATCATTTAAACACGGTTTGATTTGGCTTGGAATTACAGTTTCACATAATTTATTCATAAAAAAAATTATATAATATATATTTTTTTTTAAATTCAACCTATCATAAATTATAAAAATAATAATATGCCCATCAAACAAATTATTCTCATAATATTTCACCAGTTAAGCAAAACATAACATTAAGTAAACATTGTTCAACACTAATTTGTCATGATTTTATGAAACATAAACCTTCAAAACGTAAAGATTTATATTATTTCATCATTAACTTAAACAAACATAATATATGATTTAAGTTATACGATCCAGTTCGGTTCAAATTCGGAACCGTAAACCTAAATCCAAAATAAATCCACAAGACCAATTTTCTCAAATTTTCAAATCAGGACCAATTCATGATTTTTTTATTATTATTATTTTTTATTAAAAAAAAAAAAAAAAAATCCGGTTCAATTGGTGGATTTTTTTGATTTCTTTGCTAAGCCTTAGTGATACCCACAAAAAAACGTTCAAGTTGGGTAAATTTCACTTACTTTGCTTGTGGTTTAAAAAAAAATATTGTAAGTCTCATAATTTTGATAATATTTTACTTTTTCTATTTAACTATTTATCCCATCTATTATCTGATATTATATTTATTATTCTTTACAATCATATTAATAATTAAATCCTATCTAATCTCATAAAAAATAATTCACAATTGTATGAGGTATTGAAATATTATTTTATATCATTTATGTTTGGATAAGTATCTCCCTATCCAACTATTTTAACAGCAGTGATTGGGGTCCCGAAAAATGGAGCCCCGAATGCTTCTAAAAAAAAAAACAAAGAAAAATGTCCAACACGACGTCGTTTTAGGCATTAGGGGCATGTTTTTTATGGACAAAAAACATTTCTGCTATTTTAATTAGTAATAAAATTGAAATTGAAGCACCAATCACATTTGCATCAACAAACTATAATTTAGAGTAGTCATATATGTTTAATGTTTAAATATACTACATGTTGGGCATTTTTTTTAAATATTAATGTTTAATATTTTTGTATTTTTTTTATTTGTTTTGTTATTTTATATTTATTTTATATAAAAATAATTTAATAATCTCTACACTAACAACTATCATCAAAACAAATACAATTTTACTTAATCCCTTCACAAACAATGCCCTCACTATCAATCCCTTCCATTCTACTTCTGAAAACAAACGGGGCCTAAAATAGTAGCTCTAATGGGAGCTCTAATGAGATAGAAGAGAGAGAGAGAAGGAAAATGAGTGAGAGCACTAATTAGTGCTATCACTAATGATGTGGCAGTGGGCCCCACCATGAATGATTTGATGTTTTGGCCTTGGTGTTGTATTTTTTTTCTTTTTTTATTGTGTGCCATGTCATTAGTGGTCATTTTAGAGTTCCAAAATTAGTGGTCTCTATCATTGTTGTAAAGAGAAAAGTGTTGGCCCCCATATCACATCGACACTTTTCACATCATTAGAGCTCTATTAGAGCTCTCAAATATTATTGTATAATTTATTGAAAGTGTTTGGCAAGCAACTTTTTTGGTTTTTTTAGCTAAAATAGCACTACAAGACAAAATAGACTAAAATAGCCAATAAGGCAAATGTCACATCAAACTCATAATTATTTCACTTTTTATCTTACAAACATCACATCTAATAATGAAAAAATCTAACTATCTTCCCAAACACAAAAATTTTAGCCTCCTAAAATAGTCAAAAATTAAAATAGCCTACTAAAATAATAACTTCCTAAACACCCACATTGTTTGCCCAAATCTAATCAATATGTTTGGTTTGAGTTTTTTGAATTAAGTTTTTAAAAAATTGAAGTATTTTTTGTTTTTCATTTTTTTTTAGTGAATATTTTTATAATTTTAAGCTTTTTTTTTTTTTACTTTTTTAGATGTACTTTATTTAGATGTATCTAAAAAGTAAAAAATTTGTAAAAAAATATTTTAAAAAATTAATAAAAAGATAAAAATACGAAAAATATAATGAATTTTCATATTTATTTATTTATTTATTTGGTATTTAGTGAATTTTTAAAAGATTTTTTTCATTAAAATTATATTTTTTATGTGTATTTATGTTAGGTGTTTCTAAAATTTTAAAAAATTACTTAAAAATTCAATAAAAATAAAAAAAAATACAAAAAATAAGAAAATAAAATTTTCTAAAAAGTATTTTTGAAAAATCAAAAACAAGTAAAGTGATAATTTTATGAGAATTGGCCTAGAAAAGAAAGTTTCCTGTTTTCAATTTTTGAGAATGGCTTCTGTTCATTCCTTTATCAGGCTGGACCGTGCTGTTTGGTCCGTGGAGGCTCACCACAGGTCCCTTTTGATAATCTGAACTGTTAATGTGTAAAACTCGTCGAGTACTATATGTCTGTAAAAAATCACATTGATCGGATATCAATAGCTATGTGATCAGAATAGATTTTTCTTAACCGTTAATTTATTCACCGTCCATTTTTTTTGTACAAAACTGATTTGATCACATAGATATCGATATCCGATTAATGTGATTTTTTACATGCATATAGTACTCGACAAGTTCTACACATTCAACAGTTCAAATTATCAAAAAGGGATCCGTGGTGGGCCCTCACGGCCCAACAACACGTTCCAGTCCGATTAAAAACTAGTCAGAATCCATGCCCTTTTATTATCTTCATGGAAGTTCTAACAAGGAAGACGTGTCCAATCATCAGATGAACCAGCACCGTTCACAAGCGACATCAACCCACTTGCCACGCGTCCAAATTTACTCACACAAAGACACCTCTCTTTCTGTGTTGCTGGACACGTGTCATCCTGAAATTAATTCCAAGAAATCCCTGTCTCAATCTTTATATTTATATCCCCTCAGCCCCAAACGGTAATGAACTCATTTACAAAGGAGCAAAAGAAGAAAATTTTCCGTTTGTTTCCCGCGAAAATATATTTACAATAATTTTCTCTCCAGCGAAAGTAGTGGCAGAAAAATGACTGCTGCAGAAGAACCAATCCTCCCCAGACTCGACCGTCTTGACAAAATCGTAAGTATCAATCAACTATAAATAAATACTTATCCTTATCTGTAATATATATAAATAAATAGCTCCACTTTGGTATGAGTATTTAGTTGATTTTAAATTTATGTGACATGGAGGATGAAATGTTCAGTTGAAGCATTTAGAAGAAGCAAGAAGCAGCAGCAACAACAGATCACCAAGGAGCTCATATACATCATCCACTGGCACTCTAACAAGTGACCGCCATGGATCTTCCATCGATGAATTCTCTCCTGAAAGCTTAGAGAAGCACTGCCGTCCGATCGACGACGTCATCGTCGAAACCGAGCTCAAGGGTACCCTCCTTGAGAGGCTAGTCCATGTAGAGCTCCGAGTCTTGAAGGTACACTTACCAATACCCAAAAATAATCCTTATTATTATATGGTATAATTCTTCTTCTTCTTCTTCTTCCTTTTTTTTTTTTTTTTTTCTCTTAAAAAAAAAATAAATTATTATTTTGGATATAGAATTCATATGTTCAATTGTTGGCCCTCAATTTTTTTTCATTCAATGTGGCTCTTCCATTTAAAAAAAATATATATATATTTACTTTTGGACCCCACATTACAACATATCTAAGAGTTTTAAAGACTAAATTTTTTGATCTCTAAAAGTGAAAATTTTGTTGTAAAAGATATTTAGGGATCAATTTCTATCGTCGTGAGGATAGATACTAAAAGATCGTCCCGAAAAGTCAAAAATAAGATTTTTAGCGATAAAATTTTAAAAATGTCAGTAATAAATACACTTTTAGAGACAAAATAATTTGGTTAAAAATGATTTATTTTTTGAGACAAAAAATTTGGTTATAAAAAGAAAATAATTCATCACTAATGTCCAATTTTCGTTGATAAAAGTATAATAACGACACTTTTCGCAACAAAAATATTTAGTCCCTAAGAAATAATTTTATCCATAAATTTTGGTCTTTAAAATCTTAATTTTTTGTAGTACCAATTCAACCATTCTAGTTCGGTTATGTTCTATTTTATTATCTTATATATAATTTATTTTAGAATTAATCAATCATTCAAGTAAGTGGGGCATATTTCACTCTAACAAATTGTTTTAGGGATTTTTAGCGACAAAATTTAAAAAATATCATGGAACAAAATAATTTTATCCTAAAAAATAATAATTTATTATGTTTAATCTTGTCGTTAAAAATACAATGATGATATTTTTGAAATAAAAATATTTTATTTAATTTTTGTTGTAGTGTTTTTTAGGGTTAAAGTCAAGTCATGTGTTCTTTAATGATTTGCACCATATATATATTGGTATATGTTATGGGGTGATGATGAAAAGACTTGATATTGTGCTGGTGTGTCTTGTGTTGTGAATCAGTTGTGTTTGCTGATAGAAGGAGAGATAATAGAGGGTGAGAAGAAGACAGAAGAGATGGCATCAATAACAGAGCAGAAAGTAAAGAAGAAGAAGAACAAGGGTGGTTTGAAGCAATTCGTTAAATCATGTGTCAAAGGAAAATCATCGTCAGGGAAGGAACATAGTAAAAGCAAGAGTCATGTTTATTAAAATCTTTCAGGCCATGCTGTCAATATATATATATACAAGGGTAAGATGTATAACTTCCGTAAACCATAAGATCTATGTTTAGGGTTTTTTGGTGCTTTCTATCTGGTGTTTTGTCTACCAATCAATGTTTAATTACCAAATATGTCTTATGTTATCGAAGTTTATGGTTGATTTGGACTGATGTTTTTTGGCTTTGGATAAGGGATTGGATCTTTAATCTTGGGAACCAATTTCATTATATAGCAACGGTCACATAACTCCGCCGGGTTGTTAATAACTCCACCGGTTCCAAACCCGGGTTAAAAACCCGGGTTAAGGAGGAGAGTTGTGTGTTAGGTAGCTGACAACCAACATGTAAAAAAACTGCTTGGATCCCTTATGACAATGAATCCTACAACAACGGTCATATGATGACCTTTTGAAATTGAAAACTAATTTTATTAATAACAGTGATTCATTCCTCTAATTTTTGGGTCTTAATTGAGCACTAATGAGGTGGAAATTTGAAAAAGAAAAAAAAAAATTCTAAAGCCAAAACATCACATCAATGAGTAGAGTTCATCCTTTAGAGTTTCTTTAGAGCTCATAGTTTAGAACTTTTAAATATTTTTCTTTAATTAAAAAATAACTGTCACACGATAATTTTGTGGAATAATTTTGTGGAATAAGCGTATATATATGTAATATTAAATGTAGATGCTCCAATTAGTTTGCTAAAATGCCCCTCAACATTTGTATAGGCAAGCAAACTCGAGGATGGTGATTTAAAATTTTTCGAAGTAACATTACACAAGTAAAATTATTGATTAATCAGTAAAAAAAAATGCCAAACAAATGACATGAAAATAGAACATTTTATTCAATCTTAAAAGCTTATTAGAATATGCACAAAGGTATTACAAAAAGAAGTCCCAAAAAAACCTAAACAATTAAAATGAAAATTTTAATTTTATATGTTTTACAGTTGACATCCTATAACAGTCACTTCATTCTCTTATAATCTCATTTATAATAATTACAAATCCATGATAGATATGGTGGGACGGTGTGGGCCTAGCATTTCCATGGACTGCCATTTGAGCAATTTATTAGGCCCTAGCTTTTATTTTCTAGCCATTGAATTTGAAATTAAGTTGTTGGAATGAGGAAATTGGGCTCGCTAGATTGTTAAGTAATTGGGCCAGATAGAATTATATTATTGAAAATAATATTAACAACAGTTCAGAACTAAACCGAACCGAATTTTGATGATTCAGTTCTAGGTTAAATTTTGTTAAACTGACCTAGCTTGGTTGGATTCTTGGTTGAGTGATAAAATAATCCAAATCATGTACAATCAGTGCATAGTGAGATTTAGGGGTTTTTAAGGAAAATCCTTGAGATTTTCATAAATTTTTCATAATTTAACTTACAATGATTTAATTCAGTGTCAATTTTTGATTGGTTAAATATTTAATACAATCTTTGTCATATTATTGTTGATGCATTTGTGAGTGCAAAATGTGGATAACTAACATTGTTGGGTTTGTAATGATACCTTGAAAAAGTTTACCCATTTTTGAATTTTAAAGTACAGTGCTTTGATTTTAGACAATTTGTATGTGTGTGGGTTTTTTTTTTTTTTTTTTTTTTTTTTGGGGGGGGGGGGGACATTAATTGGTTTCCTATAATATCAATTCATAGTAAATTAATACGATTGTTTATTATAAAAATTTTCTATTATTTAGTGCATTCATTTTTTTTTCTCAAACACGATGTCAAATTACTTTTTTTTAATAAACAATCAATTTAGAAAAAATTAAATAATATATTTATATAAATATATATATATATATATCTTAGGAATTTTTATTCATAAATCTCATTTAGGGTTGCTCTAACTAAATAAGTCCATGAAAGAAATTTATAACCTAATTAATTGCATGTGTTTATATTTTTATTTCATGAGATCCTTTTTTTGTGATTTACATTATTTGTTGGACTATTATACCCTTATATTTATTATTGATATATATTACAAACGAAAAAGCACTACAAAAAATTAAGGTTTTAGAGGCCAAAATTTAGAGACAAAATTATTTTTTAGGGATCAAAGAATTTTGTTGTGAAAAGTGTCGTTATTATATTTTTAGCAACAAAAATTGAACATTAGTGATGAATTATTATCCCTTGAGATCAAATTTTTCGTCTAAAAAAATTAACCATTTTGAGACCAAATTATTTTGTCCCTAATGGTCTATTTATTAGTGACATTTTCAAAATTTTATCGCTAAAAGCCTTATTTTTAACTTTTCGGGACGACCTTTTAGTGACTATCCTCATGACGATGGAAATTGGTCCCTAAATATCTTTTAAAACAAAGTTTTCATTTTTAGAGATCAAAACATTTAGTTTTTAAAACTCTTATATGTTGTGGTGAGGATATACACGTATCCTTTTTTACTATCTTTCTGTTTTAGCAGTTACCATGATTCACGCTTTTGATTGTGATTCAGTTTCACTCTCATTGTGGTGTTGTTTCATTGTGCTAGGGTTTCATTGGTATTAGAGGAAGATGACGAATCGAGACTGCATTAGTATTGTTTGTTTGTGCTTTGTTTTTTTTTTTTTAACATAATTTTGCAAAGTTAAACATTGATTAGAGTGAGAGAATGAGTAGATAATTTCGTTTCAAGGTTAATATTATTTCTTGTTTAGGGATGCATGTTCATTTATGTTTGGATTTATATAAGAATTGTATGCTCTGTTTTTTGCTTTCAACTTCATTTTCTGGAATAGATGAAGATGCAAGTTTATTTTGTTGAATGAGGTTATGATTCTTGTCTAGTAATGGTAATGCGTTCATGTAGGATTATGTTTTTTCGGATGGTGTGAATGTTTACATTGCGTGAACAATGTGAACGTACACATATTACTGGTTATATCATTATGGGGGAATGTTTACATGCTGTTTATTGCCATTATATTTGGTGGTGTGAATTTGAACTTATCTAATCCATGATGTGTAATGATGGCAATAAAGTTTTCAGTTTGGGATTAGCAGTGTAAAATATGGACATAACTATATTTTTTTCAATATGCGAATGTTCACATATCATTGGTTTTTTCATGTTTATGGTATTATGTGGTTATAATGTGGGTGTTCACTTCCTTGTTTTTGTGTTTTTGCAGCAGATAGACCTTCATGTATCAGTGTGTGTATGCTTATTGGGTGGGTATTTCAATGAATGTGAATGTTCACATTCACTGAAGTTATTATTGGTGTGGATTATTATATTTTAATGTTTTATGATGTGAACTTCGATATTAGAAGCATATGATGGTTGCATGACGTGCAATGTAGAGTAATAATTGTATGGTTATTGCATAATGTGAATGTTTACATATCACTGATTATTGTATGAGTTTGCCATAATTATTATGTTGTGTGAATATTGTAAGGAGTCATTACTTGTTGTGAATTATTACATTGTAACATTTTGCAATTGGTGTTGTGACTATCACATTATTGATCAATGTTAATATTTACATTCAGAAAAAGTCATACAAGCACAAACAACATTAATGTATTTTTTCACTAACGTACATTTGTAATGTGAAAGTTCACATCAACATTTATTTACCACAACTTATATTAAACCAATTGTTATGTGTATACAAATGTACGCAACCACCAGCAATGTAGATGTTCATAGTGTCTACACTTCGATCGATGTGAATGTTCATAGCGTTGTTTACGATTTAAGATTTTGAGAATGTTAGAGATTTTGGCTTGTTTGGTTTGTATTTGTGAAACATGTTTTGAGATAAAAAGTACGAAAATTTGTTTGGTTTAGTTTTTTTTGAAAAGATGTTTTGAAAAATTATTTTGAGAGAGAGTTTTGGAAAAAGTGATTGATTTGATGTGTATGAGAGAGAGATTTGTTTGGAAAACTTGTAAACCAAACAAGTTTTGGAAAAAAAATTTGGGAAAATTTGTTTGGTTTGATTACTTTTGAAAACTTATTTGTAGAGAATTTTTCCCAAAATTTTTTGAGAAACACAAACCAAACAATCTCATTGAGGGAGAGACTTTTTTCATAAAATAAGTAAGAGATTTTCTTCATGAAATAAGGGAGAGATTTTTTTCCTAAAATGAGAGAGAAATTTTCTCCATAAAATGAGAGACTATTATTATTTTTTATTGTAAATTGGTTTCAAAATAGAAACACAGCCAAAAAGTTTGGAAGGATGACTTGGTCATATTACCTTAAACAGGACCAATGGAATATTGAAAAACAAAATGGATTAAATGGAACATAACATTTAAGAATAGGACTTTCTGAAAAATGACCATATATCTTAAAGTATAAATATACACTTTGCTTTTAGCGTAACTTAAAACTTATATTTTATAATTTATATATAATTTTTAATATATTTATGAAATAATTATTACGCCACGATTCAATTCTGCTTGACCTAATGGTTGAATTATTAACTCTTGATCCGATCATTATTTTGATTTGCTCAACGATTTGAGTGTCAAAACATTGAATGGTATACAACTGCTCTCGAAACATTGAATGGCATACAACTGCTCTCTAAGGCATTTACCTTATGGGGCTAAGCATAAACACAAGTTGGTTGTTGTGGATGGCTTTTATGGATTTATGGCTACATATCTATATTAGGTGATAAATTTGCTTTATTTAAGGTGCGAAGGGAGGATGGATACCAGTTATTCATCGGAGGCCACGAAAGAATGTGGAAACTCAAGGTATTCTAACAGTGTTTGTGGATAATATTCTGGAGGCTATGGATTCGAAGGGGCTGTTTGTATTGTTTTCTAAATTTGGGGTGGTCAAAGATGCATTTATCCAAAAAAAGATAAGGAAAGTAACGAGATCGAGATTTGGTTTTGTGAGGTATGGTTGTCTGGTGGCGGCTGATATGGCGATACAAAAAGCTAATGGGTTATGGGTTGACAATAGGGATCTAAAAGTGAAAATGGCAGAGTTTGGTAGGATGGTGCGTCCAAGAGGGGGCCAACCAGTGTTTCAAGGACAGGGAGAGTGGGCTGTGAATAAGGACAAATTCAATTCTAAGGTAAGGACGGATTCTCGTTCTTATGTAGATATTGTTAAAGGGATTGAAGGTGGGGGAGGTAAGGATCTCATTGCAAGAACAAAGGAGGCTAGTAATGGTTGGTTGTATAAGAGCTTAATCGTTAAGTTAAAACCATACTGTGTGTTGATTGAGTTCAAACAGGAGTGTGAGAAAAGAGGATTGAAAAATCTTATATTTCACGAAGGAGGTGGGAAATTGGTGGTAATCACGTTCAACTCAAAAGATGTGCTGCAGTATGAATTTAGTCGGATGAAGGAGTGGATTTATGTATGGTGTGATTTTGTATCGGAGTGGAAGAAGGATATGGTTATTGAGCAGGAGCGAGCTGTGTGGTTAAGTTGTTACGGTGTTCCGTTTAATTTGTGGAGTTCACTTACGTTCAAAAACATTGGCAAACTATGGGGTCAGGTGATTGGGATTGACAATGATATTCTACAAATGACATCGCTTCAGTGCGGTAAAGTAAGAATATCAACTAAGGTGATGGAGCCCATTAATTTGGTGATCTTGTTGGCTTGTAAGGATAAGTTTTATCCCGTTAGGATCTGTGAGGAGCAAGTAATCATAGTTAATGCAGCGAGTCATTTGGATTCTCCTCTGGATGAAGGGTCATCGCATTGCAATGGAGTGGCAACTTCTTGCAATGATAATAGTAAATGTTACAGAAAATCTGGGATTGGTAAAGAGGAGGAGGATGAGGTGGAGGTTGAATTGGCAGTTGAGTTGAATTCTAAAGCTGAGTTGGCACTTGTTGAAAGGGGAAGTATCATGAAGGAGATGGAGAGGCAGGTAAATGGTATTGATGACATGACGGCTTCCAGAGTTATTGAAACAGGTAGTGGTCTGGGGATTGGAGATATAGATGGCGCATGCATGGTAATGGAAAGGCGTTTGTCGGATTTTCAAATTCAAGGTGAAGATGAAGGAAGCTGTCAAGTTGTGGGTAATGTTGATAATATGGGCTATTTGAAAAGCTTGAGTGGGTTGGAGTTGCAGAGGCCCAGTATCAATCTGGAAGTTGTTATTGGGCTAGCCCAGGACAATGGGTTATGTAATGGAGTTGGTGGTGTTTGTATTAATCATGCAGCGTCTAATGGGCTGGCCTTGGTGGAGGAAGCCATTGTCTCAAAGGATATTAGAGCAGGTCAGTTGTCTCTTCCTTCAGAGTAACCACAGTTAGATAGATCAAATATGAGGTGTGCATCTTCAAGTCGGAATGGATTGCAGAATGAAGGGAAAGGGAAAGAAGTGGTCATTCCGAACACAGCAAAGTGCAAAACTAAGATCCCAAAGAAAAGAGTTAGAAAAAGTGGAGCTTCTGGAAGCAAGATAGATAAAGAGGCGTTGATTCAAGCAGCGATGGCTGCTGTTTCTTGCTCTAAATCGCAAGCTAGCAGTTCAAATAGGGTTCGACATCTCTTGAGTGAAGCCCAGGCAACCATGAAAATTGGGAAATTATTGGGGATTGATTTCAAAGGAAAGGAAAAGGAGGTTCTTGACAAATTAATGGATCTCGAAAGGAAGGATTTGGAGAGAGCAAAGGCTACAAAGGGGTCTGTCAGTAAGCCCTAAGTTGTGTAAGCAGGTGACTTTGGTGTCTTATTTTGGTTTGTAATGAAGATGTTATCTTGGAATGTTAGGGGGTTTGGTAGGCCCTGTAAGAGAAAGAAGATTAAAGAGCTAGTTAGAGTAAGGGGTGTGGATATGGTATTGCTACAAGAAACTAAGAAATCTGGGATTTCAGACCAATTTGTGGAATCCTTGTGTCCGTGGGATCAGTTTAGTTTTGTGTCTGTAGATGCAGTAGGGAGTGCTGGAGGCCTTCTCTGTTTTTGGAAACCTGAGGTATTTGCAATGGTTGATTGCTGCTGTAACAGAAGCTTCCTTCTATTATCAGGTATTTTCTGTAAGTCCTTTAATTGTGTGGTGGTTAATGTGTATGGGCCGAATGATGTTGCAAGGAGGAGGATTCTGTGGGAGGTGTTGGGTAATCTTAGGCGCTCTTTTCTTTTTCCATTATGTTTGGGGGGGGGGATTTTAATGAAATCCGTTCCATTGCTGAGAGAAAATGATGCTTAAGAAGAGATAGGGGGATGAAAGACTTCGGGGAATTTATTGAAAAAATAGAACTTACTGATATTCCAATGTTGGGTAGAAAGTATACATGGAGCAATTCTGTTGAGGGTGATAGATGGAATAGATTAGATAGATTTCTTATTAATCCTGAGTGGCTTCAGCTCTTTGATTTTAAAGTCTGGGGTCTGCCTAGAATTCTATCTGATCACTGTCCAATCCTACTTGTGGAGCACCAAAGAGATTGGGGCCCTAAGCCTTTTAAATTTTTTAATTCCTGGTTCTTGCATCCTGGTTGTTTACCTTTGATTAAAAAGACTTGGATGGAGGCTCAGGTGGTTGGATGGGCAGGTTTTGTTGTTAAAGAAAAATTTTGCATTCTCAAATCCAAGTTGAAGGAGTGGAACCAGGAGGTCTATGGATCTGTTGATTATAAAATTAAAGTAGTTGAAGATGAGCTTCATTTTCTAGATTTGGAGGCTGAAGGTAGAGATCTAAATGATCAGGAAGTTAGAAATAGAAGAAATATCCTTGGAGAAGTTAGGAGATTGAGGAAAATGGAAGAGTGGAATTGGCTTCAAAAATCTAGATGGAATTGGCTTCAAAAATCTAGATTGAATTGGGCATTAAGGGGTGATAAGAACACCAAATTTTTTCATGTTATGGCTAAAAGTCGTCAATGTAGGAACATGTTGGATTGTATTCAGGTTAATGGTCGAGATGTTATGCTA
The DNA here is from genome assembly GCA_025200525.1 of Camellia lanceoleosa. Lineage (NCBI taxonomy): Eukaryota > Viridiplantae > Streptophyta > Magnoliopsida > Ericales > Theaceae > Camellia > Camellia lanceoleosa. Next base: position 85,028,180 of record CM045760.1, on the reverse strand, counting down.
CCTAATGAGTTAAAATTGGAGGTGGTAAGGCATTTTAAGTGTTTGTTTTATGAGAGTTAGAAGCATAGGCCCAAGCTTGGTGGTAGGCTAAAATCTATTAATACTAACTCTGCAGCTGATTTGGAGGTGGTGTTTACTGAATCTGAAGTGTGGGCAGCCATCAAAAGTTGTGATGGAAATAAGGCGCCAGAACCTGATGGATTTAATGTGCATTGCATTCAGAAATGTTGGAGTATACTGAAGCAGGATTTTATGAATTTCATGTCAAAGTTTCATGAGAATGGCAGGTTGGTCAGAAGTTTGAAGTGCTCTTTCTTTACTCTTGTCCCTAAGAAGTCCAATCCATCAAGTCTTTCGGATTATCGTCCTATTTGTCTTATTGGGGTAGTCTAAAAAATTTTGGCTAAGGTATTATCTTGTAGATTGAAGAGGATATTACCTAAGGTGATTAGTGAAAATCAGTTTGCATTTTTAGGGGGAAGAAATATCTTGGATGGTGTACTCATAGCAAATGAGATTGTAGATTGGTGGAAGAAGACAAAAACTAAAGGTGTAATTCTTAAGTTGGACTTTGAGAAGGCTTATGACACAGTGAATTGGGAATATTTGTTTGATATGCTTCAAAAATTTGGTTTTGGTGCTAGATGGATTGGATGGATTAAAGCATGTGTGACCTCTCATAGTATATCGGTGTTGGTGAATGGTTCTCCTACAGTGGAGTTCAATCCCTAGAAAGGTCTACGGCAAGGTGATCCACTTTCACCTTTTCTATTCAATATCGTAGCAGAGGGCTTGAATGTTTTGTTATCCAGAGCTAAGGAGATTGGATTAGTTAGAGGTGCTACCGTTGGTCCCAATGATTTGGTTGTTTCCCATCTACAATTTGCAGATGATACTATATTGTTTTGTGAAGCTGATTGGAGTGAACTTATCACCATTAAGAGGATTCTTAGATGCTTTGAAATTATTTCAGGTCTGAAGATTAACTTTCAAAAAAGTGTTGTTTGTGGTGTTGGAATTTCGATCCAATTAGTTAAGGATTTTGCGGCTAGACTGAATTGTTCTTATCATGTTCTTCCCTTGGTGTATCTTGGCTTACCTTTGAGTGCAAATCCTCATCGAAAATCAACATGGAAGCTTGTTTTGGATAAGATCAAAGTACGGCTTGCAGGATGGAAGAGGAGAGTGATGTCATATGCTGGTAGAGTTACCATGATCAAGTCAGTTCTGTCTAGTCTTCCAGTTTACCAGTTTATTACCTCTCTTTGTTTAAGATGCCTGAGTGTGTTGCTAAGACAGTGGATAGGTTGCAAGCCTCTTTTTTATGGGGAGGGTCAGATAATCAAAGAAAGGTTCATTTGGTTCGATGGGGAGAGGTTACAAAGGCTTTATACCATGGAGGGTTAGGGATTAGAAACATTAGAAAGATGAATCTTTGTTTGTTAGTAAAGTGGTGGTGGAGGTTTGGGGCTGAGAAGAAGGCTTTGTGGAGGCAGTTGATTAGCAGTCATTACAGTCACATTAATGGATCCTTTTTAACTCTGTCTGGTGTATGTAATTTTGAATCTAGAATTTGGAGAGATGTCATGTCTGTGGCTGTTACACAGCCACTAGTGGTTACTTATTTTTTGGACAATGTCAAGATTGTGGTTAGGGATGGTAGTTCGATTCTTTTCTGGTCTGATAAGTGGATCGGGCATTCAAGCTTGGAGAATCAATATCCCAGACTTTTTGGTTTATCTACAAAGCCTCTTGGATCTTTGAAGTGGTTCGTTGATGAAAAGAATGCAAATGGTAGGTGGATTTTGACATTTAAAAGACCTCTTCGTGCTTGAGAGGAGGAGGAATTGCTTCGTTTGCTCCAGATTTTGGGTGAAGGCCCTGAATTGAGGGTTAATAGTGAGGATCATATCAGATGGCTGCATCCCCTTTTGGGATTTTTCAAGTTAGATCATTGTTTGGGTGGCTTCAAGCCAATGAGGGGCATGCTCTGGAGTTGTCTAAATTTATATGGTATAATATAGCTCCCCCAAAAGCCAAATTTTTGCTCTGGTTGGTGTGGAGTGGTAGATTAAAGACTGCTGACTTCCTTCATCAAATCGGTGTCCTAAGGGGTAATTCTGTTTCTTTGTGTGTGTTCTGTAAGTCTGTACCTGAAACTTTTCATCATATTTTGTTGCTTTGTCCCTTTGCTTGGAAGTTATGGTCTAGTGTAATTGATTGGTGGGCATCTAAATGGGTTTCCCCTAGTTCTGTTATTGAGCTGCTTCACTGGTGGTTTGGATTCAAGTTCAGAAAAAAGGAGCTCATGATCTGGAATGTTATTCCTATTGCAGTAGTATGGTCATTATGGAGGCTCAAAAATGAGTGTATTTTTAGGGGAGCTCAACCAAATTTGGAGACTTTGATTGAACTAGTTAAAGTAAGAGTGGTTTACTAGGCTAAGGATCATCACATTGGTAACATGTATTCATTTCATGATTTCATTTCTAATTTGAGTCTGATTAGGAGTTGCTTCTGAGGTGGCGGTGGTGTGTGCTGATGTTAGCAGATTGCTTCCATTTGCTCTGATTTTAAGGTGGTGATTATTCCATTTGCTCTGATTTCAGTGTTGCAGATCGTAGGTAGTTGGCTTCATTTCTCAGGGGAGGTGCTGCTGTTCTTGGTTGCAGCTGCTATTGGTGGCTAGTCTGGGTGGTTGGCTTGCTGTTGTTGGAGTCTGTACAGATAGTTGGAGGGGAATTGCAATGCTACTGTTGCTAGTGTCTTCGTTGAATCTGCTGATATCTGGTGTTGATTGTTGGTTCGGTAGGTGGCTGTTGTATGATGTTGAGCAAATAGTAGGAGGGGAGTTTTATTGTTATTGCTGGTAGGGTCTTGGTTGGGGTAATCTCCTATGGCTAGTAGTGCAAAAATGATATGTTGGTTGTTTTGTTTGTATTTCCTTTCTTTATTATGTTTGTTTGTTTCTGATTGGTTGCTCACCAATCTTGGGTTAGTGCTAGCAAATGATTGTGCTTCCTTTGCGGTGCCAACCTAGTTGGGATCGTTAAGGTTAGCTATGATGCTTGGTGCACTCTCTCTCTTTATTGATGTAATGTATGCATGTTTTGCGTTTACATTAATAAAGTTTATTTGCTATTCAAAAAAAAAAAAAAGTTGTTCAGGCCATAGGTCCATTCTATCGACTTTTAAGGGCATAGATCCAAGGACTTTTTCTTTTGGGTCCGTAAGGACAGCGCATAATTTATTTGGATCCATAACGATAGTCATTCACACACCTTTGTATTTGTTTGGGTCCATTATCTGTTGAAATTGGCCTCTAAATCAATCCCATCTTTCCCTCTCATCCATCTTTCTCTCTCTTTTCCATCGTTAAGTTGCACTGATCTATGCAGTAGCCTACAGCATATATATATAGAGAGAGAAAACTCTCAATAGTGTTAGAGAGAGAAAGTAGAGATAGAGAGAGCTTTGTTATTGACGACTTCATATAAGTGCTCTGAGTTGCTTCTTCTTCATTAACTCCTACATATTTGCAAACCCTTATTTTCATTTTTCGATATACATAAAAAGTGCTAGATAACTTATGAAGAAACCCTAGATTTGCCTCTATAATGGTGGCCACATCACTTGCCATATAACGCTCTCAAATTTTATTACCCGGATATATTATCAATTCCCTTATTTAAAGTCCAATTCTATGTTAATAATGACTGGAGCAAGAATACTTAACTAAACAATAAATGTTCTTTCTCGTATATTCTATAAATGAAATGCTGAAGTACAATAATTTACAATACGTGTTGTTCGACTTACAAGGAAAGTAAAACTAAGAAAATGAGATGAGAAAGATTAACTCTCCTTATAACAAAATGGCATTCTACCTACAATAAATAGGCCCATTGGCCAACAATTAATGAGACGTCTTGGTCTTGAAACAATTAACTTCATACCTAAAAAATGTTGACAATATGGGATGAAAACGAATGTCCAATAGAGATCTCAATAATTCTAAATAATCACTACAACAAACTGCACATTTGGCGACTAAAATTGGCGACCAAAACAATTTTAGTCGCCAAAAATAGGGGTGTTGGGCGACCAAAATTCAATTTTAGTCGGCATTCATTTCATATTTTTAGCTACCAAAATCTTTCAGTCACCATATAGTGTTATTGGTGACCAAATTGTTTTTAGTCGCTGTTTTCAACCATTTTACGCTACTAAAATTCAATTTAGTCGCCCTATGATACATTTTGCGACAAAAACTTTTTGTCGCCAAAAATTGGGAGTATTTTTTATGCATTGTTGGCGACCAAAACCAATGATTTAGTCGTTAAAGTTTCCAAATTTTTTTAGAGGGAAACTCATTAATATTGGCGCCTATATTTAACAAAGAATTATTTTTCTTCTGTTTCACACATACCATACAGAGCACTCGATACCAAAGCTCTGCGCCGCTAGCCACCGTCGTTCATCACCATCGCTGGCCACCGGCGCTCGCCACCACGACCACTGCAAATCGGCCCCACCACTGATTATAGGTATTTCTCTCTCATCTCTCTCCCTCTCTGTCAATCTGTGTCTATTTGTATCTCTCTCCCTCTCCATCCCCGTGGCTCACGAGTTCTGTAGGGTTTTGAAATGTTTATTTTCTTTCATTTTTTGTCGGTTTCATAATCAACATTTTTAGGACTTTTTCTGATTTCCTGAATGGGTGGTTGAAATTTCGGATTGTGGATTTCTGATTCTTGATTTTGGATTGTTGAGGGCTTTTTCTTATTCACATTGCTCTTTGTGTATATGTTTTTTATTTGCCTGGCCCTGCACTTAATTATGGTTCCCCAATTCTAATAGGTATAAAGACTTGTCATCAATGCTCGGGAGATTGTGCCATATGGCAAGAGTCAATTGATGAACAGCCATGGGAGAAAGCCCGTTCTATGTAATTATTTTCTTACTCATTCTCACTTTCATTTCAATTTTCCAACACTATGTATTGTTGCTGTCAGAGCCTATAGTATTCCTTCTTGAATATTGTATTTCTTATCGTTTTTAAGTTGAATCATTGCTACAATGAATCAATCAAACAACAAGGGGGAAAAAAAAAAAGGCAACTAAGCAACTAGGTATTCTATCTTCTTACGTAGGATTTTTGCTCAATATATATGCAAGTTTTATATAGCCTTTTCGTTCAATATATATCTACTTTTAATGTTTGTCTATTGAAAGCTCATTTATATGTGTATGCTTTTTCAGTTCTCCATTTAAAGTAAAGGAAGATGATGAAGTAGACAATTTAGACATACAGTTGAAAGTGAGGTGGAAAACAAAGCGTGTATACTCGTATCTATCTCCTGAAGTTGGTTTAAAGATCAATAGATCATTAAAAGTTAGTTTTTTGCTCCATTTTGAGTTGCATTTAACACATGAAACTGTGCTATTGGACAGTTTATTGTTTACTTTGTCTCATTTACCAGCTTTACTAATGATTTTTGATTTACTTTTTCCCCACTTTCGATTTTACTTTGAGAAAAAAAATTCTTCATTTCTTTCATGATACAGTCAGATGATGGAGTACAATTTTTATTCTAAAGTGTCCAGTGTCCAGTGTCCAGCCCAAGCCTGTATTAATGGCACTTGTGCAAGAGATAGAGGAATTACTTGAACTATGAAGGATCCTTGAGCCCAAAAAAAATGGGAGAGAGAGAAAGAGAGGACCCTTAAGTATCTGAAATCAAGCAAAACCAACGAATCGAATTCTCTGAAACAACCTTCTTCATCATGAAATACCAAAATTTTTTGACAAGGAGAACACATTTTTTTTCAAGTTTGGCCTCACATAAAAGTGGGATTCTCAAAAGTTTGAAGGGGCTGAGACACCTCTGACCCCCTCCCCTCTCCCTCCACCCCTGCATCTCATACAACAAAAAATTTAAATTTTTGAGTACGCTTGGAAAAATACTATCCTTCTCCCTTTCTGCCAGTATCCATCCTCTAGTTTTGAAGATAGTTTTTTTTTTTCTTTTTTTCTTTTTGGAATTGAATGATGTGATTATCATTGTTGTGTTTACTATTTCCCTATACTTTGTAATATGTTTGTTTGATGGGAACTTCAGTTCCAGATTGATAGTCTGATTCTGATATAGTTCATATATTGATTCCTAGTGAGTGTGGACTAACATGTACAAAGATTTAAAAGACCCCATCTATGTTTTACACCATGTAGTAAATGTCTAATATTTTTCTTCAATTTTAAAAGGATTTTGCTACTGATTGGAACAAATATATAGAATTTAGTATAATGTTTGTTAAATATAAATTAATCTTGCACCAACACTAGCAAATGCCCCTACTAATTAATATAGAAGTGAAGAATCATATTAAGGGTATATATTTGGAATACTACTTAGAAGGAACAATCAATCCATGTAATGAAATTAAATATTTTGTAATATGAAAATAAATTTGTTCACACACTTTTTTAGTATAGAACAATACAAATTAGAAGATTTATGTTCACATTTTTTTCAATGCTTCAAAACTTTGAAATTTCATTACTTTTGTTTTACCCATCTGATTTTCATAAAATTTATGTGTACAACATGTATGTTCTGAGATCTCTTAACGTCCTATCTATATTGAATATGAAATTTAATTTCTCTGTAAATTTGGTCACAATTATATGTCTCCCTGTAAGATGACTTCACATAGAATTGTTCATGTATGTCACACTAACGTATGAATACATGCTGAGTTACTATTGAAATTAGCCAACTATCTGCAATTGACAAATAGGCAAAACATCCGGATCTATTATTACTATAGCGACCCCGGTCTTTCCTTTTGATTGTTGTATCAGGACTTATGTTCCGCAGACTCCGTTGTTATCAAATTGTTGTTATCGTCCTTTAATTTCTTATTTTTGAGTTATAGGATGTGTTGGGCAGGTTTGTGACAGATCGATTGAGTTTAGATGCCTAAACTAGTTGCCCAGATTTTGACCTGTCCGCTCGAGCGGGGAGTTTGACGCTCGAGCGGAGACCCTTTTGTTGCTTGTCGGCTCGAGCGGGGGTTTTGGCGCTCGAGCGGGATTATCACCCATCCAGTTTTTCCTGTGTAGTGTTGGCTGCTCGAGCGGGGGATTGGCCGCTCGAGTGGGAGGTTGTGAGTGACGCTCGAGCGGGGAGTTGGGAGCTCGAGCGGGGACCTGTTTGCAGAAACTTCTGGGAGTGTGCATCCGCTGCTTGAGCAGGAGTTTGGCCGCTCGAACGGGAGTCTGTGAGTGGCGCTCGAGCGGGGGTTTCCACGCTTGAGCGGGGCGACTGTTATATAAATCCGAGATCCGACTTTCTGGATCATTTTTCATCTCCCTTTTGATTCCAAAACCCTAGAACCGTCTTCTCTCTCTCTCCCTACACACTTTCTCTCTCAGGTTTGATCTACCTAGAGTGTATTTCTATCCTAGGTCCTTTGTTAAAAAGATAGAGTGAGTCGAGGGCTTCCTTTTAATCTGAACAATCTTGGATTTGGAGCACTTTGGATTTCGGGTCATCATCTCCGTTTTCTCCATTCGGGTTATTTACTTCAAGGTAGGGATTTCCTACTCCATATTATAGGTTTTGTTCTGAGTTCTAGTATTTCGATATGTTGGAGGTATTTTGGTAATTTTGGGAAAACCCTAGTTGTGATATTAAATTAATTTGTATAATTAACTTAGGGAAAATTGGAGAATTTAGTTGAATTCATGGAATTGGGAAATTATAAGTTTAAATGGCGTAGTTGAATAATTTAATCACTCGCCTATTGAATTGTTGAGATTATAATTGTTGATACATTTATTTCATGTTTAGAAATAACTGTTTTGGGCTATCGGTGGAGGATAGCCGTGATTGTTGTAGAAATTGCATGTGAATTAGGAAAAACTGAAACTAATCACATTGATTAAGTCATTGATTGTGACTGTTGAATTAATACAGAAAATACATGTATTGATTGAGTATTGTATATGGTAAGTGTTTAATACTTTGTATATGCATTTTGTTTGGGAGGAGATAGGGGATGTACTCCACGGTTTGGGAGGAGATAGGGGATGGACTCCTAAACCGGATGTTATTTGGGAGGAGATAGGGGATGGACTCCATTAGCACCACTAATATGTGTGCTTATTGATTTATGGAAGTGTTTTTACACGTTATCGATACATCACTAACATGTGTATCAAATTGGAGGTATGGAAGTGTTTTGGTATGAGACTTAGTCTCATTAAATTTGTTGATGTTGGAAGTAATGTTAGTGTAGGATGTAGTCTCACTGTTATAGTTGGCCAGGTTCTGAGCCATACTGGTATAAATGAAAAGTTGAACAAATAATGAGAAGAAAAACGTGCCTTGGGCATTATAGTTATGAAACAGTATGATAAAGAAATTTGTAATCTGTGTTAACCATCTATTGAATGCTATTGCTTTATTCAATGCTTATATTTGGTTTAGTATATCTCTACTAGGCTGTGGCTCACCCTATATGGGAACATCATTTTCAGGTTCAGGTGATGTGCTACCTCCAAGGAATTAGCTTGGAAAGACTTAGAGTTGAAGACTCATTTAGATTAGTTGTTATTTGCTTTATTTGATATTACATGTAAGGACTCAAGCCAAGGGCTTAACTTGTAAATGAGTTAGTACTCATATTTTCGTGTCCAAGTATTGGCTTGGAAAGATGTAAGCCTGTAGGGCATTTACTTTCTTTATTACATGTAATGTCTTTTAATAAGTTTACTCTGAAGAATGGAATAATACTCTTTGTTTTCTTATAATGATGCATGTTAATATTATATATTATGGGCTTATTTTTTAGGGTGTTACAACTTGGTATCAGAGCGTATCGGGTTTGAATACTTTGGGTACGTGGGAAGTGATTAGTATCACAATGGGTTCGTCTCGTTGGATAGAGACTTAGTGAAATGTTATATGCTTATATAATAACATGTTTATGTGATTATGTGGGTATGGAACGTAGTTTCTAGGATATTAATTGGATCCTTGAGTTTCTAGTAGTCTTGTTGGAAAGGCACTTGATCAATGCTGCTTCCAACCGGAACTATAGTAACGCTTCGGGACTATTATCATCCAGGAATGAAATTCGTAGGTGCTTATGTGATTATGTGCTTACGTGGAATGAATTATTGTTGTCCAATGCATTAGGACGCGAGTGTTTAGCTTCGGCACATTTATTAATGTGCTAACGTCTTTGTTTCCTTTATTAGGATGTCAGGACAAGGACAAGGACGCGGTAGGCGTGGTAGGCCGGGTAAGCAGGAGGTGCCTGTGCCAGAGGAGATTCCGGCAGTACAGGAGGGAGTTGGCGAGGCCAATGTGGCCGAGCCAGTAGGCCAGTAGGCTATGGGCGCTTTAGCCCGAGAGATAGCAGGGGCATTCAGGGAGTCAGTAGGCATTCTCAGAGCTGAGAATCAGGCTCAGGTAGTTGTTGCGGATGCTGGACCTGCCTTTCTAAAGAGGGAGTTCTTCCGGTCTAATCCGGATGAATTTGTGGGTGATCCTAAAGAGCCGCTTAAGGCAGATGAATGGCTCGAACAGACAACGAAGACGTTTGAGATGCTTAGCATCGAAGACGAGGGATTGAAAGTGACCTTGGCATCATTCCAACTGAAGGGAGATGCGGGTCAGTGGTGGAAGTTCACTAAGGGTCGTATAGGAGGGACTTGGAAGGCTTTCGTTGACGCTTTCCAGGAAAAGTTCCTGTCTCCAGCTGTTCAGGAGAAATTGAGAGATCAGTTCTGCCAGCTTAAGCAGAACAGTTCATCAGTGGCCGAGTTTGAGGCCTCATTTACTAGCTTGTCCAGGTTTGCACCTGAGTTGGTGGCGTTTGAGGAACGCCGTTGTATAGAGTTCGAGAAGAAGTTGAGGCGCGGTCTCAAGTTGAGAGTTGTGGGGTCGATGATTCGTGATTATGGGCGTCTGGTTGATGCTGCAGCCCATATCGAGATTATGATGTAGGAGGAGGAGGAAGGGCAAAAAGGCTCCAAGAGGAGTCAGGATGGCCAGAGTGATGGCAGGAGGCAAAGAGGTTTCACTCCTCAGCAGCCTTAGAGTAGTTTTTCTAGATCGACTTTTCCTGTGCCAAGTGCTAGTTCGGGGAAAGGCAGCCAGGGAGACATTACTTGTTTCAAGTGTGGCCAGTTGGGCCACAAGTCTCCAGTTTGTCCTCAGAGGGGAGGAGTACTGAGAGCAGCATCTTCTTCAACGGTGAAAAGTTCTCTATGGTGAAAAGTTCTCCATCTTGTCCTTCGTAATTAAGATGCTTCATTTAAAGGTGTACAATAAATGGAGCAACAAATCTTTCGACATGGTTATGCAAGTTTTCAAGGACAATCTACCAAAGTGTGATGAAACTGTTCCATGGACCCTTTATGAAATGGAAAAGTTCTTACGTGAATTGGGTTTGGGATATGAGGCCATTCATGCATGCAAGAATGATTGTACTCTATTTTGGAAGCACAACGCCACATTGGAGAATTGCCCTACATACACAAAGTGTAGATACAAGTTGAACGACAAGATGGGTAAAAAAATTCCACACAAAATACTGAGGTACTTTCCTTTGACACCGAGGTTGAAGAGATTGTATATGTCAAAAAAAAACAGCCGCATTTATGAGATGGCACAAAGATAAGCGTGTGGATGATGGAGTATTACGACATCCAGCTAATGGTGAGGCATGGAAGGATTTTGATAGGTTGCATCCTACGTTTTCTGCGGATCCTTGGAATGTAAGGCTAGGGCTTGCCACAGATGGTTTCAGTCCATTCGGAAATATGAGTACATCGTACAGCATGTGGCCCGTAATCTTAATGCCTTACAATCTACCCCCATGGAAGTATATGAAAGATCCATTTGTCATGCTGTCATTGCTTATTCCCAGACGATCCGTACCTGGAAGAGACATCGATGTTTACTTGCAACCATTAGTAGAATAGTTAACTAATTTGTGGGAGCATGGTGTGCAAACATATGATGCCTCAAATGGCTAAATATTTACAATGCATGCAGCAGTCATGTGGACTATCAATGACTTCCCCGCATATGGTTCCTCGTCTAGTTGGACTACAAAAGGTTACTTGGCCTACCCTAATTGTAACATGGATGCTTCATCTCAGAGTTTGCGAAGTAAGATAGGGTATATGGGTGCTCGGCGGTACTTACCTGAGAACCATAATTGGCGAAGAAGTAGGCTATTCAATGGTGAAATTGAGAATTGGTCCAAACCCGTGGAGTTATCGGGAGAACAGATACTCGAAGAAATTAATTTGGGGATGTACAAGCCGTACGGAAAGCATCCAACCAACCAAAAAAGACAAATACTCGATGTTTACTTGCGTGGATGTGGGATAGTCCCACAACCCTCTTCAACAACTTCCAGTGCGGCACAAACACGTGATAAACATATGGAGTCAATGAGAGCGGAATTGGAGGTTCTTCGTAAGGAGCGTCAAAGAGATCATGAGGAGTTGCTGAAGGAGAAAGAGGAGCGGCAAAGAGATCACGAGAAGTTGGCCAAAGAGAAAGAGGACCGCCAAAGAGATAGGGAGGAAATTATGAGAGAAAGAGAGGAGCTGATGAAACAAATTGAAGAAGGAAAAAAAGCACTGGAGGCACAACAAGTACAACTCAATCATTTGAACGACGTGGTGTCACAACTCACAACTCTCTTGCAAGGTTCAGATGGTCATCCTACTATTCGGTAAACATAATTTTATTGATAAGCTAATGCAAGTTCTAGAAAAATATGGATCATATTGACATAGAATTGGTTTCTAAAGTTGTGATGCAAATTTTTTTTGTTATGTGCTTCGAATAGGTTTTGAGGCATAATGTGAGTAGACTTTGCAACAGACAGACCATAATCTGATTTCCATAAGGTAACCACTTGATTTCAATGAAATATTAAGTTAGTTCCCTTTGGCATAATCTGATTTCCATAGGGTTGTAATCACTTGATGGCATAATCTGATTTCATAACGTAACCACTTGATGGCATAATCTGATTTCCATAGGGTTGTAATCAACATAATTCTGGGTATTTTTGAAACAAAACTAGCTGTTTGAAAACAAAAGAACTAGCTGAAAGTTAGAAGAAAACATGAAAGTTAGAAGAGTTAGTTTCACCAAAAGAACTAGCTATTTAAAACAAAACCTCCAACCACCTCAGTTTGTTTTAGTGGACTCAACTCGGACAGCGTGGAATTCCAACAAAATAAAATAAAAACAAATAAAGAAAAATGATGACCTTTTTTTTAACATGGCATTTACTCTTTTTTTTATGTGAACTTACTCCGTCCAAGTCCATGCTGGAAAACATTTGGCTGTAGTATGAATAACAAAATACATATTATTCGCTAGAAGTTAACATTTGTCATGTCAAGATAGCTTTCTCTGAGCGGACTTATGAGTATCTTTTCATGTCAACAAACATCCAGACGCTAGAATAACTATCTTACCACAGCATTGAGCAGGAGAAATGAATTTATAAATGTTCTAATTAAGTGCCATATGAGCAATTTCACCTCTCAATTTATTCAAGCAACTCAGATGACAGCTACGCTGGGAGTTGGCGTGATAAAAGCCGTAAACTTAGCCGAAAAAGGCCTTGGAGGGCCGAAAATTGAAAGCAGTCCCTGAACCACTATAGGGATGGCACGGGTAACTTTATTGCATCAAATAAGGCCTGTGGGGATATACGGGACGTAATTGGCACATGTACGTTGGGAGTTGGCGTGAAAAACGCCATAAACTTAGCCGAAAAAGGCCTTTGAGGGCCAAAACTTGAAATCAACCCCCGAAGCACTCTACGGATGGCACGGGTAGCTTCCTTGTGTCAAATACAACCTGTTGGGACAAACGGGAGGTAAATAGCACATGTACGTTGGGAGTTGGCGTGAAAAACACCATAAACTTAGCCGAAAAAAGGCCTTTAAGGGGCGAAAATTGAAAGCAGCCCCCGAACCACTGTAGGGATGGCACGGGTAGCTTCCTTGTGTGAAATAACACCTGTGGGGACATACAAGATATAATTAGCATATTCATGCTAGGAGTTGGCGTGAAAAACGTCGCAAACTTAGCCGAAAAGGCCTTCAAGGGCCGAAAAATCAAATGAGCCCCTGAAGCACTCTACGGATGGCACGGGTAGCTTCATTGTGTCAAATAGGACATATGAGGACATGCGGGACGTAATTAGCACGCGTACGTCGGGAGTTTGTTAGTTTAGTCTAATTGATAACAACCGTGTGACGATCCTGACATGTATATTATTTTATTCAGAGAATTTGCCTAATTATGTTTTAAAATTTTGTGCATATATGTTTGCTTATGGAATTTTGTTAGAATATTTACTTAAGTAGACTTTGTTCTATAAGCCAACGTAAATGTTACACAGCACATACCTTTGCATTGAGTTTCCAAATGCATTAAGTTTTATTGTAATATAATATTGTACACAGTACATAACTTTCCACATTTTGACATATTGTCATTGTGGAGATTTGGATGTTAGATTTTAAGTGTGAGAAACAAATCTTGGAAATGTGAAATTTACAAGTTACTGGGTAATAAATACACTATTGAAATTGTATGATGCTGTGAAACACATGGACTATATAGACCTCATCTGTTACAGGATCACTGTTGTGGCTGAACAGCAGTCATGTTGAATTGGAATTTTAAGTGTGTTGCTCAACAAAAGAAAGACTGTGAAGTTGAAAAAAAATTCAGAAACTTTTGGAGCTAATAAACGAGACCAGTGTCATAATCTTTTCATGGCAACTTTAACATAGTATGTATGAGCATTCAACTTTAACCTTCCTCTCAGTTTTACATTTTTCTGAAATGGTATGTATGAGCATATATTGTGGTGGAAACAAAATGATAGGTAATTATTCACTCTGCATGGATTTTAAATTTTTTTATTTTTCTTCTTTATGGTTAGACCTTTGCCCTCCCTAGAATCTATTTTAGTGACAGCCTCGTGTGGTTCATCCTTTTTTTGTTTATGCTTACATACATGATGCCAGGTGCAGAGGGAAGGGCACATCAAGTGGCGTCCTACCCCCTCAAACGTTCTTACATACTTTTTGTTGAAAATTTTTGTTTACAATGGAACTAATGGGTGTCATTTTTGTTGTGTAGATGGCTTTTGGCATTGACATGTGCATCTTCTATTTTTTTGTCCGGAAGATAATTCACATTTTTGCAAAGTTGGAAAGTTGGAAAGTTTTTGGTCGTCCCCGATTTTTTGTGTGGAAATTGGATGAGTCGTACATATATTTTTTGGCAGGGTACATAGTATTTTTGGAACTTGTATTAATTGCTCTAGTGGTATATATAGATTACCTTTTGTTGTGGTACATATTACCATGGTAATTTGTACCATGTCAAATGGTCATTACAATGCATAGCATAGTAACAATGTTTTGTGTATAGAGGACATTGTTTTAGTAACATAATTGGAATGTATGACGTTATTATTTGTAATTGGAATATATTAGTTGGTTTGTATATAAGTTAACACTGTAAGGTGTTCTTTTTGGTTTGATGGTTGTAAGTGAAACATGCATTACGGAATAGGTGATAATATATATATTGATTTGTTTGTATTACAGGTTGCGGTGGATATATACAGGTTTTGAAAAAATTTATTAAAATGAAAAAAAATAAAAAATAAATAAAAATGACATTTTTGGTGACAAAAAAATTGGTAGCCAAAAAAAAGAAATATATCTTTTGCCGACTAAATTTTTGTAGCTAAAACAAATAGAAAATAGTTTTGGTGACTAATTGTTTTAGTAGCTAAAAACTGAAAACACTTTTGGTGACTAAACTCTGTAGTAGCTAAACCAGAATAACCTTTCCACGACAAAATCTTTTGTAGCTAAAAATGACACTATTGGCGACTATTACTTTGGTCGCCATATATAATTGAACTTTTTGGCGACAACAGATTTAGTAGCTGAAGATGCGAGTTAAATGAATTGCTGCACCCTTTGGGCGACTAATATCTTAGTCGCCAATATGAATCATCAACGACTAAAGCACTGTTAGTCGCTAATAGCTGCTTCTTTTGCCTACTAAAAGTTAGTCGCCATTATGTTGGATTTTTCGCGACTAAATCATTGTTTGTCGCTAATTGCTGCCCCTTTTGCCTACTAATAGATTAGTCGCCATTTCTGTTGGATTTTTAGCGACTAAAAAAATTTTTAGTCGCCAATACCTTCGCCGACAATGTATCCGCGACAAAGCCAGCGACCAAAATTTTTGGTCGGCAAATCATTTCGGCGACTAAAATCCGTGCTTTTGGCGACTAAAACATTAGTCGCCAAAAGTGTATTTTTTTGTAGTGAATAACAACGCATGAATAACTATGATCATGAATGTTCCACATTATAAAATATACGTAATGTGATTTTTTATATTTTAAAATATTCATACATAAATATATCTTTTCTCAAAAGAGTCTTTTTTTTTTATCATTTCAAGGAAAACTCATTTTTTCTTATCTTTATAACTCGCAATTTTAAATTCAAAAGATTTGCAAAACCTAAATCACATCTTGAATACCACACACTCATTAACCATTTGCTACCTCTGCAATTCATCTCTTATTATCCAATTGATTTCCTCACGTTGTTTATTTCCAAAACCAATCCACAATTATTCCTTTGTACTCTCGTGCTATTTATTTACATCAAACAATACTCACATTATTACCGAACTTAATATCCACCTCATAACACAACTTCACCATATTCTCAATACATATTTCATCAACAATTATCTCTATAGATATACACACATTAGCAATAACATCTTGTAATAAAATACACAACTTGTGGTCTCGCTAAGCCCTACGTTTGCATACTTTACCAATTTTTAGTTTGAAGGAACGCATTACCTGTATATAGCATAGCTTACTTTATTGGGTGCTAACTGGAAGGAACACATTACCTTTATATAGCACATCAGCCCACTTTATCAGGTGCTAACCGAAAAGAACACATTACCTCTATATAGCGCATCTGCCCACTTTATCGGGTGCTAACCGGAAGGATCACATTACCTCTTTATAGCACATTCATCACTTCAGCACATGACACATCATTCTAAGTCACACATTTTAAACATTACACAAAAAATGTGCACTCTATTCAATCAACAAGTAATACCATCATGCACCCATGACCAAGAACAAAGCTCTATACAATAAAGACTCAATCTCATATTGAAAAAATATAATTCTCATAACAATTCCATACTTGATTTCAATATTTCCAATCATCAATAGTTTCTACATAAAACAAATTTCAAGACCAATACATATTCCTTTTCTTTTTCTAATTTCATGTTATGATTTCACAATAGATAATTATAAAATCATAAATCCCTCATTTGTCTCTTTATATTCCACAATTTCAATTTGATTTCATTAACTCAAATTCCCAACATGTTCGATCTAGTTCCATTTCATGACAATCCATTCATTTTCTTTCCATCTCAATTTCACAACTTTTGATTTACAATAATTGATATGGCTCAATAAGTATAAATTTCATCAATTTATTTTGTTCTCAAAATTATTAAATAAACAACTAAAATTAGGGCTTTTCTTTTTAAACATCATAAATGTGTTCTATTACTTCCATAATTAACAATAAAACAAGTGAATAACTCATTTATATCAGAATCCTAACTCATAACTATATGTATTTTGAAAATCTCATCTCAAAATCAAGTTTTTCATGGAATAAAAACTACCACATAGTAAGGTATTAAAAAAAGTAAGGAAATTCCTACATTTAGAAGAGAAGAGAAGAGAAGAAAAGCCCTAAAATCAACTTCGGTGGAAATCAATCTCCACTGGTCAAAATGTAGCCCTCAACAAGCTTGTTGTTTTGGCCTTAAAAACTAGTATTAAAATCTCGATGGTTTTGTTGGATCAAAAGAAAACATGAGGGTTGGTGGGTTAATGTAGAAAGAGATGAGAGAAAGAGAGAAAATATATATATATATATAAGTTAGAATGAAGAAAAGAAGAGAAATGGGTCAAAAATAGGTTGATGGGTTCAAAAACCAAGACTGGGACATGTATTGCTGCACATGTGGAACCCTTGGCCACATGTTCGGAGCCCCTTCTGCACGTGCAGTGGCCCTCAGCTGTATGTGCCGTGGCTTTCAGTGGAAATTCTAACCAATCTCTCCAATCCCACACTTACGGCCCTCACCTCCGCACGTGCAGCCAAACTCCAAGTTTTTCTTTGTTTTTCTCTAAATTCATCTGCATGTGGGAGTCCCTTCTAGCCTCACATGCAGGGTTGCCTGCTGAGTCTAAAATTTCTTTAAGGAAATCCACACGCTCTCGCTTCACTCTCATGCTCGAAACTCAAAAATTGGAAATAAATTTGGAAACAGAAGACAAGGTCGGCAACGAAGTTTAATAATGTCACATGATTCCCAACGTTCTATAAAAGAAACAATGATTCAATGAATAAGACAATTAACCCAAAATGAATGTAATTAAGTTGGTTAAAGACTCGGGGCGGCTTACAAGATCATCACAAATTAGCGAGAGAGTACGCTTGTAACAACCCTCGTGATCGACACCGATAACCTCTTCAATTAGCTATCGTTCTTAAACCGAATCGATAATGACCGATAATTGGATTAATCATCGAATGGACCGATTGAAATCGAAACTGAAATTGAATAAGTTTATCTATTGAATTGCACATTGCACCTGTTTGATTGATTGATTATCTGTTTGAGTTGGTGTGTTTAAACTGCTAATTGAAGGCCTTATCGGCGGCCGAATTAGGAACCGTTTAGAGTTTTGGGATCAGTAGAATATTTGTGATTTAATGGTATAATTATCTGAATTGTGATTAGGTATGATTAAATTGATTAACTTAGACTAAAAATTGAGTTAATTACAAGTTTGACTTATTTACTAAATTGCCACCTTTAGTGGACCTTTGTTTATCATTTTTATTTGGGCCTCATACACTTGGGGACATATCTTCACCAGCCTTCTTGTTGCCTCTAACCGACCAAAACATAGAGAGAGTGAGGAAGGAATGCTTTCATCTTGTTCATTAGAGAATTGCTTGAGAATTGAAGGATTTGTGACATAGGTTGCTAAATTGAACTTCTAGACAAGAAATTGAAACTCTAGGTAAGAAATTTATCTTCTTGTTGTTGTCTTTAAGCTTCATCTTGCATGTTCTAGGCTCCATTGTAGGATCAAGCCATGATTTAGTGCATAGAGGTTGAATTATGCTTGAATTCATGCATGCATGGCCATTTTGGTGCATTTTGAAGTTGAATTCATGATAGATTGTCCATGCATGTCCATGTTTAAGCTAAAGTCCATGTTTTCATTTTGTTTTCCAACTATTGAGCTCATTAGAGCAAGATTTGAACCTTAATTTTGGTTTAAAGCTCATGCATGGCATGTTTTGAGATTGTTCTTGAAAATGGGTTTGAATTTTGGATTTAATTGACTCACCTTTGGGGCTTGAATTCATAAATTGGCTTTTGAAACTTGTTATACATTGTTTTGGGATGTATTTTCCAAAATTTGGGCCCAAGAGGTCGAGAATTGTGTTGAGAATGCTTGGTTTGAGCTTGGAAGGCAAATCTGGAAATTCCAGATTTGGCTTCTTCGCTCGAGCGAAGGATTCCTCGCTCGAGCGACCAACGTTTCCTCTGAGCCACGCTCGAGCGAAGGATTGGTGGCTCGAGCATAAAAATCGAGCATCCAGTACTTTTACTGTTTCATCAGACCGCTCGAGCGAAAGATTGTTTGCTCGAGCGAAGCCTTTGATTTTGCAACCTCGCTCGAGCGAAGGAAGGCTCGCTCGAGCGAGACCCCTATTTTCAGCAACTTTTGAAAAATGCCTTCCAACTGTATTTTTGCATCCTCATCCCATTCTAGGCATTCTTAGGCCTAATTTAAGGCATCTTAATGAGGATTTAGACATAGAACCGCACCGAGGAGATTTAGGGATTTAATTATCATCTTTCCCGACTGTGAAACTTAGTGTGTGTTCTATGTGTTAACTGTCTAGGGTTGGCTCTCGGGGACGCGCTCTAGCTGCTATTAGCCCAATCTCTGTGAGTAACGATTGTGTAAAGATATGTTCAAAATGGTTATCTTTTGAATACTGAACTGAACTATTTATTGAACTGCTAATGTTTACTGAATGAATGTATGTCCTGTATTCTGAATTGTACTGTGGCATCCTTATCACTCACTGTTTACTGTTACAGAGCTCTGTCGGTTCCCTTGTGGAACCATACTGTTTGCTGACTGATGGCCATCATTACTGTTGGGTCTGTTAAGACCCGGTCCGTTTGGACCTACTGTTTATAGGCTAATGGATGTACCACATATGATTGATTGATTGAAATACTGAAAGACTGAAATACTGTTTAATGAACTGATTTCATTACTGTAAGGACATTCATTCATAACCTCTTTACGCATTATGTTATTCACTGGGCTTTAGCTCACTGTTTATATATATATGTAGGTTCTCAGCAGCCTGCATCGAGCTAGGAGCGTGGGTTGGTCCCGCTTTTGTCAAGCTTGACCTATGTGCCTCACTGCGAGGTTCGAGTCGCCATGCCATGGCTTGGGGCGTTTTGTGTCCCCATCGGTCTCCTTCTTGTTTTGTACTCAGATAGATCATCTCTTTGTTTTCTTGATCATTCTGAGGGATTAGGTCCGTCTTGAATGTAGTATATGATTGTATAGATCTTGTATCGAATCAGTATGAATGCATGAAAAATGTTTTTGGCATCTGATTTTCACACTCAATGGACACTAGTTATTTATCAGATTGGCTTCCGCCAGTTCCGTACTGCTTAATCAGACATCGTTCAACAGGCCTTCGGTAATCTTGGATTACTGGATGGTTACGGTGCTAAACCCATAGGGTCGGGTTTGGGTCGTGACAATGCCCTTGAAGGCCTCTACGATATTTCTATTATCGTCTTCAATGGTGTTAAATATAATATATTGGTATATTCTTTGTATACCTTATTTTTTATATAGTATATTCTCTGTATATACCTTATCTTCTCTTCTATATAAAAGAGTGTATACTTATTCATTACAATAGATTGAATACAAGAGTTTCTCTTTTCTCTTTTCTTTCTACTCTCATAACATGGTATCAGAGCCTTGGGTTTTTTCCTAGCCTTTTCTTCTTCTTCATCACCTTTTTTTTTTTTTCCCTATCTTGTAGATTGATTCCTTCTCACGTTGGTTTTTGCATATCTATTCCTTCCATGTTTCGACGATTAGACTGTACCAGCTTCTTCGTCTCTTCCAGACGAAACCAACGCCACCAGAATTATCTCCATCCGACGCCCCAAGCGGTGCCACACGATGCCCAAAGATTGGACACACACTGTGTCGTTTTCCAACGTGCCCTATGCACCTCCTGCTCGTGTCTCGCGTTATCTTGTGCCACGGCCTCATCTGCTAACATGAGTCGCATGTTTCTGACATCATTGCTAATGTCAGCCCTGGTTCCCGTGCGTTGCTGCTACTCTGCTTGCTATCGTGTGCCGCGTACATCTCTGCAAATGTGTGTCGCGCGTTTCTGACGTCATCCTCCTTGTTATGACGTCAGCCCTAGTTCTAGTTGACCAGATTGGTCAAACCATTTTGACCAGCTAATTCACTGCCTTTCCAGTCATGTTTTTGGCTCGTTCAGGCCATATCCCAACTGTTTTTGGCCTCTTGAATCTACTGGTGTGTTCTGTTTTGGCAAAATTAGCCTCTACAAAGCACCTTATTCTTTTTTTTGCCCTGTTTGAGCATTATGGATCGTTCTGACAACATCCATCCAGTCTCCGTTACACTTGATGGGTCCAACTATGTTCTTTGGGCCCAAGCTCTCTTTGGATTCATAAGTGGCTTTGGCATATTATCACTGGTGCTCTTTCTAAACCTATCCAGGAAGAAAAAGAGATTACATCTCCTTTCAATGAAGGTCTTGATAAATGAGAAGGGAAAAACTACCAGATTATCACATGGTTCCGAGCTACTTTTGTTCCTTTCATTAACCTTTAGTTGGATGCTTTTAGGATGATGATTCCATTGTTTCTCTTGCCAAGGCAATTTGGGATTTCTTGAAGGAATGCTATCAGACTGCTGGACATGCTCACCAATATCAACTCCTACAAACTCTTCATCACATGTGTCAAGAGCTTGGTCAATTCATCAATGATTTTTTATTCGAGATGTTATAACGCCCCCAATTTCTAGCCCAGATGATAATACAACAATCAAGGCACTTTCAAGAAAAACCGAATATAAATCTCCAAACTTACATTACATGATGCAATAGTTCTTCATGCAACAATACATTAATCCAACAACAAGTAAATAAACAAATAAATACCCCCAAGGGTTTACAAGTTTCCAAGGCTTAAGCCTGATAACACATAACGGTTATTCAAACCCACACAAATATAGTCCTTGGCTTACAAAACAGAGTCACACAAAATGTGAGCATTGTACTCCCAACACACACATTTCCACGCCTTCAGTTAAGCGGAATCATCACATCTTTTCCTGCACAAAAATCCCGTAGGGTGAGCATAAATCCCAGTAGGAAATTCTTTCAAAGTATATACATTTTATGCAAGTCTCGTAAGATGCAATGCTTATGCCATGCCATGCCTTTTTGAAAATAAAACATACCTTCATCTTTTGAAAACCATCATGCTCAATGATGTCATGCAATTTCAACTGCTCAACATTTATCAAATTTTATTCAAGGGGTAGTAAATACAACTCCGTAAATCCCTAGGTCGATGTCTGCAAGTAGACTATACAAGTACTACCAATTTGTCATTTTTACCAGTATTAACCGGAAGGCTCGACACCTCTAATCTGTCATTTTTACCAGTATTAACTGGAAGGCTCGACACATATAATCTACACTACCTTTCAAGACTTACCACCGCATTTACCCTAAAACCATTTCATGAAAACTTGTTTCTCAACATTCTTTTCTAAATGCAAAGTTTTCAAATCAAATTTCAAAGCTCTTCATTATCAAATGAATTGATATGCCAATGCAATGATTAATAATACAATGCAATATTTCTTCCACTTTCAATACTCCCACACAATATTTCCATTGTGATGAAAATTCTCATTTCTCACTTCAATGCAATTTCACAACATGAATAAATATTTTTATTTCAATTCATCCAAGGGATAACAAAATTCCCACATTTCAAATATTTCCAACAGCTTAGTCATTTCAAGACTATATAAACACTTTTAAACAACAATCTCTAAAACTTCAACAATTATTTTACTCCATGGAAGACCATCATTTATATGTAATAAATAAACAATTTTCAAACATTATTTATTTTGGCACACAAAATAAATATAACAACATATTCTAAAGATTTTCAACATCTTTCTTAAAAATCCTCAATTCCTAGGTTTTCTCACCAAAAACCATTCATCTTCAAATATTTGAGAAGATCTCACCAAAAACATATTCCTTTCATCAACATAGTTCAAAAACATAAATTTCATTTGTTTGAAGGAAAAAGAAAGTAAACCCACTTTCAAAATCACTCATCTTCTTGAATCAACAATCAATTTTCAAAACTAATCAAAGGATGATTTCGAAAATCATCTAGATCTTACAAAAATATATATATATAACTCAAAGAAAATCCATACCTCAAACTTAGAAAAGAAGATGAGCCAAACAAGGTTAAAACTCCAAAGTTGTCAAAACCAACTTCTACTTGAATCAAAACGAAGCTCTTGATAAGCTCTACACTTAATCTCAAAGGAGCAAGACAAGAAGATGCTTCCAAGTGAGTAGATCTAAAGATCTTTGAGCAACAAGTGATTTTGGAGAGGGAAAGAGTGACTCACAGCTTGGAGAGGGAAAAAAAGAAGAAAAAGTAAAGAAAAGGTTAAGTAAGGGACCTATTTATAGTGCTAGGTCAAAGCAAAATGAAGTCCCAAAGTTAACCCAAAAGATCAAGTCAAAATTCCCAAAAAGTAGGCCCAAAACCAGACTGAAATCTGGAAAAAAAAAAGTCTGCAGGGGTCGACCCTATGAAAAAACTTATGTTTGACAGCATGTAAGAGGGTCGACCATTAGACAGGAGGGGGTCGACCCTATTTTCCAGCAACTAATACACAGACATAAGAGGGTCGACCCTCCCCAGACTGGTGTCTACCCTATTTTCCAACAACACTTCCAGAAACTTCACTAACAGGTAAGGGTTGACCCTTAGGAAGGCTGGTGTCGACCCTAGAATAGAATTTCTAAGTCTCCAAGGAACTTTTGACAAGAATAAGTGCGAACAACCAAACCCAACAAGTTTAAATTGGATTATACTCCTCAAAAACCAACCCTACCACTGGTACGGATTTAGCCAAGGCAGAGGATTCATTCACATTTCGTTCGATCCGGGGACAGTTCCTTACCGTATGGTCCATTTTACCACATCCATAACGAGCCCCAGAAATCTGATAATAAACTCCTCGGTGTTTCTTACACTGGTGGTGGCAAAGGTTCTGCCGCATCGCAAGAATCGATGTCTTGTCTCAAGATTTTTGCCAATTCTTGTACTACTCTTTCCGGACTATCAAGTCGGGCTGTGGAAGAACCTTCCAACCCGTATGCCCTTAACTTGCCCATACTCTACACAAATTCTTATCAACCTTTACCAAATACTGGGATGCCCAATACGAAATTAAACATAAATACACATGGGTACATTCGCACATAGGCACATTGTTATATTCTCATTTCACATATCGTACGCAATTAATCACATACGTAACAGATAATTGCATACTTATCAAATATCACATACTGAACATTTACTAAGTATTTATATACTCAAATCATGTTCGTATTTCACATAGACGCCCGTAGGCAGAATTGAATGCACATAAACAACTTTTCATGGTTCATATATTCATGTACGTGCATTATAACAAAACAAACTTGTTGTACACATTAGTGTAACAATTCATATCTCATATTCGAATCATGTGTGGTACTTCCTTTAGCGTGACATATCATGTTGGTCAAGCATATCAACATATCTCATACATAGGCCACGGTATTATCTCCCCCGGGCGAGGGCCTGTGCCACGGTATTATTTCTCCCGGGCTAGGGCCTCATGACCATAAGCCACAGTATTATGTCCCCTGGGCGAGGGCCTCCGCTAAGGATACCACAATTATGTTCAAAGAGAATTTGAGCAACCACTTATACAAAACATAGCATCTCAGAGAACTTGTCATTTCATATCATCAGGAAATAATTGAGGCTAAACACAACCTTATAGAGTTCTTGTTCACTATCTGATTAAACTTGCATTATACTTTATACAAAGGATTCACAAGTATGCATATACAAAGGAGTACATATATTTAGATAATTGCAATGCAAGTAGTTCACAAACTTATATCACATAATTACTCAAATTGAAACACTTAAGCATATTCTTGATGCTTTCAAGGTTCATATCAAAATAGTTAAGCATATTATCAATGCTTCCAATTTCATGTTTATCACATGAATGCATCCTAGATCTCATCTAGACACTTATTGCTCTTCTTGGACAAGTGTATGAGTTATTAACTCGTGCTCTGATACCACTCTGTCACGACCCGAACCCGCCCCTATGGGTTAAGGCCATAACCGGCTAGTAATCGTGAGATTACCTACGGCCTCAAACCAAATAAGACAAAACTCATCAGAGAAAAAGGGGCCAAACGGGAGCAAATTAAATACTTTGTCCATAGAGCCGTGCTTATATGCACATCAAAACATTCCAGACATACATATGTTAATAACCCACAATAGAAAGCATAGCAACATAAATTTCTGTACAGACAGGATCATTCAAAACTGAGTCAACCAAGCAAAACTATACACAGACGTACTCGAAACTTCGCCAACATAACAGAATAGAAACAAACGACAAAGGCGAAGGCGGGTCTCGTGCGTGAGACACAAGGGCTGACTTCCCCAAAAAAATCTTTGTTGTTCCACACTGACTTCGCTGAGGCTGGGTTTGGACTTCTTTGGGCTCACCTACAAATACATGAATGAGCGTGAGCGAAAGTCCAGTGAATAATACCAAATAAAGAACATACATTGGAACAACATACATCAAACGGCCTTGGGCCCAATTTGCATTTCTAACTAATACATACATACATAGACATATGTAAGTTAAGTAATTGAGGTTCCAAATGCAACGTACGGCCTCGGGCCCAATTCATTCATGTTGGACTATCATTCATTTCAGACTATTATTCGTGTCAAAACGGCCTCTGGCTCACTCATTCATGTCAATCGGCCTTCGGCCCAATCATTCATCAATCGGCCTTCAGCCCAATCATTTATCAATCAGCCTTTGGCCCAATCATTTGTCAATCGGCCTTCGGCCCAATCATTTATCAATCGGCCTTTGGCCCAATCATTTATCAATCGGCCTTCGACCCAATCATTTATCAATCGGCCTTTGGCCCAATCATTTATCAATCGGCCTTCGGCTCAATCATTTATCAAATGGCCTTTGGCCCAATCATTTATCAATCGGCCTTCGGCCCACATTTATATCAAACGGCCTTCGGCCCACATACATTTTCGTGTCAAACGGCCTTCGGCCCATATACACTTTCGTGTCAAATGGCCTTCAGCCCATTCATGTTTATCAAAACGGCCTTCGGCCCATTCATGTTTATCAAAACGACCTTTGGTCCATTCATGTTCATCTTACATCCACAATTCCAAGTAGCAATTTATAAGCTTAAAGGGAATAAACAATTGAACATTCACAAGCATTCAAATATCGATATTACTCACAGTGATCGGCTTGTGGATTTGCCCTAGAGCTTGACCCTACACATTTCATGAACACAAAAGGGTCACTAACAGTTCAATCCGTTCTTTACTTCACATGTTCCTCATTAGGCCTTATTCTTATCTCATTAATTCATTTACAATGCTTAACATATGCCTAAGAGTGCTTACAAGTGAAAGAGAACGGAAAACAGAACTCAAAATGCAAAAACAGGATTTCAGAAAACAAGGTCCCCGCTCGAGCGTGGACCTCCCCGCTCGAGCGGACCCTTAAGCCTGCAAAAGTGCTGGTTGTCTCAAATTCCCGCTCGAGCGTGAACTCGGCCGCTCGAGCGGACTTCCTGACTACATAGCTCCCGCCGAAGTCAACTTCCGGGCCAAGCGGGCACCATGTCTCGACAAAAATCTTTGAGCTCGATTTCCACTCGGCGGACTTCTCACTCGAGCGAACATCAAAAATCTGGGAATTCCAGGTTGTGTTCTTGAGCTCCTACTTCGAATTCAAAGGCTCCAAATGCATGATTTCGACTCAAACTTCATACATATGTGTACTAACATGATATAAACACCGAATTACAACATATTGAAACTCAGTTCCCATGAATCAATCACATGCAAACCCAAATTATACCAAACTTACTTCCAATACATTAAATTCATGCATTTAAGCTTCATATCTTCATCAATCATGCATGCATGTCAATTCTTGACTCCATTTCTATTCCAATTAATGCAAATGGTGTTCATTCTCATGGAACACAACAAAAACATGCTTGCATGTAGGATTTAACACTCATATTTCCATATTCAACCCAATACATGCTTGATTATGCAAAACCATGGTGATCCTACACATGCATGTGCATTTCAACCTCAAATTCATCAATTAGAGTACAACTCTTGTTCTTGATCACCAATTAACCTTTAATTCACCAAATCACAAGTTCAAACTCATGAATTTATAAACAATCACTTACCTAGAAGCTCAATCTATGGTCAATTCTTGAGTTGTACTTCAAATTCACAACCTTGAGCCAAAATTACACAACTTTCTCCCTCTCTCTCTCTAACAGCCGACCTCCTCCCTTTCTTAGAGTTTGATCAGCCAAAAATGAAGGTATATGAGGGAAATGAGTGTATAAGGCCTTACACATAAAGCCCCACTAACTATCATTTAATAATATTAAATAATTGGGCACTAAATCATCAATTAAATCAACTTAATCTGGTCTGAATCAATTTTTCAATTAAATTTCACCGTAGGCTCTAAAAATTATGCCAATCACAATGGCGTAATCAATTTCGGGTTCTGTGGCCGATAAGGCCTCCAATTTAATTTCCAAAGTAGATAATCAAACAGATATCCCTACGGTGAACAGATAGAAATTCAAAACCACATATTTTCACGTAATGGCACACAAAATCATATCAAACACATAATCCTACTCATGTTAAGGACCAATTAACATATTACGGAACAGGGATATCACATGTTAGTTCTAAAAATGTTGATTGCTTACCTTGTCAAATTGCTAAACAGCCTACATTACCTTTAATAATAGTAATTCTATTTCTACTACCCCATTTGCTCTTATGCATGATATTTGGGGACCCTCCCCTACCCTGACCATAGGGGGTCTAGATATTTTGCGATTTTGTTGTTGATTTTTCTCATTATACTTGGATATTTCTTCTCAAAAATCAGTTTGAACTTAAACAAATTCATTATGATTTCTTTTACCATATCTTTTATTTTGATAATGCTATGGAATACTTGGATTATGATTTTCTTTCCTTTCTTCGGGCATATGGTACCCAATCTCATCGTTCTTGTACAGACACGTCCCAACAAAATGGTTGTACCGAAAGAAAGCATCGTCATATTCTAGACACTACTCGGGCCCTTCTTATCTCCTCTTCCTATCCTAAAAAGTGTTGGGGGAAAGCTGCTCTCAGTGCTGTCTACACCATAAATCGTGTGCCTACTCCTCTCACAACCAGTCTCTCTCCTTCTGAACGTCTGTATGGTTCTCCTCCTACATACGCCACTCTTAAAGTTTTTGGCTCTATTTGTTTTGTTCTCCTTCAACCTTATGAACACACTAAACTAGAACCTCATTCTCGTCTTTACTGTTTTCTAGGGTATGGTATAGAACATAAAGGGTATTGCTGTTGGGATCCAATCTACAAGCGTCTTCATATTTCTCGTCATGTGATTTTCTAGGAACACAAAATGTTCTCTACTTTGTCTAAGTTTCACTAACCATAGTCCACCCATTCCTTATTTTTTCCTGATCTTTCTATAGACTTGATGTCTCTTGAATTTGATACAGACACCTATACAACTGCCTATGCCTACCGTCAATTATGAGGTTTCTATATTTGACGATGGTCTTATGCCTCCTCTATTACCTCTTGTGAAGCCTCTATATCATCTTCTATGGAGCTTTCTCCATCCCCACCACCATCTCCTCTTGCAAATCGTCATTCGACTTAGCTAAAACAACCTTTTGTTCTTCTTCATGATTATATTGTTGGTTCCATTGCTTTTTCCTCTCACGAACCTACTTCCTATCGTGAGGCTTGTTATAACCCTCTTTGGCAGCAAGCTATAACTAATGAACTGTAGGCTTTGGATAAAACTCATACCTGGGATGTGGTTGATCTTCCTCCTAGCAAGACTGTTGTTAGTTGTAAATAGGTTTATAAGATTAAAACTCATTCTGATGGTTCCATTGAACGTTACAAAGGCCCTCTTGTTGCTCGGGGATTCACTCAAGAGTATGGGATTGACTATGAGGAAACATTTGCTCTTGTTGCTCATCTTACTTCAGTTCGCAGCTTATTAGCAATTGCTACTGCTCGCCACTGGAGTCTTTATTAGATGGATGTCAAGAACACCCACTACAACAAAAAAGGGTTTTTACGGCGCGCAATGCACGTCGTAAAAGCCCTTCTACGACGTGCAAGTGCACGTCATATTATGACCAGTCATGGAAAGCCATTTACTTTCAACGACATGTTTCGTACGCCGTTAAAAACTATTTAACGACAGATTTTGTACGTCATCGTTACTTTTTCTACGACATGCTATAGTACGTCGTTAAAAACTATTTAACGACAGATTTTGTGCGTCGTCATTACTTTTTCTATGACTACTTTTGCACGCCGTAAATTGGTTAGACAAATAATGACGCTGATTACACGCCATAAAATATGTAATACACCGACTTATTATGCCTGTCGTAGATAAGTAGAACATACCACGATGTACATGGAATGTCGTGGAATATTTCATATAATGACCTAATTTGCTTGTCGTAAAATGTGCATTATTTTTTTTTTTTTTTAATTCAACAGGTTCTATTTTAACCTGTTTTGTATAATCTAACAGACATTACAAACAAGCTTCACAAAATATCAATCAACCATCAAAATATTGTTTCAAGCATAAAAAATAAACTACATCCATAAATTATGAACATTCAAAAATTGTCAATACATTCCAAACATCCAAAAATTAACCGTAAGTTCAAAACAACCCAAAAGGACTATCCGTAAGTTCTAAATTCAAGAAAAAAGTAAAAAGCCTTCCAAAATTGTATCATATACAAGTTTGTAAACAAAATCCAAAACTATACAACGTCAAGATGTTGCTCCCCGCCGATATCCATGGCATCAAGACTGAGTATAGAACATGGAAGGGTTGGAAAAGTGACATCAAACTGCACGTTCAAATAGAACACAGAAAATGTATCAATTATCCAAATAGAATGGAGAAAATATACCAATCAGTTATGAGGACAATTAAGGTAAAACAAACAGTTAGGCACTTTCCACATAAATAAATATACGGTGAGGATTGGACAAACACTTTCAATGGTAGGTGAAGTTTTTAAAAGCAAATGCATAACGCAAGGAGAAACATGTAGGATAATGATCAAACAGGTGAAGACAAAGTACAACAATGTAAATAAACTCAAGCTAGATCAAATAGACTACATATTTCACATAACCAACCAGCAAGTCCTGAAAGCAAAATAGAACGACTTGCAGGAGAAAGGTTCCATGTGTGCTTAGAAAAGTTAGATTTCTTCAAATGGACAAAGGCAGCACTTGTCAGTAACATCCTTGTCTTCTCACTGTCATCATGATAAAAAAAGACAAGGATGTTAATTTTGAGGTAACATAAGAAGAGCGTTTCCAAGAAAAAATATATATATATTCATTATTGTGATGTACAATAGTGAGACTATCTTCGATACAGCAATTCCTCAGTAACTTCATTTAAACACTGGTGCACTTTATTATGATATTTTGATGCTCAATCATGACTTTGAAACAATAGTGTAATTTCAACCATCACTTAAACCCTTACAAGTTATAACTCAAATTTACTCGACAAAGGACTAAGAAAAAGAGTATATGCAATGCTTATGTTAACTTGTATATTTGTTTTCGTGTATTTATACCTAAATAATTAATTTCTACAAGTGGTAGCTTTAAGTAAATGGTATGTGAGATGGAACAAGTCAACAAATTGATTGCAAATACCACTCACTTGGATTATCAGTTTAGATTGACCAATTTAAGTGGACATTCAAAAATGTACAATTAACAATTGCAACTGATCTCACAATTTTAGTGATATAAAAAGTATGTATATTTTCTTTCCCTTAATGATAATTAAACATCTATGCCCCAAAAAACTACAAATATTTAAAGAGAATAGCACAATATAGTAACTTCATTAGCAATAATAGACCTCCTTTGAAGAAGGCCTGCTTAAGATTTATATAAAAAAATAAAAATAAAAACTGTCCAACATCCCTTACAGGTTCATCTTCTTACTAAGACAAGGAAATGTAGAATAAAAAAGCACTTCTATCTCCAAACACACCGAAGTTTCTTGTAGGAAAACAAAGGAAGAACCTATTCAACAAACTTACATATTTTTTAATCATAAAGTTATTCAAGTCAGCTATATATGGTTTTCAAAAAGAACATAAAAAATTGAAGGCCAGCCTAAAACCTTGCCAGTAATATTAATGTCACCCATTATTTCCTTGAATTTATTTTCCAATATGTTAATGAATTAAGCAAATCCAAAAGCTCCTGAAAAAACACCCTAAGGCTGCTCCCATCTAATTGTTATAAGCCTATGACAATTCTTTCATAGATTCTGTGTATTAGAAGAAAAGTTCCAAAATCTCTACTAAGAACCGAACTTAAAACTTAGGGACCCACCCATTTGCTCAAATACACTTACTAACCTTAAGTTGACCTTATCAACAGTGGTGCCAACAATAATTCTAAAATGTACATCAACATTATGAGTAACAATTCATGGTGAATATTGCATTGATAAAACTTTATTTTTCCCAGAAGACATGTTCATTGCAACTCTATATTTATAATCATGTTATACGCTTTGGAGGAATGAAATGTTTATTCATGCTGCTATTTTACGATACCATGATAAATTTAACCATCAAGATCATTGTTTCATGGTTCAATAAGTTCAAGATCTTGGATATAGAACTTGTTGGCACGATATTAAGATGCTTACAATTGTCACCAAGCCATTAAAATAAATAATGTAATTTGAGACCTCACAAAATGATATGACCTCAAATTAACAGATAATGAACTTTAGAAACCAAATAATGCTCTCCTAGTGACAAGTACTAAATTAGGAGCTTTAGGCGCTTTTTGGGACAATGTGATTTAATTCTACTTGAGTACTTAGTAGCAAATACATAAGATAAAGAACTATAGGAATAATCCCTACGCTAATCTTTTTCTTCTTCTTTAATTTTTTACTAGTATCTAATTCAATCACAAGCTATTACTAATTCCATAGAATCTTGAACCTTATAGCCTACTTCGTTGGGACAAGACTTTGTTGAGTCAAGTAATGGCATAAAAAGGTCTAATAGACTTGGTATTTAGGGGTCACGAGCAAATGAAAAAAGAAGTGTTTTCTACCCCCAAAACAACAGTTTATACATAATATAACTGACTCTGAATAATCGGAACTAAACCTGTAGAATCCTATAGCCTTGCCAATCCATTAAATATTAACAGGTTTGCATTTGCATTTCTTGATGGTCAACTGAACAAAAACAGAACAAACCGAACTTGAGCCAGGCCATTGAAAGATCATCTCTAAATATCTCAACAGGGGTTCTTACGCCGACCTTGACTGACTTTTTATATACTTAATTACTAGTTTGGTATATCCAAAACAGAATCAGATTTACTTTGGAGATGCAGCCACAAAAAGAATAACTTTCAAGCACATGTTCTCAACCTGATTATCAACACTTGATGGCCAAGTTATGCATTTTTCAGCCCATGCAAGATTTGCACAGATCCAACTAAATCTCTAGCACACATAAACATACTTCTTTTAGCCCCCATTCATTGAAGGTTAAAGGCAAGGTTGATTGGGTAAAGACACAACATTCAGCATTATTTACACAGGGATCGCCCACAAGCTAGAACCCGTTTGTTGGGCTGAATGTTTACCACTGAACCAATAGCCGCCTATTACCTCCTACCCAATCTGACAATACAAAACCATAACTTTGGTAGTTTAAAGGATAATCCATCCAGGTTACTATCAAACCTCATGAATCAAATTGTTCCAGAAAAAAATCAAATATTTTTAAGGTGACACAATACTGCCTATCTTACTCATGTAATAGTACTAAGTACCTTCTTTTTTTCTTTTTTTCTTTTTTAATCTTTTTGGCTCTTTCGAAATCTTTTACACCCTTTCTGTGCATCCTTAAGAAATTTGACTCATTCTCAAAACAATAATATAATGCAGTACGTATTGCATGGTTTCAGAAGAAGCATCTCCATTAAAAACCAAAAATAAGGTTTTCAGACCCAATAACAATCAAGAAGCCTTTCCGGATTTGAGAGAATGTTCAGAGTAGTTGTTTAAGTCCAAGTCAATGTTTATGCTTGGCTAGTATGTTATAGGTTCAGTGTAATATTTTTCCAGTTTTTTCAGAAACAAATATTTTAGGTAGAAAGTAATAAACATCAAGAACTATAGTCAAAGTTATATCAAAGTAACGAGAAAGTATAAACATTTTAGGAAGCATTATATGTAACAATAAATCAGTTCGAAGAACCTAAATCTCAAGAACTGCTTTGCCTGTCTGTGTTGGTTGCCCTCCAAATTTAGGAATCAAATTTTTGGCTTTATGACACTACAATAAGGCCACTGAACATTAGCAATGAAAGAGAAGAAATTGTAATCTATTCTTGCAACAGCCATGTGAAGCTTTCTGGGAATGAAACTAAGATAGGCTTATACATCAACTCATATATTACATAGGAGACCCAAAATAAAAAATGCCCTCAAAATAAAAAAAATGCCCTCAAAATAACCTACATGTTTATTGTTTAGATACACATAAAAGACATTAGAAGTTTGAACAAAATAACCTAACACACAACAATACCAAAAAAAAAAAACTACATAGATTTATATATATTAATTCCTCTTCCTTCAAACTTAATAAATTAGTGGTGTTGCATTTTTGTTATCTTTGAGTGAAATATTTATAAATATGACATTATAATAATTATATAAAACCATATATTTTGTGCGTGCCCCACTTGTCATGCCTTGTATTTTTTGAAAATTGCCATACATTTGTGTTCGTGCCTCTTCTTAGACATCAAGCCAGCTACCTCACTTCAATATTTTAAAATCCCAAAATCATCCAATTTCAATCCAAATCAATTAGGCATACATATTGTAGAAGAAATTCTAACGTTAATGAAAAAGGTAAAACTCTTTGAACAAAGCTTCTCATTTTTAACAAATCAATAGAAAACCTCCATTTATTAACATTCAGCGGTGTTTTGAGCCCAAAAGAGCAAAAGGTGAGCTTTCCGTGTTTATCCATGATCAATGTAACAATGTTTCAAGGGCATTTGATGCACAATCCTCGAGAGGAGAGATAAAATGCACTGCAAACTCCAGGAACTTTAGTACATGCTCCTCATACGGTGACCAAATACTATATTCCTCAAGACCAAATAACATTACAAATTCCCCCTCTTTGTTTTTTTCCCCCTTTTATTCATATATCTTGGAAGTAATTATACTAATCATTCATTCAATACTTGACACCCATATAGCCACTATTTCATATTTATTATAGTAGAGACTAGTGAGATAAGAAGATTTAAAGTTATAGCCACAAATTCATATGGCACATAACACATTCATATTTATTCTTAGTGTGTCAAAAATTTAAAAAGAAGAATAAACTTTTCTAATTTTACATGGAAGAAAAACAAGGCTCAAAGGATATATGACAATGTTGTACACACCTCTTTTCCGAGTTGTACCATGTTATCAGCAAGACAACGAATTTCTTTTGCCTACAAATAGATAAACATAACCACATCAAAAAACATATCAATTACATTACCAAATAAACCAAGTCCAAAATTCCAGACATTTTTTAATCTTGCAAGAAATCTAATCTTCTCAAAATTTTTCTAAAAGCCATAACATCTTTTATATTTAGCTTACTAGAAGTAAATTATGATCAAGAATCAAGTAAGCATGCATACCAACATACAAAGAAAGTTAAGATGGATGAGACCACCAATTCATTTCAACACGCCTTTTCAGGAACTACAGCCCAGAACCTCGATGGCTGAGAACCAGAACGTGAGAGGAACCTCGTGAAGAGAACGATCTACTCCCCAAAGCGCCTCGATTTGCGAAGTTGAACAAGTAGTCGTGAATTGTGAAATGAAAATCCTTGAAATGAAAATCTTTTATGTCAATATTTGACTAGCAAAGACTATCAACCGATTTCCCTTGGCAAAATCCAACATATTAACACAGTACCAAACATTTTATATGTAGATCATATAATTCCAACTACTCCCACCACAATATATATATACATATATCCAGACCTTGTTCAAGAAATATCTAAGGATCCCTGGCAACATTAAATTGATTTATCATTCTATGCTTGCATAAAGCAAGGAGTTTCTATGACTACTTTTCTTTGTGGTATTTTTTTTTCCCCTAGTGTAAGGCTAAGCATTTTTTCTTTGAAGTTTTCATGTATCTTTAAGTTGGTAAATAATTTTTGTATAAATATTTTATTTTTGTGTTCTTTTGCCCACACCTTTTTGTGACACCCAACTGGTGAAGGTGGTGCTACTCGTTCTATATGCATTGATTTAAGAAGGGATAGTTCCTTAGCAAAGAAATCAATTATTTTGCAGATTGATAGCAAAAACCAACGAGTTTACGCAAGTGAGGCCTCTTGCCAAACTCAGAATCCATTTGATTTCGATAACGATGCGCTTTTTATTTATTTATTTATATATGTGTGTGTCCGTGCATATATAGAGATTAGGTTTTTAACAATAAACTCGTGAAGTGGTCTTTTGATGACTCGATTGTCATTTTTCTACTATTTTTGGCTCAAAACAGGTGCTCTTGGCATTCTTTACAGGATAGACTAAGCAAAAGTTCAGGGAAGAGTGGCGATGAAATATTTTGAAACTACACCAAGACAGGTCAATCATGTCCCTTGATTACTAGAAGACCACAAGCGCATTAGAACAACTTCACAAGTACAAGAAAGAAACCTAATCCCATGACTACTGAGAACTCCTTTGGTCAAGTAAAAGAAAGAAGCCTACACAACCTCGCCATGCCACACACATATTCTAAAACAAGTAATCGATAGATAGTTTTTCTAGTGAATTTTAGATAACAAATCTTTAATTGTGAGAATCCACAATGAATACACAAGTCGATAATGTTGTATCCCGCTATGAAACTTATAGTAACAACTCCACAACTATTACAAGAGACAATTGATAAGCGTAATCAAAGCATCCACTTTTCTAGAAAATAGCTCCAAAAAAGGAAAATATTGGTGCTTGATGAAAATGAGGGCAACTTGTTGAGAAATGTGGTTTCCTTTGTTTTCAAAAGAATTTTCACTCTTTCTCCTTCCCGCCTTTTGGCCATCCCCATTGTCATTGGTTGACCTTTCAGCCACCAAATCCGTCCCTTTGTTCTTTTCTTATTTTATTTTATTTTATTTTATAAAGTTTTTAATTATTATTTTTATTTATAAATAGAAAATAAGAAATTGATAACATTATCAAACGGCTTTTCTTGCCACTTTTTGAGCTATTTTTTCTGACTCTGTAATTTTTCGAGCTAGTTTGTTGAATTAAGCTAGTGTGGTGAATTCACCATAGAGCTCATGGTTAGTCAACAATTTCTAGGATCTATATATTCAATAGTTAGGGCATGACCTAATGTGCCGACCCCACAAAAATACAACAACGATGTTTGTTTGGAAACATGACTTTGAAATTTAATTAATGATCTAATAAAATATATAATTTTACATTTGATTTAGAAAATTAGAATATAAACTAATATTGTATTTCAAATCCAAGAATTTTAGTAGTTTCTTTGTATATCTAAAAGGAGAATACTTAGCCTAATTTCAAATAATTATAGGCATTTCAAATGCATCATGACAAAATTCTTGAATATAATCTTGAAATACTTTAGTAAATTATCAAATCTAACTGTAAGCTACTTTCTTGGTATTTCCTCTTGAATGATTAATGCCAAATTCATGCATTTCAAATCAATAAATACAAATGAAACCTAATAATCCATTTGAACATGGTATACTATTGGTATAAATACAAACGGAACCTAGTAAGCGAGGAATCAAAACGCAGAAAAACAGAACGTTTGGAAGAAACGAAGTGCTGTGAACAATTTCTGTTTTATGTACCACTCTAATGCCCCAATTTCTATGGATCTGGTTAATATTATCTTAAATCCACATTCATCCTTTATTTTGGAATGAATTTATAAATATGGAAGCCAATGGAATATCCAATACTCATACTGTAATGCCCCAAAAATATAGATACCGAAATACACATCATACTCAATATTCAACAATCCACAAAAAAATCCAAATCAAAACCAAATAAATAAATAAATAAATAAATAAAGTGAAAAAGGCAGAGAACAAAAACCCCAAAAATGTAGATAGATATAGAAGGTGTATGTATGTATGTATGTATGTATGTATAGAGAGAAGAGAAGAGAAAAACAGAGAAAAGAAGGGAGGAGGGGGATATAAATATATATATATACCGAGAGAGAGAGAGAGAGAGAGAGAGAGAGAGACGAAACAAGGGTTTTAGGAAGAAGGAAGAGAGAGTGCCTTACAAATTGATTCAATTGAACGGATGGAATCAGAGATTGAAGCCAAGTCCAAGTTGAAGCAGATTACAAATTGATTCAATGGAAAGCGTGATTGCTTTGTTGAGGAAGGAAGCGAACTGCATCAATCGACTGCCATGCGTCTCGATTTCCACCGATTCAATTGATTGAAGACCAAGTGTTTGAAGAACCCTTTCCTTCGTCAGATATACGTCTTTCTCCTCCCTCTCTTCTTAGAAAGTGTGTGTGTTTTTTTATGTTTTAGAAACCTAGTGTCTGAAGAACCCTCCCCTTCATCTGTAAGTGTTTTTTATTTATTTTTTTTTTTGGAAAAGTGGCGCCACATATTGGGTTTTGGCGCTTGAAATTTTTTGGGCAGGCCATTCACGATACACATGGTAAGCTGTAAAAGGTGGCTTATTTTTAACGACTGGCATACGCATGTCGTATATAATTAATGTATTAACGGCATGCCATATGCATGTTGTAGAAAATTTTATTATTTACGACTAATATTGCAAGTCGTAAAAAAATTATCATTTTTACTATTAACGGCCTGCACAATAGACACGCCGTAGTTAGTATATTATTTACGACATGCAAAAAAAGCAAGTCGTAAAAATGAGAAATTACGGCTTGCATTCATTGTATGTCGTTGATGTGGTGCTGTAAAAAGTCAATTTTGTTGTAGTGAGGGGATCCTACTGACCGCCGCTTTACTACAGGGTTCTGCTTCTTCTTGGGTGATTCTTTCATTGCCTGGCGTAGCAAGAAGCAAAATCTTGTTACTCGTTCTAGTATTGAGGTTGAGTATCATGCTCTTACAGATACTACTCAAGAGCTTGTGTGGTTTAGTTGGCTTCTTACTGATATGTGAATTCTTCATCCTGCTACCACTAACCTCTATTGTGACAATTAGAGTACTATTCAGATTGCACATAATGATGTCTTCCATGATCGCACTAAGCATATTAAGATTGATTGTCACTTCATCCGGTAACACGTTACTAGAGGCACTGTTCGTTTTATCTTTGTTACCTCTACCGGTCAAACAACTGACACCATCACCAAGGCTCATCCTCCAGGACGATTTTTTGATTTACTTTCCAAGGTCAACTTGATATCTGCAGTACCACCTTGAGCTTGAGGGGGGTATTAAATATAGTATATTAATATATTTTTTGTATGCCTTATCTTTTATATAGTATATTCTCTGTATATACCTTATCTTCTCTTCTATATAAAAGAGTGTGTACCTATTCATTAAAATAGATTTGAATACCAGAGTTTCTCTTTTTTCTTCTCTTTCTACTCTCATAACAGTGTCGTTGCTCAGATCAACAAGTACTCTATCTCTTTCTCTAATTTATGTACACATCCAAAAGTAAATTTTTTTAATTCAAGGCTTTGCTTATACATTGTCATCCAACAACCCACGATTCTCAAGCTTCTGGGTAGGAACCATTGGGTACAAATTGCTTTGTTCCAAAACCAAGAATTTATGGAATTTGAAAGAAACCATTTCTACTGTCTGGATGAGTACTTTCAAGAGAAAGTCCTCTTTGAAATAGCAAAATCCATTGGCGAACTTATCACTAGAAGCTGAGATCTCTCTCTCTCTCTCTCTCTCTCTCTCTATATATATATATAAGAATTTGAACAAATAAAATAAAATATTAAACAAATAAAAATTTGAAATTAAAAAATATTAAAATAATTTTGATAGATAGATAAAAATTTGAACAACTTGGTTCAAAATATCGAACAGATAAAATAAAAAATTGAAAAGATAGGTTAAAATAAGCATTTCAACAAATAGGTGGATTTTTTTATCAATAAATATTATTATCACCAAATAAGGTTTCTCCTAGTCTAGACCCTCTTTAAATTTGATTTTTCACCAATTTTGTCTTTTATTTATCAGTTATGGGACAATTACAAAAAATAAAAAAAATAAAAAAAAATCCAAGGTTTGAGCCTAATAACAACATAAATTTTGAACTTCTAATTTTAGGATCTTTCTTAAGTATACCTTGCATACCATATGCAAGGGTCCTTATACATTTATTCTTTTAGGTTATATAAATTTGTGTTAGAACTTATACAAATTTGTGTTAGAACTTATACATTGTTGACCTGCTAAACAGGTCAACTTACAAGTAAAATTATTAAAATAATAGATTTCATAATATACATGTAAGTATTTTCACAAAAGTGGATAAGTTTTCACAATTTCCATAAGTGATTTCACAAAATGCGTATATTTTCAAAACAAAAAAAAAATGTGCAAGTGTGTTCCAAATAATTTAGAATAACACGAAAATAAGTAAGTTTTCACAAATCCCATAAGTGATTTCAAAAAAATGCATAAGTTTTCACAAATATGCATAATTTTAATTCAAATTATTTATAACAACACAAAAATGAGTAAGTTTTTACAAAATCTGTTAGTGATTTCACAAGATGCATAAGTTTTATTCAAAATAATATAGAACAACACAAAAATAAGTAAATTTTTACAAAAATGCATAATTTTTCACAAAAATGCGTAAGTTTGATTCAAACTGATATAGAACAACACAAAAATGAGTAAGTTTTTACAAATTCCATAAGTGATTTCGTAAAATGTGTAAATTTTCACAAAATATGCATGTGTTTCAAATAATGTAGACCAACACAAAAATGAGTAAGTTTTCACACATCCCGTAAGTGATTTCACAAAATGTGTTAGTTTGTTATCAAAGGTTTAGAAAAGCTCAAAAATGAGTAAGCTTTCACAAAAATCATAAGTGATTTCACAAAGTACACAAGTTTTTACAAAAATGCGTAAGGTTTCACATCAAAAGTTTAAAACAATACAAAAATGAGTAAATTTTCACAAATTTTGTAATTGATTTCACAAAATGTGTAAATTTCACAAAAATGTGTAAGTTTGTTTAAAATAATTAAGAACAATACAAAAATGAATAAGTTTTAACAAATCCCCTAACTGATTTTACAAAATATGCAAGTTTTGACAAAAATGCGTAAGTTTATTTGAAATAATTTACAACTACACAAAAATGAGTAAGTTTTCATAAATCTCCTAAGTGATAAGTTTTCACAAAAATGGATAAGTTTCACAAATTTTGTAAATTATAAGTTTTCACAAAAATTGATAAATTTTTACAAATTTCGTAAGTGATTTCACAAAATGCGCAAGTTTTCAGAGAAATGCATGTGTTTCAAATAATTTACTACAATACAAAAATGAGAAAGTTTCAGAAATCTGTAAGTGATTTCACAAAATTCGTAACTTTTCATAAATATGAGTAAGTTTGATTCATTTAATTTAGAACAACACAAAAATAAGTAAGTTTTCACAAATCCCGTAAGTGATTTCAAAAAATGCATATTTTTTCACAAATATGAATAAGTTTGATTCAAATAATTTAGAACAACACAAAAATGAATAAATTTTTACAAAATCCGTAAGTGATTTCATAAAATGCATAAGTTTTCACAAAAATTCATAAATTTATTATCAAAAGTTTAGAACAACACAAAAATAAGTAAGTTTTCACAACATCCCTAATGATTTCACAAAATGAGCAAATTTTCACAAAAATGCATAAGTTTTCACATTAAAAGTTTAGAACAATAGAAAAATGAATAAGTTTTCATAAAATCCGTAAGTGATTTCACAAAATGCGTAAGTTTTTACATCAAAAGTTTAGAACAATACAAAAATGAGTAAGTTTTCACAAATTCCGTAAGTGATTTCACAAAATGTGCAAGTTTCACAAAAATGCGTAACTTTTCACATCAAAAGTTTAGAACACAAAAATGAATAAATTTTCACAATTCGTTGCATATTTCACAAAATGAGCAAGTTTTTATAAAAATACATAAGTTTTCAGATCAAAATTTTAGAACAACACAAAAATCAGTAAGTTTTCACAAATTTCATAAGTGATTTCACAAAAAACATAAGTTTGTTGAAAATAATTTAGAACAACACAGAAATAAGTGAATTTTCACAAATTCCGTAAGTGATTTGACAAAATTTGCAAATTTTCACAAAAATGCGTAATTTAGTTTAAAATAATTAAGAGCAATGCAAAAATGAGTAAGTTTTAATAAATCCCTTAACTGATTTTACAAAATGTACAAGTTTTGACAAAAACGCGTAAGTTTATTTGAAATAATTTATAACAATATAAATATGAGTAAGTTTTCACAAATTTCCTAAATGGTAAGTTTTCACAAGACTTGATAAGTTCTCACAAAAATGGATAAGTTTTCACAAATTCTGTAAATGATAAGTTTTACAAAACTTGATAAGTTTTACAAAACTTGTTAAGTTTTCACGAAAATAGATAAATTTTTACAAATTTCGTAAGTGATTTCACAAAATGCATAAGTTTTCAGAGAAATGCGTAAGTGTGTTTCAAATAATTTAGAATAACACAAAAATGATTAAGCTTTCACAAAATCCGTAAGTGATTTCACAAAATTCGTAACTTTTCACAAATATGTGTAAGTTTGATTCACCTAATTTAGAACAACACAAAAATAAGTAAGTTTTCACAAAATTCGTAAATGATTTCACAAAATGTGTAAGTTTTCATAAATATGTGTAAGTTTAATTCAACTAATTTAGAACAACATAAAAATACGTAAGTTTTCACAAAATCCGTAAGTTATTTCACAAAAGGTGTAAGTTTTCACAAATATGCGTAAGTTTGATTCAATTAATTTAGAACAACACAAAAATAAATAAATTTTCACAAAATCCGTAATCACAAAAATTCGCAAGTTTGTTATCAAAAGTTTAGAACACAAAAATGAGTAAATTTTCACTACATCCGTAAGTGATTTTACAAAATGTGCAAATTTTCACAAAAATGAGTAAAGCCTTGTTTGGGAACCGGCATTTTTAGTCAAAAAGTTAAAAAGTTACTAAATTATAGTAAAAAAGCCAACAACCCATACCAAAAGTCAAAGATTCTCTTTTCTCTCTACTTTTTGCACATCTTTTCGTAAAAAGCCAAAAAGTCATCCCAAACATACTAATTTTTTTTAGCTCGTATTTTAGCCAAATAGCCAAAAAGTTACTAAATTAGCCTATTCCCAAACGAGGCCTAAGTGTTCACATAAAAAGTTTAGAACAACACAAAAAAGAATAAATTTTCACAAAATTCATAAGTGGTTTCACAAAATGCTTAAGTTTTTTGAAAAATACGTAAGTGCGATTCCACTAATTTAGAACAACACAAAGCTAAGTAAGTTTTCACAAATCCCGAAAGTAATTTCACAAAATGTGTAAATTTTCGCAAATATACATGAGTTTGTCATCAAAAGTTTAGAAAAACACAAAAATGAGTAAGTTTTCGCAACATCCATAAGTCATTTCACAAAATGCGTAAGTTTTTACAAAAATGCGTATGTTTGTTCACAAAAGCATAGAACAATACAAAAGTGAGTAAGTTTTCACAAATTCCGTAAGTGGTTTCACAAAATGTGTAAGTTTCACAAAAATACGTAAGTGTGTTTCAAATACTTTAAAACA
Organism: Camellia lanceoleosa; assembly: GCA_025200525.1. Lineage (NCBI taxonomy): Eukaryota > Viridiplantae > Streptophyta > Magnoliopsida > Ericales > Theaceae > Camellia > Camellia lanceoleosa. The sequence goes on along the minus strand of CM045760.1, from coordinate 84,985,414 downwards.
ACACAAAACTAAGTAAGTTTTCACAAATTTCGAAAGTGAAAAAAATGCGAAAGTTTTGGAAAATATGCATAAGTTTGCTATCAAAAGTCTAGAATAATATAAAAATGAATAAATTTTCACAAATCTCATAAATGATTTCACAAAATGCGTAAGTTTATTTCAAATAATTTAGAACTTCACAAAAATGAGTTAGTTTTCATAAAATCTATAAGTGATTTCACAAAATATGCAAGTTTTCACAAAAATAGGTAAGTTTGTTATCAAAAGTTGACAAGAACAAAAAAATAAGTAAGTTTTCACAAATTTCGTTAGTGATTTCCCAAAATGCACAAGTTTTCATAAAAATGCATAAGTTTCACAGCAAAAGTTTAAAACAATACAAAAATGAATAAGTTTTCACAAATTCCATAAGTGATTTTACAAAATGCGTAAGTTTTCACAAAAATGCGTAAGTTTGTTTCAAATACTTTATAACAATACAAAAATGAGTAAGTTTTCACAAATCCTAAAAGTGATTTCATAAAAATGCGTAAGTTTTTACAAATATGCAGAAGTTTGTTATCAAAAGTTTAGAACAACACAAAAATGAATAAGTTTTCACAAATTCCTTGAGTGATTTCACAAAATGCACAAGTTTTCACAAAAATATGTAAATTTATTTCAAACAATTTAGAACAATACAAAAATGAGTAAGTTTTCACAAAATCCGTAAGTGGTTTCACAAAATATGCAAGTTGTCACAAAAATGCGTAATTGTTATCAAAAGTTAAGACCAACACAAAAATGAGTAAGTTTTCACAAATTCAATTAGTAATTCACAAAATGCGCAAGTTTTCACAGCAAAAGTTTAGAACAACAAAAAATTGAGTAAGTTTTCACAAATTATATAAGTGATTTCACAAAATGCGTAAGTTTTCACAAAAATGCATAAGTTTGTTTCAAATAATTTAGAACAACACAAAAATGAGTCTACAGCCTTGTTATTGGTAGTTACACAACCTACACTTGTAAACCGAGTGATAGAAGCACAGAAGGGTGACCTTGATGTAAAATCTCTCCAGGAGAAGATTTCCAATAGGAAGGTAGAAAGAGGCTTGAACGTGTACTCCGACTCGAGTGTTAGATACCTTGATCGTCTCTTCGTGCCGGAGTCTTGCCGAGAGGAAGTACTTCGAGAGTTTCACTATTCACGCCTTGTGGTGCATCCGAGAGGCACAACGATGTATCACGACTCTTGTCGCCAGTTTTGGTGGAGCGCAATGAAAAAGGATGTGGCTGTGTTTCTGTCAAAGTGCATTACTTGTCAACAAGTGAAAGCCGAACATCAGAGGCTAATAGGTTTGTTGCAACCCATGCCTATAGCCGAGTGGAAGTTGGAGCATGTCACGATGGATTTTGTTGTGGGCCTTCCGAGGACTCAACGGGGTAGTGATGTAATTTGGGTGGTAGTTGACCGATTGACCAAATCAGCGCACTTTATACCTATACGTGCGAGTGATTCGGTAGATTATCTTGCTGACCTTTACATTAGGGACATAGTGATGTGGAACGGAGTATCTGTAACAATTGTTTTGGATAGAGATCTGCGTTTCATGGCTCGGTTGTGACAGAGCCTATAGAGTGCCTTGGGCACGGGATTAACCTTTAGCACTGCGTATCATCCTCAGACTAACGGGCAGTCAGAGCGCACCATTCAGATTTTAGAGGATATATGTAGACACCCCATTTTTGACCGACCTTAAGACTCAGACGTCACCGATTGAGCGCTCGGTGATGTTGCATACTGTGCTCGTTCAGAAGTCTCAGAGTTGCGGCCGCCTCCGGGCTTGAACTCTCTTTCGTGCCTTGTCTCGGTTTGCGAACGGACTCGGTTTTCTCTGTTTTCTTTCTGAGGAAGGGTGGTCCGTAGACTATCTCCCGATGGCGTGAGCTACTTTTTGTGGCCGAGGCCATTTTGCCTTTCGGACGGTTCCGGTTTTGAGCCGTTAGGCCGTGTGCCTCGGTTGGACCGCCCAACCATCTCCGATTCTCCGGTTTTGGCATGCATCTCATTTACTCCCATTTAAGGGACACTGGGGCTCGAAACCCACTTGACGAACACCACTTAGGTGCTGGCGGCCCATTTTGGGATCGAACCGCGGTTTTGGCCCCGAGCATTCATTTTGCATCGATGTCTGTTCATTTTGGCGGAACACCTCTGCTTTGGTCCTTCCGAGGACACTGGGGTCTCGATACCCACTTCGCAGCGAACACCACTTCCGGTGCCCATGACCTTCATTTTCGGGATCCGAACCACACGGTTTTGGCCCGAGCATTCATTTTGTATCAATGTTCTGTTCATTTTGGCAGACACCTCTGCTTGGTCCTTCCGAGGGACACTGGGGCTCGAAACCCACTTCACGCCGAACACCACTTAGGTGCCGTGATCCCATTTCGGGATTTTGGCCCCGAGCATTCATTTTGCATCAATGTCTGTTCATTTTGGCGACACCTCTGTTTGGTCCTTCCGAGGGACAGGGGTCTCTGAAACCCTTGTGACGAACACCACTTAGGTGCGGCGGCCCATTTCGGGACCCCAAAGCTGGCGGTTTTGGTCCCGAGCATTCATTTCGCATCCGTTTTCTCCGGTTTTGGCAGAGACCTCTATTTTAGCATTCCGAGGAACACGGGGTCTCGAAACCCACTTGACGAACACCACTTAGGTGCCGGCGGCCCATTTCGAGACCCCAAAGCTGGCGGTTTTGGTCCCGAGCATTCATTCGCATCCGTTTTCTCCGGTTTTGGCGAGACCTCTATTTTAGCATTCCGAGGAACAGGGGTCTCAGAAACCCACTTCGCAGCCGAACACCACTTCTGGTGCCCGGCAGCCCATTTTCGGGACCCAAAACTGCGCGATTTTGGTCCCGAGCATTCATTTCGCATCCGTTTTCTCCGGTTTTTGGCAGAGACCTCTATTTTATCATTCCGAGGAACACTGCGGGTCTCGAAACCCACTTTGACCGAACACCACTTAGGTGCCGTGACCCATTTTCGGGACCCGCGGTTTTGGTCCCCGAGCTGCGTTTTATGTTAGTTTTTGTTCAATTTTGGCAGGTACCTCTGTTTCATCATTCCGAGGAACACTGCGGTCTCAGATGCCCACTTGTGGCCGAACAAAATCTTTTGTTTTTGCCCTCAAAATATCTAGATATTTTGCCCTCAAAATATCTAGATATTTGGAGTTAGATATTTTGACTCTTTTTGGCCATAAAACCAGCAGCTAGCAGCTGGGGGGAGGGTTAGAAAAAATCCTTGGAGAGCTCTTGTGTTGTATCTCTCTCCCTCTCTATATTTCCAAGCTCTAAACACCAAGTTCCAACCCATTTTCTTCATCACCACCAAGCACCACCACCACTACTCCATTTCCAGCATCTCAGGAGGCTTTCCAGCAGCTAAGAGGTAGCAAATTTGGTCCTAGAAGCAGCCAAAGAAGTTGTCTACAAGGGTAAGTCCTCTTTCCCTCTTTTCTAGCCCTATTTTGGCTCATTTCTTAGACCTATTTGCTTATGGTTTTGAGTTCCGAGATTAACTGGAAATGTCACTATTTTGAGGTGTTCTTCATGTTTGTTTAAGGTCTCAACATCATTTGGGGTCCCTATCTAATGCTTGTTTCAATATCTCATCATATGCCATTGTTTTTGCATGCTTTGTTTGGCTCATGAGTAATCTGATTTTGAGCATGACATCTACTGTAAATATGCATATTTTGGGCTCCTCTTCAATGTTGTAGAAGGAAATTTTGGTGTTTGAATTTTCTATATACTACTTGTCTCAAGACCTCTCTTTGGTTCATTATTTCGCATGCTTTGTTAGACTTATTTGGCTCCGGATTTCAGCCTTCATCAGGCTTAGAAAGAGCCTTATTTTTGTCTCCTTGTCTTGCTTTGTTAAGGGCCTTAAGCCATTTGGTGTATATTTTTGGTACTTCCTTTGAAATCCTTTCATTTTACCGTAAATTTGCATGCTTTGTTAGACTTGTTTAGCTACTGTTTTGAGCCTCCATCAGGCTTAGAGAGTGTCTTTTTTTGGTCTATTCTACACTTTTTGTCAAGGGTCTTAAGTGGTTTGGTGCATCCATTTGGTACCTCTCTTTATAACCCTCTTTTGGCCCTTATTTTGCATGCTATGTTTAGCATATATACATACTGATTTAGAGGTTGTAATCTCTTGAATTTGTGCATATTTTTGTTCCATCTTCAATGTTGTAGAACTGATTTTTTGGGTTTGAGCATTGTAAATACCACTTGCTTTGTAATTCCCCTCTTTTCCCGTATTCTTGCATGCCATTGTTACCATATCTATGCTCACAATTTGGCCATGTTTTGTATTGTAAAAATGCTGTTTTTGGGGCCGCCTTGCTACTGTTTTTGCTGTCATGTGCCGATTTTGCATGTTTAGCATAGCCGTAGGCCATTGCGGGCACTTAGAATTGCATTTCGGGATGATTTCATGCATTGATTGTCATTTCGTATCATTTCGGGGCTGTTTTCCCCTTTATTTAGTGGCTGAAATTTGGTTTGCATGCTTGCATATCATTTCCCATGTCATTTTATGCCTTAATGCATTGCCTCGGTTTGCGTGCCCGTGGGCACGCACTTCGAGGCGCTCCGTTTTCATTCATCGGCATCCCATGTGAGTGCGGCTGAGGCCCTCTCATGTTGGTATAAGCCCAATTTGCATTTCGCATGTCATTCCGCATCGCCTCGGTTTGCGTGCCCGTGTGCGCGCATTTCGAGGCACTTCATTTTTATCCGACGGCAGCCTATGTGAGTGTGGTTGAGGCCCTCTCATGTTGGCGTAAGCCCAATTTGCATTTTCATGCTTGTATGCCATTGCCTCGGTTTGCGTGCCCGTGTGCACGCATTTCGAGGCACTTCATTTTTATCCGACGGCAGCCTATGTGAGTGTGGTTGAGGCCCTCTCATGTTGGCGTAAGCCCAATTTGCATTTTCATGCTTGTATGCCATTGCCTCGGTTTGCGTGCCCGTGTGCACGCATTTCGAGGCACTTCTTTTTTTATCTGACGGCCTCCTATGTGAGTGAGCTGAGGCTCTCCCATGTTGGTGTAAGCCCATCGTTGCATTCCGTATGCCATTCTGATTTTCCATCACATCACCGCCTCGGTTTGCGTGCCTGTGTGCACGCATTTCGAGGCACTTCGGTTGTATCCGATTTTCGTTTCATCACCGCCTCGGTTTGCGTGCCTGTGTGCACGCATTTCGAGGCACTTCGGTTGTATCCGATTTTCGTTTCAGCATTGCCTCGGTTTGCGTGCCTGTGGGCGCGCATTTCAAGGCACTTCAGTTGTATCCGATTTTGCAGTTTTCATCATTGTCTCGGTTTGCGTGCCCGTGTGCACGCATTTCGAGGCACTTCGGTTTTATCCGATTTTGCATTGCACATCATCGCCTCGGTTTGCGTGCCCGTGTGCACGCATTTCGAGGCACTTCGATTTTATCCGATTTTACATCCCACATCATCGCCTCGGTTTACGTGTCCGTGTGCACGCATTTCGAGGCACTTCGGTTTTATCCGATTTGCATTTCTCATCATCGCCTCGGTTGGCGTGCCTGTGGGCACGCATTTTGAGGCACTTCGGTTTTACCCGATTTCTATTTTATCATCGCCTCGGTTTGCGTGCCCGTGTGCACGCGTTTCGAGGCACTTCGGTTTTATCCGACTTGCATTTCACATCATCGCCTCGGTTTGCGTGCCCGTGTGCACGCGTTTCGAGGCACTCTGTTTTATCCGCTTTGCATTTCATGCCATCGCCTCGGTTTGCGTGCCCGCACGCACGCTTTTCGAGGCGTTTCATTTTCATCTCATTTTCACAGCATTGTGCATACTACGTTGTATCTTAGAGTGCATTCATGCATTACCTCAGTTTGCGTGCCCGTGTGCACGCATTTCAAGGTTACTCATTTTCATGGCATTGTGCATGCTATATCACATGTTTGCTGCATTTCATGCATATTGCATCGTGTTCGGGATAGGTGTTAGCCCGGGCACGGGAAACGAGGCACGTTTCGTACTCCGAGTGACGGAACGGGTCTCAATTCCCAAGCCACCGACACTCCGGATTACCCATGATGGAGTTAGGTTTTGTTATAGCATTCATCTGCATTCATCCCATATTGAGCTGTGCAATCCGATTCCTCGGCCATCGTGCATTGATATGCGTGATTGGTGGCACGAGGATCGAGGCATGCATATATTTGTGAAATACATTGCTATGCCCTTTTCCTGCTCTCTGTTACAGCAAAATCGAGGATCAACAACTTTTCGGAGTCCGGCGCGCATTTCGAGAAAAGTGCAAACAGAGGCTAATCAGGGCATCGAAGGATTTCGCGCCAAGCCTCAAAGATACATCATCTATCGAAGCAAATCCTAGCTTGCATGCCAGTTTTTACTTCTTTTATAATTAATTTGTTAATTAATTAGAATCTGTTTATTCGGACTGTATATTCTTTTATTCGGACTGTATTATTATTTTATTCGGACCCTCTGCGCGAGGGCAATGTTGTAATAAGGGTGGGTGAGTGTGATGTATGTCTTCCAACCCCCATTTCTTTCTCCCTTTTATTTATCCGCTTACAATGGTTAGATATAGGGCATATTTCAATTAGCATAACAGTATGACAGCATGTTTGCATCATTCATCTGTTTTGCACGCACCGGGCTCGGCGCATCATACAAACTGCATCTGTATTTCAATTCCAAGTTGAGTACTTGATAGCTGTTGCATCTCATATGCCATATTTAGAATAGCCGAGCCTGCTATCTTAGTTGCATTTTGCATGTGTTGCATTAGGCATTTCAGCACATCTAGGATCATGCATGGATTTCTAATGAGCTTTTGTTTTGGCTTGGAGTACTAGGTGAGTTTTATGCTTTAGCATACTTGCATGCGTGTGAGTGTTGCCATGATTGCATGCTTACCATGAGGCTAAATGCTTATGTGATATAACTGCCTTGAATGCCTGTGGGTGGAGGTTGAGTTATCTGAATTGGAGCAATTCATCAATTGTTTGTTAAGCCCACTAGATTGTGGCAAAATCTGCATTTTAAGCCTACCTGCGGGTAGCAAACCATTTTCAAACAAACAAACATGAAATGTTTTGTTCCAATTCAGACGGCCCAGTCTATACTTGTTTGCTGCGAGCATCACATAGTAATCCTAGGCTAATAAACGGAATAAGAACTCACAAAGTTTTCAAAAACAGATATCATGGTTAGTAGAGGCCGGTCTTTGACCGGGCGAGCGGGGGTGCTCACGATGTGACCTTCCCCAATCGTACCCAAGTTCCCGAGCCAACTTTGGTGATGACGGACACGTGGCCTTCCGGCACCGAGTCAGGGTTTCCTAAATTTCCCATTTTAAAAATATTTAGGTGGCGACTCTGTTATCTGGCAAAGCAGTCCATGTTTGGCACTTCTTTCAAAAAATCTGTTTTTCTTCAAAACGATTTGCCGGATTTGGACTCTTTGGTTCAAGATTTGGAACCGCAACAAAATCGAGTCCGAACTGTAGCGAGGTCCCCCGCGGGCGTTGTTACAATATACTTTGAGGTTATCTCCTTGACGTGAAGGGTTTGTGGGAGAGGCACTTGTCCTTAGTGGAATTTGCTTATAACAATAGCTTCTAGTCGAGTATTGGTATGACACCATTTGAGGCCTTGTATGGCCGACCGTGTAGATCCCCTGTGTGTTGGGCCAAGGTGGGTAATACACCTATGTTAGGTCAAGAGTTAGTCTGAGAAATGACGGAAAAAGGTTCACTTATCTGTAAAAGGTTGGTTACGGCTTAGAGTTGTTAGAAAAGTTATGCTGACCCTAAGAAGAGACCTTTGTCTTTTTAGGTGGAAGACAATGTCTTCTTGAAGATATCACCTAGGAGGGGTTTGATGAGGTTTGGAAAGAGTGGGAAGTTGTCCCCTCGGTTCATTGGGCCTTTCGAGATCCTTGAGCAGATTAAAGAGGTAGCTTATCATTTGGCCTTGCCGCCACAGCTTTTTGGGGTTCATGATGTGTTTCATATTAGCATGCTTCGGAAGTATGAGTCGAATCCATCGTACGTGATAGATTGGACCGACTTAGAGGTAGATAAGGATATCTTATACGAGGAGAGACAGGTGAGAGTCTTGGATACCCGGACCAGGTCTTGCGAGGCAAGGCAATTCTCTTAGGTAAAGTATTGTAGAAACATCATGGGGTTAAGGAAGCAACTTGGGAACGTGAGTTGGAAGTCCGTGAGAAGTATCTGGACTTATTTGTTAATGTTTGAATATGTATTGAAATTTTGATTATGTTAATTGTAACAACCTGGACCCATGATTAACGTTAATCCAAGCTTAATTATGCCTAATAAATAATTAAAGTGAAATGTTGCATCATATGTTGCCTTATATGTGTTTGCATCTGTTTACCGTAGAAAGATCTATTCATGTTTCCATTTCAGTTGCGAATTGAAGGCCTTATCAGCATCCGATTCAGAAATTAGCTTGATTTATGTGTTGATTAGAATTTTTAGAATTTTATGGTAGGTTTAATTGAAATTCGATTCGGAATGATTAAATTAGAGTAATTAGTGCTCCATTAAGACTAATTGATGAATTCTTTAATCCAAGCCTAACTAAGGCACTAGTGGACTCTTATATGCATCCTACACTCTCATTTCATTCTTTTTTGAGCTACAAATGTGGGGAAAGAGAGAGACCAAAAGTGAGAGTGAGTTCAACAAGGGAGAATAGGTGAATTACTAGCAATTGTTGGAAACTTAAGGAGGGTTTAGAAATTTAAGCCTCTACACTTGTGAATCTAAAGTATAAGGTAAGAATTCAAGCCTTTAGTCTTGCTTTTGAGTTGATAAGTTCATGAATACAAGAGAATTAAGTTGAAATTGAACTAGAATGAAGGAGTATAAATCATACCACGCATCCATGCATATTTCATGACATTTTGAAGTTGTCTTCAAAGAATTTTCTATCATGCATGTTGTAATTCTAGCATGGTTTGAAGAATTCATACCATTTCTCACCATTGGACCTCATTTGATCATGTTTTGGACGCCATGAACCCAAGTGAATACATGCATGTCATGTTCATATTATGTTCTTATATTTTAAGTTGAATTTTTGCACAATTGACCTACTCTTGGGTCTTGATTTTGTGAAATGATCTTTAATTCTTAATGTTTTCAAAGTCTAAACTTGTTTTCTCAAGTTTTGGGGCCAAAAAGTTGTATTTTGATGAGTTAGATTCGAGTTTTGAGCTAAGGAGTGCAATCTAGAAATTCCAGATTTTGCATTTCCGCTCGAGCGAAGGAATCGACGCTTGAGCGACCACTCTAAGTGTGTGTACTTCCGCTCAAGCGACCAAAAGTCCGCTCGAGCGTAAAATGCAAGCTCCTAGAAGTTCTTATATTTTGCAGTCTGCTCGAGCGACAAAAGTTGCACTTGAGCGAGGGTATGTCTCTCACGCTCGAGCGAGCATCGAGCGAGCATAGAGTGGAAAAAGCAAGCAACCAGCACTTTTACAAAAGTTTACAAACCGCTCGAGTGACGGATCTTGCGCTCGAGCGGCCACTCACATTTTGCATGTCTGCTCGAGCGTGGGAAGTTGTGCTCGAGCGTGGACTCTATTTTCAACAAGTTTTGTCAATTGTTTTCAAGTACATTTTTGCATCCTCATTCCATCATTGGCATACCTAAGCCAAGATTAAGACACAATAATGAGGATAAAAGTAAAGACACACCAAGATAAGAACAAAACATAGTAAATATTTCCGGGTGTATAATTCAATATGAATTCATTTTGTACCAATGTAGGTCACGCGCCACAAGATATCTGAGTTGCCTACTCTATTCATCTATTTGGAGCCACCTATTATTTGTGAGTAATAACTTTGTAAAGTTATGTTAAACTTAATCATTTTCTAATGATACGACATGATTAGTTTCTGAAATGCTATGTTTTGTGTGAATGAATGATCGTCCAAGTTTCTAAAATGTATTCGTGACATCCTTAGCATCATATGATATACATCCCTTTATGGGTCATCAGATCCCTTTATGGGTCATCGGAATGCCTTTAAGGTTATTCCTTTATGGGTCATTGGAAACGTCTCTGTGCACATGAGTCATCGGAATGCCTTATGGCTGTCCCTTTATGGATCATCAGAATGCCTTCATGGCCGTCCATTATAAGTCATCGGATTTGTTAACGCTAATGGATGTGCCACGTACTATGATGTGAAATGTTTAAACTCTAAAAATGAATATGATCAAGTATATGAATCTATTCCTGATTTGAAATCCATATATGCATAAAACTCTGATTTCTAACTCTATAATGGACATTATTCTTTGAAATCTTTACTCTGTTATTACCTACTAGGCTCGTGCTCACTATTTATGTTATGTATGTAGGTGACCGGGCGCGCGACCAGGCTTAAGATGATGCCTGAAGAGTTTTGTGTTTGTCAGCCACCCTCTGTGCCTTCCGAGGAGGTTCCAAATCATATCAAATCCCGTGGCTATGTTTTTAAGTTTAAGACTTTGGTTATTTTGTTTTAATTATGGGTAAATTTCTACTTATGTGTACAGTACTTGGAGTGACGTGTGTTAACTGTATCTTTTGACGTCACACACATCTTTATTGAAGTTTAAGAATATCTGTCTCATGTATGTCTTCACAACTCAATGGACTATGTATATTGCTATTTATTGCTTCCGCAGCCCCTAATTATATGTTTTTCTATTAAGAGGCCTTCGGTAATCCAAGGGTTACTGGCCGGTTATGACGCTAAACCTATAAGGGTGGGTTTGGGTCATGACAGAGTGGTATTAGAGCACGTGTACTACCGCACACACTAGTCCATATGAGCTCAGGGTGTCCTAGTAAGAAGTAGGGGCATTCCATCTGCATGTGTAAGTGTGTGTTTATTGAAAGTGAAAACATAAATCTGGTTATGATTACATGATATGGAAACAAATGATTTGAATATTGAAAAAGGACTATTTGCCTATGTTCATAATGTTCCGTTTACCTATAGCAAATGGAAAATACAAGAAGTGAAGAAACAACTGAATCATCTAAGGCTCGAATAAGCCATATGGAACAAATGCTTGCAACTTTAACTGAGGCAATGATTCAACAACAACAGAGGCAACAACCTTTACCCCCTCCGCCTCTACCGGTACAAGTGGAACTGGACAATAATGACATTATCAACTTGACTTAGAAGTTCATAAAAATGAAGCCATCCACTTTTCTAAGTGGCATTGAACCGTTGAAGGAAGAAACATGGCTACTTGAGATGGAAAAATTATTCGAAGTCTTTCCTTGCTCTAAGACTCAAAAGGTTCTTTGGGCTACCTATACTTTAAAGGATGAAGCTTGTAGATGGTGGTTGCTAGACCGGAATAGTAATGAGAACGTGACATGGGCTCAATTTAATACAATCTTCTATGACAAGTACTTTCCACAGTGTTTTCGGGATCGAAAGGTTTCTGAATTTCAGGAACTCAAGCAAGGCAGAATATCTGTAGCTGAGTACGAGGCTAAGTTTACTGAGTTAGCCAGATTTGCTCCTCACATGGTGGACACGAATTGTAAGAAAGCCTGCAAATTTGAGGGTGGATTGGATCTAGATATACTAGATTGGATAGGAGTCCTCAACCTACCTACGTATGTGAATGTGTTGGATAAAGCATTGATGGCAGAAGCCATTTTGGCAGCTAAGAAACAAACTCTTGTTCCAACAAGTGAATGGAGGGGCAAAATAGCGGGGTCTAATTTCAAAAGAGGTTGGTCATTCTCAAAGAAGAAAAATACGGGATCTTACAGTAGCTCAAGCCAAAGTAGTGGATCTGTACCGCCTTGCTTAGAATGTGGTAGAAAACACAAGAGGGTTTGTTATCGAGCATCAAGTGCCTGTTTCAAGTGTGGTAAAACTGGCTATATGATGAGAGATTGTCCTGTCAGACTTGAAAATACTAATCACCCTGCAACAAGTTCAGCCGGATCCACCTTAGCATCAAGAATGAACATAAAAGCTAACACCGGGAAGGAAACCTTAAAGCAGGGTCGAGTATTTGCTCTTGTGCCTGGTGATGTACAGAACACTAAATTTGTGGTGTCAAGTATAATTTCTATCTGTGCTCAGAGTGCTTATGTGCTAATTGATTCTGGTTCCACACATTCATTTGTATCACATGCTTTTTCTCGGAAATTGACTAAATCGTTAGAACCTATGAACTGTTTACTATCTGTGTCTACACCGACTGGGGGTTCTATGATATGTGCCTATGTTTATCCAGCATGTGATGTTGTAATTGGTGAAATGACGTTGTATATTGATTTGCTGCCCCTAAGCATTGATCATTTTGATCGTATTCTGGGTATGGATTGGTTAACTAAATACTGTGCCATCATTGACTGTGTAAATAAATCAGTTGTGTTTAGACCACCTAGTATGCCTGAATTTGTTTTTATTGGAAATGGGGTAGTTCCTCCACCATACTTAATTTCATTTATGAAAGCCAAAAAATTGTTGAGAAAAGGTTGTCGGGGTTACTTGTGCAGTGTAGTGACTGTATTTTCAGATAGTACTAGCGTGGAAACTATTCCTGTGGTTTGTGAATTTCCTAATGTGTTTCCTAATGACCTACCCGGAAACCTAATTGATAGGGAAATTGAGTTTACCATTGATATAGTACCTGGAACAAAACCTATCTATAAAACTCCGTATAAAATGCGGACTTCTAAACTGAAAGAATTAAAAGTTCAACTCTAAGAACTTTTAGACAAGAAATTCATCCGTCTGAGTACCTCACCTTGGGGAGCCCTAGTGTTGTTTGTTAAAAAGAAAGACGGATCTTTCAGACTATGCATTGACTACCGTGAGTTAAATAAAGTAACCGTGAAAAACAAATATCCATTACCCCGAATAGATGACTTGTTTGACCAACTCCAGGGAGCCTAAGTGTTTTCTAAAATTGACCTTAGATCCGGATATCACCAATTAAAAGTCAAGGCAGAAGACATGGAGAAAACTGTATTCAAAACTAGATATGGACACTATGAATTTTTGGTAATGCCATTTGGGGTAACCAATGCACCTGCAGCATTCATAGACTTAATGAATAAGGTGTTCAAACAATTTCTGGATGAATTTATTATTGCTTTTATTGATGATATATTGATTTACTCCAAAAGCAGGGAAGAACATAAGAATCATTTGAGAGCTGCGTTACAAATCCTGAGGGAAAAGAAGTTGTATGCAAGACCTTCCAAATGTGAATTTTGGCTAGACAGCGTAGCCTTTTTGGGCCATGTAATCAACAGGGATGGCATATCGGTAGACCCACGAAAAATTGAAGCTACTGTGGACTAGCCTAAACCGACGAATGTGTCAGAAAATAAAAGTTTTCTGGGACTTGCAGTCTATTACCGCAGATTTGTGAAAGAATTTTCAAAAATTGCTATGCCATTGACCCAGTTAACCCAGAAAAATGTATTATTTGATTGAAATGATCAAAGGGAGTCTGCCTTTCAAGAGTTGAAGACCAAATCAGTAACTACACCGATTTTGACTTTACCTAATGTTATTGATGGGTTTCAGATTTATAGTGATGCATCCTGCAAAGGTTTGGGTTGTGTATTAATGCAAAGTGCAAAGTGGAAAGGTTTGGGTTGGCAACTCTAACCACATGAAAAGAATTACCTGACTCATGATCTTGAACTGGTAGTTGTGGTGTTTGCTTTGAAATTTTGGCGACATTATTTGTATGGTGTGACTTGCAAGGTGTACACTGATTATAAAAGTTTGAAATACTTCTTTACCTAAAAAGAACTGAACATGAGACAGAGAAGATGGCTAGAATTGATCAAAGACTATGATCTACAGATTTTATATTAGCCGAGAAAAGCTAATACTATAGCATATGCCTTGAGCCAAAAGTCGATAGGAAATTTGTCATGTTTGCTTACTGGTCAGAAAGAATTACTATGCGACTTGAAAAAGAATGAGATTGAAGTTGTATTGCGAGAACAACGTGGGATCTTAGCTGCTATCTCTGTCCAACCTACAATCATCGAAGAAATTAAAGAGAAACAACTGCAAGATGAGTACCTAAAAAATATTATTAATGAAATTGACTTAAAACCAAGGCCTGGGTTTGTATTTGAAAACAATGTGTTGAAATTTCAGAGTCGTCTTTGTGTGTCGGATTGTTTTGATTTAAGGAAACGAATCATGACAAAAGCTCACAATTCCAAATTTGTCATGCATCCAGGAAACACAAAGATGTATCATGATTTGAAACAGAATTTCTAGTGGCCTAGAATGAAAAAGAGCATTGCAGATTTTGTAGCTCGATGTTTGTATTGCCAACAAGTCAAAACTAAACACCAATGACCCGCTGGTTTATTACAGTCGCTTCCAATACCGGAATAGAAATGGGAGCACATTACCATGGACTTCATCATGGGATTGCCTCGTTCTTCCCGAGGTATGGATTCTATTTGGGTTATTGTTGATCGTCTAACCAAATCTACTCACTTTTTACCTATCAAATCTTTGTATAATTTGTATGCCAATGAGATTGTGAAATTACATGGAGTTCCAGTGTCCATAGTATCTGATAGAGATCCCAAGTTTACTTCAAGATTCTGGTAGAGTTTGCAACAGGCCTTGGGGACTGAATTGAAATTAAACAGTGCTTATCACCCACAGACAGATGGCTAATCAAAACGGACCATTCAAACATTGGAGGACTTGTTATGAATGTGTGTGTTAGACTTTCAAGGCAGTTGAGAGACTTATCTTTCTTTGGCTACGTTTGTATAAAATAATAGCTACCATTTAAGTATTAGTATGGCCCCATATGCAGCTTTGTATGCTAGGAAATGCCATTCTCCGATTTGTTGGGCCGAAGTAGGCGATCGACCCTTGTTGGGACCAAAACTTGTACAAGAGATGACTAAAAATGTGAAATTGATTCGGCAAAGACTGAAAACTGCACAAAGCTGCCAGAAGAGCTATGGCGATATCCGAAGAAGAGACAGGGAATATGAAGTTGGGGACCACGTATTTATCAAGTGACTCCAATGAAAGGCCAGACAAGGTTTGGCGTGAAAGGAAAAGTAGCACAAAGATATGTTGGACCCTATGAAATCCTTGAAATGATTAATTCAGTGACTGGGTAGTTTTACCACCAATCATAGAACATATGCACAACGTATTTCATATCTCTATGCTTCGGGATTATTTGAGAGATCCATTACATGTGATTGAGTCGACTCATGTAATTCTAAAAGATGATTATACATATGAGGAGAGGCCAATGCAAATTGTAAACCACCGAATCAAGAGATTAAGAAGCAAGGAGATTCTGTTAGTGAAGGTTAATTGGTAGAATCATGGAGGAACTTATGCTACTTTGGAAACAGAAGAGGATATGATGAAAAGATACCCTGAACTATTTCCTTTGGATCCGGTATTCTTCTAAAATGAAGGTAACTTGAGTTTGAAGGACCAAACTCTTTAAGGGTGGGAAGGCTATAACAACCCAGACCCATGATTAACGTTAATCCATACTTAATTATGCCTAATAAATAATTAAAGTGAAATGTTGCATGATATGTTGCCTTACATGTGTTTGTATCTGTTTACCGTAGAAAGATCTGTTCATGTTTCCATTTCAGTTGCGAATTGAAGGCCTTATCGGCATCCGATTCAGAAATTGGCCTGATTTATGTGTTAATTAGATTTTTTAGAATTTTATGGTAGGCTTAACTGAAATTCAATTCGGAACGATTAAATTAGAGTAATTAGTGTTCAATTAAGACTAATTGATGAATTCTTTAATCCAAGCCTAACTAAGGCACTAGTGGACTCTTATATGCATCCATACAATATCATTTCATTCTTTTTTGAGCTACAAACGTGGGGAAAGAGAGAGACCAAAAGTGAGAGTGGTTTTAACAAGGGAGAAGGGGTGAATTGCTAGGAATTGTTGGAAACTTGAGGGGAGTTTAAAAATTTAAGCCTCTACACTTGTGAATCCAAAGTATAAGGTAAGAATTCAATCCTTTAGTCTTGCTTTTGAGTTGGTAAGTTCATGAATACAAGAGAATTAAGTTGAAATTGAACTAGAATGAAGGAATATAAATCATACCATGCATGCATGCATATTTCATGACATTTTGAAGTTGTCTTCAAAGAATTTTCTATCATGCATGTTGTAATTCTAGCATGGTTTGAAGAATTCATACCATTTCTCACCATTGTACCTCATTTGATCATGTTTTGGAAGCCATGAACCCAGGTGAATACATGCATATCATGTTCATATTATGTTCTTATATTTCAAGTTGAATTTTTGCACAATTGACCTACTCTTGGGTCTTGATTTTGTGAAAGGATCTTGAATTCTTAATGTTTTCAAAGTCTAAACTTGTTTTCTCAAGTTTTGGGGGCCAAGAGTTGTGTTTTGATGAGTTAGATTCGAGTTTTGAGCTAGGGAGTGCAATCTGGAAATTCCATATTTTGTACTTTCGCTCGAGCGAAGGAATCCATGCTCGAGGGACCACTTTGAGTGTGTGTACTTCCGCTCGAGCAACCAAAATTCCGCTCGAGCATGAAATGCAAGCTCCCAGAAGTTCTTATGCTTTGCAATCCGCTCGAGCGACAAAAGTTGCGCTCGAACGAGGGCATGTCTCTCACACTCGAGCGAGCATAGAGCAAAAAAAGCAAGCAACCAACACTTTTACAAAAGTTTACAGACCGCTTGAGCGATGAATCTTGCGCTCGAGTGACCATTGACATTTTGCATATCTGCTCGAGCGTAGGAAGTTGGGCTCAAGCGAGGACTCTATTTTCAACAAGTTTTGTCAAGTGTTTTCAAGTACATTTTTGCATCCTCATTCCATCCTAGGCATACCTAAGCCAAGATTAAGGCACAATAATGAGGATAAAAGTAGAGACACACCAAGATAAGAAAAGAATGTAGTAAATGTTTCCGAATGTATAATTCAATATGAATTCATTTTGTACCAGTGTAGGTCACGCGCCACAAGATATCTGAGTTGCCTACTCTATTCATCTATTTGGAGCCACCTGTTATTTGTAAGTAATAACTCTGTAAAGTTATGTTAAACTTAATTATTTTCTGATGATATGACATGATTACTTTCTGAAATGCTATGTCTTGTATAAATGAATGATCGTCCAAGTTTGTGAAATGTATTCGTGGCATCTTTAGCATCATATGATATGCGTCTCTTTATGGGTCATCAAGTCCCTTTATGAGTCATCGGAATGCCATTATGGTCGTTCCTTTATGGGTCATCAGAAACCTCTCTGTGCACACGAGTCATCGGAATGCCTTATGGTTGTCCCTTTATGGGTCATCAGAATGCATTCACGGCTATCCTTTATGGGTCATCGGATTTGTTAATGCTAATGGATGTGCCACGTACTATGATGTGAAATGTGTAAACTCTGAAAATGAATATGATCAAGTATATGAATCTATTCTTGATTTGAAATCTGTATATGCATAAAACTCTAATTTCTAACGCTATGATGGACATCATTCATTGAAATCTTTACTCTGTTATTATTCACTGGGCTCCTACTCACTATTTATATTATGTATATAGGTGACCAGGCGCACGACCAGGCTTAAGATAATGCCTGAAGAGTTTTATGTTTGTCAGCCACCCTTTGTGCCTCACGAGGAGGTTCCAAATCATGTCAAATCTCGTGGCTATGTTTTTGAGTTTTTTGAGTTTAAGACTTTGGTTCTTTTGTTTTAATTATGGGTAAATTTCTACTTATATGTACAGTACTTGAAGTGACGTATGTTAACTGTATCTTTTGACGTCATACGCATCTTTATTGAAGTCTAAGAATATCTGTCTCATATATGTCTTCACAACTCAATGGACTATGTATATTTCTATTTATTGCTTCCGCAGGCCCTAATTATATGTTTTTCTGTTAAGAGGCCTTCGGTAATCCAAGGGTTACTGGCCGGTTACCTATAGGGGCGAGTTTGGGTCGTGATATTAAAAAAAATATGAAAACATTGTATATGTTTTGAGAATATAGAAGCATTGTATGTGTTAGATATGTTTGGGAAATACGGGTTTAATATAAATATTGTATATGTTTTGGAGAAATGTGAATGGTATTTTCAATATTAGATTTTGTGTATCGAGTTGATGATGATGGATGACCGGAAAATGGGCCACGAAATTGGAATTGATTAATTATCGCTATTGTGTTTGGATTAAACATAACTTTAAAGCTTGATTTGAAATTTCGGGGACGGAATTTCCAAATGGAGAAGATTATAACGATTCTGGTTTAGACCCGACCCATTTTGTATTCCCGACTCGGGTTTCATAGTTTCATATTGTTGTTCATGTCTTGCTTCCCTTGTACATCCTTAAATTTGGTTATTGGATTGTTGTGATTGTGTTTGAAACAGGTTGGTTGTTTAGTTTTCAAAACTTTGCTATCCAGAATTTAACTCCTCTGCTCAAGCGACACTTCTTGCGCTCGAGCAGGCTTTATAAACTCCCAGTACTTTTGCAGGTCTGCAAAACTACTGGAAGAGTGTATTCTACGCTCGAGGGATTCCTTCTGTGCTCGAGCGACCTTTTTTGCACTCGAGCGTTGGTCTATTGTTTGCAAAACTACTAGGAGTGTGCATTTTGAGCTCGAGTGGAACAATTTATTGTATCTGACGCTTGAGCGTCACTTTTTGCACTCGAGCAGACTGCACGTATATCAGTTCGCAGCAGCACCTTTTTACATCACTTTTTCATGTCTTTTTCTCTCAAAACCCTAGATTTAGAGCCTCTCTCTCTAAAACCTACCTTCTCTCTACATTTTCACATAGATCTAATGATTTCTTTACCCGTGTGCCTTTGTTAAAAAAGTAAAACATCTCAAGGGCTACGTTTTGATCCAAATAAAGCTTGGTTTCGGCATCTTTAAAGTCTCTCCATCTCTTTCTTTGGTCTTCTAAACTTGAGATAAGGATTTTCTACACTTTTCAATGAGTTTTAACTTAATCATTTGTTAATGTATAAGAAATATTGGAACTTGGGGTGATTTTGAACAAACTTAGGGTTTTGGTTTAAAATCAAAAAAGGGGTTTTCCAATGTATGTATTAAAATTGGTTATGGAAGTAGATGTGAGGTTGTGTTGTGATAAATTCTTTGATTTTGATACTCGGAGTGGATTTCAAAAGAAAAGAGAATTTTGCCCTAAGTGTGTCAAATGGTTATTTTGTATAAAAATATGAAATTGGCATTAGGAATATGAGATTGGATGGACGTTTGTATAAATGGTGGAGTTTGGTATGTATTACCTCTCACCTATGAAAATTTGGATAATTTATCTGTCTTGAAGATTATATATCTGTTTAGAAATATCTATTTTGGGCTATCAGTGAAGGATAGCTATGATTGTTGTAGAAATTGTATGAGGATTAGGTGAATTGAAACTAATCTCTTATCCGTTGTCGTTGAATATGATTAGGTTTTAATACATTGTAAATGTATGATGTGTGAGAGGAGAAAAAAGATGTACTCCATTTTTGGGAGGAGAAAGGGGATGGACTTCATTGAATTAAGTTGGCTAGTGTGCTTAGGGTGAAAGTCCCGAAAACCATATGTATACATGGGTGCCAGTTCTCACAGACGAAATATCCATAAAATGACAAATGGAAGTGTTTTTATAATGGTTATGTTGATTAGAAACCCATCGAGTTGTATCCTCAGTGTGGTTATCAGAATGTATTGGTGAATGACTCATGAAATGAGATAAAACGGTGAATGAATCATGAAATAAGATAAAATGAACTGTGATATAAAGCTTGGCATGGCATGATTTTGCAAAAAAGTTATAAATTATTTTTATTGTGGACATTGAATATGCATCTCATACTTATATCTTTGTTAAGATTCATACATTGTGTTAGATTGTTTCCACTGGGCTTTGGCTCACCCTATTTGAGAAAAACTATTTTCAGGTGTTGGAGATATGCCTCCGCCAAGACAGTAGTTTGGGGAGATTTGGAGCAAGAACTTCTTTTTGATTGTATTTACTTTGTATAACCAAGGGCTTCATTTTTGTTATAACCCAACAGTGACTTAGAAAGATGTAAACCTTTAAGGCATATGAATATTTATTTAGCTTTCATTACTTTTTACTATTTGTAACACATGCTGTAGATTCAGGATGAGCTTTTTATGAATGTATATCGTATGTGTCACATTCTGTATATTAACTCTGATGTATGAAAGTACTCTGTTTCAACTTGATTTCCGTTTATGAGATGGGTTTATCATATTTATTTTAGGTCGCTATATAAGTTTTCATAAAAATGCGTAAGTTTGTTATCAAAAGATGAGAACAACACAAAAAATGAGTAAGTTTTCACAAATTCCGTAAGTGATTTCACAGAATGCCCAATTTTTTTCCAAAAATGCGTAAGTTTGTTATCAAAGGTTTAAAACAACACAAAAATGAATAAGTTTTCGCAAATCCCGTAAGTCATTGCACATAATAGGTATGTTTTTATAAAAATGGCTAATTTGACTAAAATGCGTAACTTTTCACAAAAATGAGTAAATTGTTTCTTTCTATAAATTCAGAACAACACAAAATATATAAGTTTTCTCAAATCACATAAGTTATTTCACAATAATGCATGAACAAAAAAGCACATAAGTTTGTCACAAAAAATTTAGAACAACATTAATATGCATAAGTTTTCAGAAATCAAGTAAGTCATATTAGAAAACCGCATAAATTTCTAAAAAATGGGTAAGTTCGTAAGTGATCAAAAGTACGAGTACGTCTTTCGATAACACTTTTATTTTAAAAATTGCACGAGTTTTGACAAAGTCACATAAGTTGTGTCACATAAGTCAAGGTGGATAGTACAAAATGATACGTAAGTTTGTTTGTACAAATTTTCAACAATATGAAAATGCGTTAGTTTTTACAACTAACGTAAATAGTTTCCGAAAAAAATGCGTAGGTTCACACAAATAAAAATAAGTCCTTGGGTAATACGTTTACATCACAAAATTTCGTAAGTTCTTAGATCTTACATAACTAATTTTCCAAAAACGAAGATGCGTAAGTTATCAAAAATACAAGCAAGTTTTCAAAGAACAATTTTATTTTATAAAATTATGTAAGTTTTCACAAAGTCACGTAGTTGTGTCACAAAATTCAAGGTGGATAACACAAACTAATGCATAATTTTGTTCCTAAAAAGTTTCAACAATACAAAATTGCGTAAGTTTTCAGAACTTACATATATGGTTTCCCAAAAAAAAAATACATAAGTTATCACAAATACGAGTAAGTCCTTTGAGAATAAATTTACATCACAAAAATTTGTAAGTTTTTATAACTTATGTAACTGATTTTTCAAAAACGAAAAAGCATAACGGATAAAAATTGCGAGTAAGTCTTCAGAGAACACTTTTATTTCAAAAAATTGTGTCAGTTTTCACAAAGTCACGTAAGTTGTATCACAAAACTCAAGGTGGATAGCAAAAAATGACGTATATGTTTGTTCCTAAACATTTTCAACAACACAAAAATGCGTAAGTTTTCATAACAGACATTAATGGTTTCCCAAAAAAATGCATAAGTTCTCACAAATACGAGTAAGTCTTTAGAGAACACATTTATATCACAAAATTTCATAAGTTTTTACAACTTACGTAAGTGATATTCCAAAAATGAAAATGCGTAAGTAAACAAAAATACAAGTACGTCTTTAGATAACACTTTCATTTTACAAAATTGTGTAAGTTTTGACAAAGTCACTGAAGTTGTGTCACGAAATTTAAGGTTAGGGTGGATAACAGAAAAGGATGCATAAGTTGGTTCCTAAACATTTTCAACAAGACAAAAATGCGTAAGCTTTCATAACTGACATCCATGGTTTCCCAAAAAAGTTGCATAAGTTCTCAGAAATACGAGTAAATTGGTGGTGAACAGTTTTGTTTCACAAAATTACGTAATTTGTCACAACTTATATAAGTGATTTTTAAAAAAATGCGTAACGGATCACAAATATGAGTAAGTCTTTGGGGAACACTTTTATTTGACAAAATTGGATAATTTTTCACAAAGTCACGTAAGTAGGGTCACAAAACTCAGGGTGGATAACACAAAATGATGCGTAAGTTTGTTCGTAAAAATTTGTAAAAACACAAAAGTTGAGTAAGTTTTCCTAACTTAAGTAAGTGATTTCTGTAAAAATGTATAAATCATGACAAATACAAGTAAGTCTTTGGAGATCAATTTAATTTTATAAAATTGTATAAGTTTTCCTAAATTCACGTAAATTGTGTCATAAAATTTAAGGTAGTTAACACAAAATGATGTGTTAGTTTGTTCCTACAAAGTTTCAACAACTTACAGATGATGCCAACTTGTTTTCACAACTGACATAACTGATTTGCTAAAAAATGCGTAAGTGATTATAAATTCAAGTAAATCTTTGGAGACAACTTTTACTGATAAAATTGCGTAAGTTTTCACAACTGATGAAAGTTATTTTCCAAAAATTGCATAAGTTATCACAAATGTAAGTAAGTTTTTGGACAACATTGTTGCAAGACAAAATTGCGTATGTTGTCACAAAGTCGCATAAGTTGTGTCACAAAAGTCAGGATGGTTAACAGAAAATGACGCGTAAATTTGGTTGTACAAATTTTTAATTACAAAAAATTGCGTAAGTTTTAATAATTGACGTAAGTGAGTTCCAAAAAAATACGTAAGTGATAAAAAATATGAGTAAGTCCTTCAATAACACTTTTATTTCACAGAATTGCATAAGTTTTCACAAGTTACGTAAATGATTTAACAAAAAATGCATACGTGATCACAAATGCAAGTTGTATTTGGAAAACATTTATATTTCACAAAATTGTGTACATTTTCACAAATTCGCGTAAGTTGTGTCAGAAAACGTATGGTAGTTGGGAGAAAATGACGCGTTAATTTGTTCCTAAAAATTTTGAACAACAAAAAATTGTGTAAGTTTTCACAATTAACATAAGTGATTTTTTAAAAAATGAGTAATTGATCACAGAAATCATGTTTCTAAAAATAATTTTACAAAACAAAAATAAACAAATATTTTTTATATATATATTTTTTTTGAAAAGAGTTTTGAAAAAAGTTTGATTGTGTGCTTTGAAAAGAGTTTTCAATTAAGTTTTGAGTTGTGTATTTGATTATGAGTTTTGAAAATAATTTTTGAATTGAGTTTTAAGTAGTTTTGTATTGTGTGTTTGGTTATGAGTTTTTAAAAGAGTTTTGCAATTTTGTGATTGGAATCATAATTCCAAAAGAGAACCAAACGCAGCCTAAGTTTGTCGTAAGTTTTTGTTTATGGTATTTTTTTTATTTTATTTTAATTTTTTTTTGTAGTACATATTTTTCTCATTTTCTATATGGATGAAATTTCCCTCCCAACAATGGTACATATTATGTATTTCACACCAACAAATGCATTCACAATGATGCTCTTAGGTGAAGCATCCCATTTTATTGAGTTGGTAAGCAATTAAAAATTGACACTTATGAAATTACATTATTGTGTATTAAATTGTGAAAAATCCGAATAATTTTTTTTCATATGTGTCAATTTTTAATTCCTTTACATGCTCAATAATATACGCGCACCTTTAACACATGATGCATTTGTAAGTGCCGTGTCATGTAAGTTTCTATTTCCCTCCCAAATTTGGATGACCCAAAAGCAACGTTGGCCAATTGCCTCTGAAATCCCATCAACCCAGTACTATTCCATCATCACCCGCTGTCTCTCTCCTTTGTAATCTCACCAACTCATTTCCAGTGCCGACTTACAATTTTGAGCACTTATTCTCATCCTCTCTCGTTCTATTTTGGTTTCGCTCTCCATCTCCATTTACACTGTTCGTGTCGCTTTCTATTTCACCCTTTGTTCGTGCTCTCCGATAGTACCAGTTACCATTATCACCGGTATCTTTCAATGTCTTTTTTTATTTTTATTTTTTTTATGTACTCCGGTATGTTTCACTGTCATCATGAATATGTTGTAGCAACTATTATATAGTCAAACTTTTTAGTACTTTGAAACCCTAGGTAGGATTAGTTATACAAAATAAAATGGGTTACAAACTGAAATGATGATTAAGGAGTTCTATAGTCATATTACAATTTCTTTGTCGAAAAAATGGGTAACAATTAATTCTGGAGAAATATAAGGTTTATCTTTTTCTCTGAAAATCGTGAATTTTACAGTATATTGCTTTTTTGCTTTCATACTTTTTGCATTTTCACTTCTTTATTGATGTAATCTCCTTCTATTTTTCTTTTTTTGATGTTGCCTTCATGCATTACTGATGGTAGTAACTTCACGCAAGAACCCAGATACCCATAACAAGTTGAATGTAATCTCCTTCCATTTTTCATTTTTTTTATAAATTTGAAAAACTAAAACTATGTTTGATTTAGAATTGCAAAAATTAATTTTGAATTTTCAATACATTTTTTTTTGTTTTAAGTGAATTTTATTAATATTTTAATTTTTAAATTTAGTTAATTTAAATATAATTAAAATAAAAAATCTATAAATACAAAAAATACAAACAATAAATGATTTTTTTATATTTTTATATTTGGTGTAATCTTAATTTTTTTAAATAAAATTTATACTTTTAAATATATCTAAATTTTGAACATTTTTTTTCCACAAACTGAGTTATAAAACTCCAATAAAATAAAAGTTATAAATAATAAATAATAATTTTAAAATATTAAGTTAATAAGCATCACCTATTTTTTATATTTACAAAAAATTAGAAACAAATTAGTTTAAAATTCCCACTCAAAATTTGGGAACCCAAAAATTTTGCCCTAATCCCTCCTACGTTTCTTGCGTCTCTCTCTCTCTCTCTCTCACACGCGCGCGCGCACACACACACAACTACTTCCTTTCATCCTCCTTCACGGACGATTTGGTTCCTCCCATTCCACCGTTGTACCGGCTGAAATCCAAAGTCGCCACGGCCTATTGACGAACGTTGACTATTTCATTCTCACCAGGTAAGTTGATTTCTCTTTCTCTTTCTCTTTCTCTCTCTGGATCTTATTCTCTGCCCTAATTTCTCACAAATCGACTCCCTCTCTTAGCAATCTCTACCCCACACACTTTCACCGCTCTGTATCACTACCGCACCACGCCACCGTTGGCACCGTCTCTCTAAATACAGCGGAACCCCCTCTGTCGCCACAATCCCCACATTCGCACAACCCATCGCTACCGCCAGCCAATTCCATTGGTAAGCCCACTTTCCATTGCTTTTGTTGTCCCTCTACATCCTCTTTTGCTTCCTGCCACCGTGCCCTAATTCTCTCTCTCTCTCTCTCTTGGCCACCATATTTCGTTCTGAGCATATGTTAATTCCTAGATTTGGTAATTGGAGGAGTATTTTGTGTTGGTACTTCACAATTATGTTTCTTTGATCAATTGCAAATTCAGAAACACACAATAAATTTATGTTGGATGTACACATAAATTATTGGAAGAAAAAACCTAGTGTGAACTAAGAATTTGGGTCTTGTGTTGTAGTCTATTTAATCAATTTATTGACTTGCACTGCTATAATGTGTGTAATTTTTTATGTATGATTGGTTTTGTATATTATTTGAATAAGAGGAAAAGGACTAACAAGGCACATCACAACAGAAAAAATGTATGCAACTAGTCCAACAAAACAAACTTTAATCATCTTAAAACCTCTTGAAGTTAAGGGTAAAGGGGTAGTAGTTCAAATTTGGTTTCAAGTTTTCAGTTTTATTTATTATTGTTATTATTATTATTTTTTTTTTTGTTTTTGGTTTGGTATGCTGCTTTGGATTGAATCCTCCAAATATAATTACAAGAAGTGGGTTTACAATTCATTGATTTAAAAGTTTATAGTTTGGGAAAGGTTTATAGTGATTTAAGTTCTATTTAAATGTTGAAACAAAGTGAATAATATCTGAAACTTATTTACGAAATCGTAGTAGAATTGATAAAAGTTGTCGGCTATCTCTTGCAATGAATTTGGTCCAAAGTATTTATAATTTATTCTTGATTTATATTATATATATAACAAAACAAGGGGTCTGATGGGATGGTTATCCTATATGGACATTTGATTCAATTGTTGAGATAACGTTGTCTTTCTTTCCTTCAGCTTTCCACTGTTACATTACAAATGTAAAATGCATGTGAGAGGATCTGTCTTTGACGGCTCAAATTCATTATTTGCTTCAATCGTAAGGCTCAAGTTGAGATGAGTTCAAAATTCAAAACTCAAATCCTGTCTGAAGTTGACACTCTCATCAGTACTTGTTCTTTGCTCTATCTCCCTCTCATCAAATGACACTCATCGGTCCTCTCTTTCTGTCTTTCAGCTCATGACTCCCCTTCATTCATTCATGCATTCTTTGGTGTCTTCCAATACCCACCATCACAATGAATCCTCCTTTCCATCAATTCCTAACTCTAGCTGAGCCCATAACTAGGTTTGATTATGTTTGGGTGACCCATTTTGATTATCTTTTTTATTTTGTTTTGCAGGTCTAAGATTTTGAAGATCATAAGAGCCTCGATGGAGTTGTTTCATGGTGGTTCTCTTCCTCTACTGAGAAAGTGCCCCAAGTTAGTGTTAGTTTAGTTTTTTTTTTTCTTTTTTTTATTGCTCTGTTTTGGGTTATTTTGGGTTTGTTTGTGAATGATTTATCTGAATTGAAATGTTTTTTTGGGTTTGTTTTTCATTGCTCTACCGATTTGTGTGTTATGTTTTGGATTATTTTGGGTTTGTTTGGGAATGATTTATCTGAATTGAAATGTTTTTTTAGGTTATTTTTCATTGCTTTACAGATTTGTGTGTACTGAAATTTCTTCCTTGAGTTGGCATATCTAAGTTTACACTTTAAAGAAATTTACCCATGTGTTTTCTTTGTTTTCATTCTCTTTGGATTTTTATTTATTTATTTATTTATTTTTGTGTGGGGTCAATGCAATAACACTAGCAAGTGTGCTTGGTTTGTTTTTCTAGAACTTCTTACAACTTTAAAAATCTTTTTTGTTTTCTAATGGATGGAATGATGGATGCAATTGCATTTTGCATGTAGCTGCACTTGCACCGTGAGTGATTTATACCTTGAAACCAGCCTAAGTAACCAACCCAAAGTTGAAGATATATCAATGTTGGCCTCTCTTTAACTTCCAGCTTTCTTTTCCAGCTATTATGAAAAGTAATGTCTCTATATTTGTCTTATCTTGCAAGGATAATATCTTCAAGTCTATTTGTTGCTAATTTCTTTTGGTTTATGTTTTCCTAGATTATCTACGTAAGATTATCAGATTTTAAGCCTTGGTAGATGCCTCAACCAGGTTGCACTTTTGTTGAATAAGTTTAGTTAGATTATATTCTATTTTATGTGATAGTTTTGTTAGATTATATTCTATTTGGATTATTTTATTCAATTATGTCAGTTGCCTTGAACCTTGATTCGGTTCCCTTGAACCAAGTGTTGTTGGTTCTATGCTATATTTTGCAGTGCCACAAACTAGTAGTTTGGGATAGTTTGTTAGAGAGTACTTTGACAAATTATTTGTTCATTAAAAGCAACATTTTGTTTTTAAGTTTTCAATGGGTTTTCCCTTTAATGATAATGTTAAAAAATTGACACGTGTATGTCATGATGATGGTTTGGCAAAACTTCCTGCCTTCCATGCATTGCAACGCCACCACACATTGATGATATGGGCAAAATCTAAAGTGATATTGTAAGTGTGAGGTTTTGGTATTTTGGTTGCATTTTTTTTTCTTTTCTTTTCTTTTTTTTAACTTTGTTGTCAAACTAGAGTTTATTTCAAATTAATTGTTTTTGTTGATGGTTGACTTTTGATTTATATTAGTTTGTGTGTTTTTGTTTGGAGTATATTAGTTGGTCTACTTTTGAAAATGCATTTTCATGGCATTGGTATGTCATGGGTGAGAGAGAATCTATGCAATAACGGAGAGAGGGGTGTGTGGTTGTGCAGTGAGGGTATGGGATGAGGGGGAGTGGAGGTAGAGAGGAAAAACGTGCAAATAAATGAATAGAACCGTGAGAGAATGATATGGAGGATATGACAGCAAGAAATGGTCTGCGATTGAATTAATGGATTTGATGTAGTTTCAAAGAGGAAAAAATGTAAGTTGGCGAAAATGTTAGAATGAATTGTAAAGTTGTCTATTTCCTGCAATAATGTGCCCAAGTGCTGAATTCCATGTCTCTAAGGCTAACATTTATGCTACATGCTCAACTTTATGTCCAGAAACTTTTTTATTAGCTGGAAATTAATTATATTTGCTGAATCAATTTTTCTAAATGTTGTATTCGTTGTTCAAAACCTAAAAATTGAACTTTAAAACCTGAAAATCGTGTCTAAGAGCTGAGATATTATGTGGTTGGAACCCGAAATTGAACTTTTTATTAGTGTTTGATGATTTTTGCTTTTGCAATTGTTGTAAGTAGTTGTATATACTGCTTTTTGGATTAAATGAAGCGTTGATTGGTTTTTTGTTTTAAATTTCTTTGTAGATAATTGAGAGTAGTTGCAGAGAAGTGAACCACTTTGATTTTGTTATTCCTTTACTTTTACTTTTACTTTCATGCGTTTCAATCATTAACTTTGTAACCTCTTTGTAGCAGGTTTTTTTTATGTAGTGTTGATTAAAAAAAATTTCTTCGGTTTGTTTATGGATAAGTAAAAGAGGAGTGCAGAGAAGTTGGGCAGAATTATTTGTGTTTCTTTATGATTTTGATTCATTTATCTGAAAATGAAATGGGTTGAAATTGTTTGATTTATGTGAAATAGGTTACTATGAGATGAGATACGTCTTTTTCTATGAAATGGGTTTCTATGGATGGGTGACTTCTATGAAATTGTTTGATTTATGTTTTTATAATTTCTTGTACTTTGTTGGGTTTGATTTTTGAATGTTGCAAACACATTAAGATGGAAGTATTAATAGTGCATATTTAACTTCCCCATTTTAAAATTGAATATGTAAATTGCAAGGGTTGTGAGCAAAGGTGTAATGTGGCAACATGTTTCTTGAGTTTGTTAAACAAATAAATAAATTTCTAAAAGTGTGTTTGTTGTTTTCTTTTTTTTTTTTTTTTTTTTTTTTTTTTTAAAGAAAAAAAAGAAAAGAAAAACTCTTGTCTAATTGTTTATTGAGTTCAACAAGGCAATGGTGGCAGTGAATTCTATGGATGTCGCCAACAATTATCCTAGATCACTAAGGCATTGAAGGAATTTATTTTTGGTGATAGGGAATTCTATTTTGATCATAGATTGTTAATCTGTTTATAAAATCTATTTTGTGGCAGTGAATTATATTTTGTAGTTCAAGTCTGATTGTAAAATTTGTTTTCATCTTAGAAATTTGGTCACTCACTCTCTCTCTCTCTCTCCATTTTAGTTTTGCTCGCCATCTCCACTCACACTCTTCATCTCTCTCCATTTCGGCTCCTTCCTCATGCTCTTCGACGGTATTTTTCACCCTCGCCAGTCACCATTTTCTCTGGTCTCTCTCTCTCTCTAATTTAACTCCGGCGATTTCTTCGTACCGTTCTATCTACACCCACACGACAACTGTACCGCTTCGTTTGGAAATTTCCCCATAATCCATAGTTGCTTCTGCCGATTTCTACAACAACCCCTGTCTCGATCTCCACCCAACACCGGTTAATTCGATCTCTCTCTAACTCTTTCCTTTTCCTGATTTCTAAACCCTAGCTATGTTTATGTTTTCTGCAATAGTTACCATCAGGTCTTGTTTTATGCGGTAAAAAAATTTGTATTTTGGTGCTATTGTTTCCAACTCTATATTAGATATCTGATTTTTTGATTGGGTTTCTAACTCTAGCCATCTCCCTGACCTCCTTATTGCTATTAGGTTTGAGTTAAAAGTTCTGATGTTGAGGATTGAGAAGATGTTTTCTCATCTTTAAGAAAACCCTTATTATTATTGTTATTAGGTTTCATATTTGTAATTCAGCTATTATGTCACTAATTTATTACCATTCCTTTGTTTTTATTATCCAGTTTTGGCCATAAATCTCATAGACATTGTTCTCAACGTATAGATTTTCTGTCTTATTATATTTTTCCTTCACCTTTTTGTTTCCAAACACATGAATAGTAGGAGTTTGATTTGTAGTTTTTTTGGATAATTTTTCCCCCCCTAAAGGATACATTATTGAACAAAGTCTTTTTTTGTCTTTTTGTTTTTCCAGGTGACTGCTACTATTTTGGAGTTTTGAAGACCATTAGAGCCTCGTGGTTTTCATGGTGATTCTCTCTCTCTCTCTCTAGTTAAAATCGATTTAATTGCAATTGAAAGTACAAAATTGATGCAAAAGGCAGAGTGCATGACATAGAATTTACCTTTGAATCATTGTAGATGATTCGAGTGGGGTCATTGTGCTTCATTAAGGGAATTTTATACTTCTTTTGTAATCTTTTCTTTCAAGGTACACCCAAAAAAAAAAAAAAATTCAAATAAGATGGTCCCAACAACAACAACAACAACAAAAAATATTTTTCACTAAAATGACGCAGTTTTAATATAAGATTATAGATGGTTACTTGAATGACATTATGTTGTTTTTCTGGCATTTCACGTATGCGTCGGCATAAAATATTCTTGGATTTTTTTTGTCCTGATAAATATCCGCTAGTCAAAAGGATATTTGATGATAGGCATTTCGATTAATTATGCGTTATACGGTAATATTCAGTTGCCATCAACTCACACCAATGTGCTAAAAAGATATGTGATGAGCCTAGCAGCTAGCATAATTGGTTTAAAAACCAATGAATGAATAGCAAAATAACCCAAAGTGAGTTAATTTTTCTATGATTTTTTTAGCTTGTTTTCAATTATTGCTAATGCCTAGTATTCATTATCGGCCTTGTTTAATTTGGAATCCTTTTAAAGTTGTTGGTAGTGATTATGAATGGACACTCTATTTGTACAAGCTCACATGGGAGAAAATGGGAAATTGATATGGATTAAGAAAAGATGAGAAAAGAAAAATGACAAAATGAATGAAGAAAAATAAATGTACGAAGGGTGTGGCTGATTGTTTGTGTTTGCATTGACATTGTCAATTCTTCATTAATGGGTTTAATTTGTTTTATTTTTCTGTATTTGGTGTTAATTCTAAAAGTAGGTTTATATATCTTCTTCCTTAATGGGTTTAAATGTATTCTTTGAAAAATAGGTGTTTTTAATGTTTAGAGATTTTACATGTTATGGTGGTTTGGTAGAATTTAATTGAGCTCATTACCATTGTTGAATGTGACAATGGAATGTGTGGAAAGTGAAACATATATTTTCCCCTATTTGAAGAAAAAGTGAGATTCTTGGGTGTGCAAAAGTGAGATTGTATATGGTATGGTAATTTATCAAAAAATAAATAAATAAATTATGAAAATTTGTATATAGTATGGAATATATGAGTTTAATATCTAGAATGTTTCTTTGAATGGTTGGATTTTTGTTGGAATAGTTGAAAGTCTTATGGAATTTTTTGATCAACATAGAGTTGGAACTTGGCCGTGTAAGTTATGAGTGGACCAATGTGGAACTTTTGCTTCGTGCTTTGTATATATTTGCTACAAAACTTGGTTTTACAATGGAAATGCAGCTCCTAGGGACTAGTTTTCAATAGGATGTTCAGACAAAATTTTAAGAAACTTTAGCAGAAATTATTGGGATTTTTTTTCCGTGAATGGTCTAAAAATTCTGGAAAAACTATGTAGAGGCTTGTAAGAAGCTTTTCAAACATGTTGGGAAACAATGGAAAATGTATGGAAAATGCTCCCCACAAAATCATCTCTTTAGCTATACTCCTAAAGCATTTTTTCATTTTTCAATTAGAGTTCTTACTACTTTTTAAATTATTTTGGATAGTTTTAATGACATTTTTTTGTTGAGTGTTGAGTGATGTTAGCCCTCTATTTCTTTGCTTGAGTGTTTATTTTCGGCTTTTTGGGCACTTGATTGTGATAGAATCACAAAAGTTAAGTATCACTCTACGAATGAGCTCTGTTTGGGTGTTTGCCAATTGTGATTTAATTTCCTATTTTATGATATTATTTGGTTCCTTGCCAATTGAATTCTTTATGCTGCTGTTTTGATAATTTTTGTTGGTGTTCTATTTTGTTTGGTGGTGGTAGTAGAGGCTTCTTTGTAGCATTGATTTGGATTAGGTGAAGTCTTCTTTTATTTTGGAGAGGGAGGTGTATCATTGTCTTATTAATTATTTATGTTTAAATTTCTTTCTTTCCCTTATTTAAAAAAATTAACAAATTGACTTGTCAAAACTTCCTCTTTGGCTTTAAATCTAGAAACAATTGGCTTTCAATCAAAAGCTGCTACAATGCATGCTTGCTATTAGCTTATTTATTTACTTGAGGCATAGGCGGGATAGAATAGGACTTGTTTTTAGCCTCAAAGCATGTCTTAGTTAGGTTACACAATTATTGTTGGGGCTATACTCATCCAATTTATTTTCTTGCAGGGCCTGTAACATAATCTGATATTAGTTTTTGACCATATCAGCAATTCAAATTTGTTATTTCAACCGACTTATTTAACTATTATATGGACCTTTCAATAGCCTTTGAGGCACTTTGACCAGTTTCAAAACATAAAAGACCTTTGTACCAAAATTTCCTGCACATTGGCTTCTCAATAGTCCACTTTCAAAGCTCACAAGTCTCAGTGTATTTCAAACCACAATTTGAAGTTTTTACAGCACCTAGCCTCATGTGTCATATTTATTTTAAGATAAGATATACCACTTTTGGCTTCAAATCAAGAGGCTTATCGATGTATAGGTAGGCCTTTGTGAAGTATTATTTGAGGTTGATAATGTCTTTATTTGTATCGGTGATTCTTATATTTGGCTTTGAAGAATTGTGGATATTTAGTTATAGAGATTTAAACTATATGGACTTCATTGGTTTTGTGCATGTCTCTGTGACTTCATTTGCCCCTTGAGAAATTACATACTTTTGAATTTTTTTTTTAAATCTTGCTTAAAGAGAGAAAAGAATAGTTGGCCAATGTTGGTGGTGTGTTTTTCTATACCTATCTTGTGAATCTTCTTCTTGATATTTGCATTTTTCTTAAAGGTTTTGAGTCTTGAAACTTTGTTGTGGTCTACTCTGGAAGTTAATGATACTTTGGGTTATCTTTATGGACTATAAGGTTTGAATTTTTTTTTCCAGATAAACATCTCTTTGCAATTGTATGTTTCATAAGAAAACATAATTGTGCTGATCACTCATTAGGTACACGACCATATTGACTATTTTTTTTTCATGAAGTCAAGCATCATCTATGTTATTGATTTTTGTTGTTATAGAGCATTATTGGACCTCGTCAATTTAATTTAACATGTAATGCTAAGAAATAACATGGGTACTAGTTTTACTTTTTCCCAAATGCATGTTAACATGTGATCAAATAATTCAAGAATTTTAATTGTTGGCAATTTCTTTTCATGTGAAAGTTACATCTTAGTTGATGGGATAGTTTTTGAACTATCCCATTCCCTTTGGGAAAAGAAAAAGAAAAAGCAATCCTTATAGAACAAATTTAGCTTTTGTTTAATTGTTTGCTTGGGTTCAATTTATGCAGAATTCAAAATTAGTACATCAACCTTTGTTCCATCATCAAGTGAACAAATAAAAATTACTTTTATTAAGTTCAGGTGTGAAATCCTGATTCACGAGCGATGTAGAATGGAGTTTTGACCCATGAGTGCAATTTGGAGAAGCATTTATTGACCATGTGTTTTATTTAGATATTTTCCCTTTTTGTCTCATTTATTGATCTTTATTTTTGCTTTGTTCTATTTTTTCTCATTTGATTTTTTTTTTCCTTGGCATTTCTTTTTATATAGTTAAAAAAGGAGTAATAGTGATGAGTGACCAAACCTTTGTTTTGTTATTTATTTATTTTTTCTTATCAAATGAATGTCTTTGGATTAGATTTTCAAAGGAAAACAAGATAAAAGTGAAAGTGGTAGTTATATATATGTCATTGGTTCCGTTTGGTGTAGCTGTTAAAACAGATTATAGATTATAGATTATGATTTTAATCAGAAGTTGTTAATCTGTTTGTAACTGGTGGATTATAAATTTAAGTTGTTGAGTAATGTTTGTTAAATAAGCTGTGAAGTAATTTTTTTTAATTAACTTATACTTTTTGTTATTCACTATTTGTTTACATTTTTCATAAAAAATAATAATAATAATTTATAATTCATTTGAGCCTTTTTCTATTTTTAAAAAAATAAAAAATAAAAAAAATCTGAGAGTACAATCGTAAATTAACATGTTCACAGTAAAAGTTGATAATCAGAAGTAAGGGGTGAGTAGCTTTTTAGAATTAGTTTTTTTGAGTTAAAATAAGTTATTAGAATCAGAAGCTGTTTGAAATAAGTTTAACCAAACAGTCTAAAATAGCTTTTCAAAAGTTAGAAGCTATAAGTTGGCTAAAAAAAACCCAAACAAATACCTCTATTGTTATGTGTATAGTGAATGGCGTGAATAAAAGTTACTGGAAGTCCATAATGAATTACTTATTTTCGAAGAAAATGAATGAAGATTATAGTCCATAATGAATTGCATTGTTGAGTCTTTCACATAGTGCCCCCAAGTTCCAACAATTAGAAAAACTTAGAACATTTACCTTGAAAAAAACTTAGAATACTTGAATGTGTCAGGTTGATTTGTGTTGAGGAATTTACATTTGACAGAGTGATCAAAACATATCAAGCAACAATTTAGATTTTTAATCATTATGGGCTATGTGAAAACATGATGAGAAGATCAGAGATTATGAATCAGAGAGGTTGTTGAAGCAGCATTAAAAGAAGCTCACCGACATCAAATTGGGTATTAAATAAGCACTAAGTGCATGCCATTTCTTAGATTTGCAAATGTAATTTTGCAGGAGTACCATGCCTTCGCAAATTAACTTCATGACGACTCAATGATGAGCTTCTGGAATGGGTCGTGATTCTTGGCCGTAGTTTCCCTATAACCAGTTGTATTGTATTGACAATGTTTATGATTTGTTCAAAATGAGTTTTAACCCTTCCATTTTTCATTATTATTTTTATTATTTTTTTATGTGGTTGGTTTTGTAAATGGCTACATGGGTTTCGATAATCTTTTTTGTAGTTGTTAATGTATTGTGTTATCCTATATTGTCCTCACCAATTAAGTGTGAGGTTGTGTTTTTGATATTCGTCAATCTCTTTCAAAATTAGTCAAGATTGCATTAGGCTAAGGCAAGAATGCCATCACTATACACTATAATGTTTTTTTAATGCCAATTGATTGTGCAACTAATTATACATACAAGCCACAAGTCTTGGTTGAAATTGACTTTGGCAATTGAACCGGTTATGCATACAAGCCACAATCCAAATTTACAAGCTAATCAATTTTGAACATACTATTGGCAAAACTAAGTCCAACTAAGTGTTTTATAATTGATTACTAAGTCCAATTAAGTGTTTTATAATTGATTACGTAATCAATTATGTAACTATTTGTCCATTTGTCATTCCAACTTATAATTGAAAGTCAATATTGTGCATAAAATCTAATTATTTTTTTAATGTTGACATAGTTGTTGCAAATTACATTTGTCACATTTCCTCCGCATTGATTGTGAATAAAATGAATTTTTTTTAATAACATTTCTTAAAAACTATTACTGTATTATTTTGTGAAAATAACAATTATATCTCTGACAAAATTCTGTTTTCATTCAAATATATGAAAAACTCAATTAACAAGATAAAAATTCAATTGTCAATAAAACGCAACAGACATTTGTGGAAAACCCAATTAGGATTCAACATTTAATGACCAGTGGAATGTAGTCAGTAACCAAACAAATATGAAGTTGTAGCCAAAATTAAATTAAGAAAAAGGAAAATTCAAATCAAAATTTAAATTTTCTCGTTCTTGAGAGGCAGCAGCTCCATTTGTTATAGCATCCATGGTCTTGGCTTCTATAGACACCTCAACCTTATCACCTTACCTGCAAACACAAATGATTAGGATTCATGTAAGTGCGTAGTAGTACAATTCGATTTCCATGCTTAAATAAGTTGTTCCGAAGTTTATGATTAGTCTTTTTCGGATATAATGCTAGCATACCTTTCTTCTTCCCTCCACCTTTCTTCTTTGTTGTTGTGCCCAAAGCTAACCAAGCTCTAATTTCAGGGACGGCTATTGTTTTAGTAGGTTGGAGCTCTATAGAGGATGGGACATAATGCAATTTGACCCATTTGGCATTAGCAGAACAATGAATTTTATATGGGCAACATAATCACCTACACAACAAACCAAAATTTTCAACACCAGAAGAAAATATAGATATTCTAAGATTGATAAGCCAATTGACATATAGCTAGTGTTTGAATCCTTACTAGAATTTTAGAATTTCTTACCAAGCTTCTCATGAAGAACTGGATATGGTTACAACAGATCATGATTGACACATTCTACCAACCCAATGGAGCACACTTCTCTTCCAAAGCCTAGTCACTTTATACATTTTGATAGTACAATTGGGCCAACGGAGAAAGGACCAATAGCCAATCTAAGTTTTTTCTAACACAAAAACAATGATGGATTAAGGTGTGATTGTGCAATTTTTTCATCATAATTTTTAACCATCATAAAAAAAACTTAAAAATCTAAGATCAAACATTAAAAGTGACTAGTACCAATAAGATCTGAAGGAACAACGAACATTGTAGTGCAAAAATAATTTTAAAAAAAAAAAATAGCGCTCCTAGTAAATATAAATTGCACCCACTAGATATTATTCCGAGAAACCTAAAACTGCATCAGTAATAGTACTCGATAATTCGTGAAAAGGAAAACAACAACAATAAATCATTTGAGACTCGAAGATACTTTTTGTCAAGATAAAAATGTGAAATAGAATGCTGCACCCACAATTACACAATGCTTGCATATATATGGCAAATCTACATAAAAACTAAGGAACTAACTTGGGATAAGATAATGGGTCCGCCTTGGGATGCATAGAGTTTTCTTGCTTCATCATGTCCACAATCTTGGCTGTAAATTGCTTCATTTCCGCTAAAAACAAAAGGAAGTACAATGAGCATATTTAGGCCATCAATTTAAAATTTAATAGCAGGACAAAGTGAGAGGGAATACCTTGAATGGCTCATTATCAATTCGAAACTGAATTCCAGGTATGAAATGCAACCAAAGAAGAAACCCACTGTTCAAAAACAGAGTCTATAAGGCAAAGTTCACTGATAAATTGTTGGTTTGTATACTATACAATAGATTGGAACAAAATTTTATAAGCTTTACCAATAGTTCCATTTAGCACAAACATGAGGACCAATACTTAGATGAGCATCCAAACTAGCTTTAGCAACCAATTTAATAAATTTAACGAATTGCTGATTCAAGGACCCTAATAGAGTACGGTAGCTTATCTGTTATGGATACAAGGGGCAACAAAGAAATGT
The DNA here is from genome assembly GCA_025200525.1 of Camellia lanceoleosa. Lineage (NCBI taxonomy): Eukaryota > Viridiplantae > Streptophyta > Magnoliopsida > Ericales > Theaceae > Camellia > Camellia lanceoleosa. Next base: position 84,947,675 of record CM045760.1, on the reverse strand, counting down.
TTGGTAAGTCATTTGTGCAACAAAAGGAAGACCTCACAACCCAGAAACTGTGAGAAGGCAGCTTAAAAAAGTATTAATTAAAGATTTCATTGTTCTATATAAATCTTAGGACTTATTATATAAATATAATCAATTTTGGTTGGGAATCCAAAAACAAGACTGAAAATGGCTCAAAATTATACATAAAACTACAATGACATGGGGAAAGAAGAAATCATTTCAAATAATCTATAAAATCTTAAGCAACAATGCAATTATGGAGATATGCTTCAAGAGAACTTGAAAATAGAGTTAAAAATAGTTGAAGATAGGATATTTTTGCAATTATAAAAAATACTTCGGGTTCTTTTTGACCATTACCAAAATACTTTATCAAGTTCTTAGTATATAAGAAAGAGCACCATGTTACAAACTGATGGGAAAATGTGAAATAATTACAATTACACGAGGGGTTATAGAACTCTAATAAGTATATAGCATATTAATTAGGATACAGGATAGAGTGTAAATCCTTTGAAAATTATGCCAAATTTCTACACTTATAAATCGAGATAGATATAGAGGTCAACCAAAGTAAAAAATGAATTAATAATAGCCACAGCTGCAGCCTCATGTGCAATCATTGTATTAGTTACCACAGTACAATTCTCCAAAAATCAACGGAATTTACCAAAATAGATGATACAAAACCACATCTCACACAATGTGAATAGGTAGGTGAAATGTGAAATCAAACTAAACTACGTGTAATCCAAGTTTCTACAGAACTTTAAGTCAATGGCTGAACAAGCATTGACTTCAATTGTACTAAATCAATACATTCATAACAAAATTGTATCGCATGGATTCAAATTCCAGAAATCAACGTATCGCGAATCAGATCTCTTGGCCAAAAAAAAAAAAAAAGTGACTTAGTCATGAAGCAGTGAAGAGCATTGGGGGAAAAAATGGACAAAGGTTATTGATTAGGTTGAGAAAAATTACCTGGTTTGAGTGGGCGTGAACTGAAAAATGGCAAAGTCGAGACGAGTACTAGACTTCATAGTTGAAGAAATACCGATCAGATAAGTTTGAGTTCTTCAACAGTAGTACTTGATCACCCAAATCTGAAAAATCACAGAATGAGCACTGCTATGAAAATCTATCTACATTGTTTTGATCAAGAATAGGAAGCCTTGCAATATAAACTTAGAGCAAACATAAAAGGTAGTTAAATTATGAACAATGCTAAAATTCATCAAAATGTTCTTGTAGAAAAGAGGAATTGATAATGCTCATAACTATATCACAACAAGCATGTTATTGAAAATAAACAAAAGCCTGAACTACATTAAACTCAAGGAGTAACTTCCATCAAGAGCTATGGCATACATTATTCAATTAAAGTGTATTTTGAGTGTTATCTACTGAGTTTTTGGAGTACTTATAAAAATCTAACAGTTCATGCTTCGGTTGAGCATCATTATCCATTCATGGAAAACACACAGTGTCTTCTTCTCTTTTTTTTTTTTTTTTTTTTTTTTTTTTTTTTTGCGATTTGTGAAAATTAGAGATATGTCAATTAGCTTACTTACAAGAGATGGGCTTTTATCAAGTAATAAATATGCTAAAGTAATAGGGTGAATTAAGGAAATCCGGAAATATATATATAATCCATCTAAAACCCAGCCATATGAGAATCATCATCTAATATTGTATCAAAAAATTCATGAGGAAGCAATCACTCAAGTTCAACATCATAACATCACAGGTTGAATTTCACGAATAACAAACACAAAAATTCAACATAATCACTCAAAGAACAAAAAGGACACATAATTCCTAACATTTTAACATCTCATGTCTGTTTAGTTCAGTCTATTATATTTTATATATAAAATAATGCAAATGGGTGACTGTAATGGGTTTAGAAAATAAGGAAATGCACTGACTTAAACTGAATGCCAAAGGGAATAAGCATGATATCAAGTCATTAATTGAATCCACTCAATTCCTAGTAGAGGAACTATCACTATTGGAATATGCGAGTGGAGTATCAGATTCAATTAATAAATGTATTTCACAATCAACCAGTAACCCTTTAATGGAAGTTGAATTTTAGTTGAATATAGAGATGAAAGCAAAACAAATATCATTTACCTATTGAAGAAGAACTAGAGTCACTGTTAAAACTGCTCGAACTACTTGATCTACTAACAAAAATAATATCATATAATGAACAACCGAAATTCTCAAACTAACACAAATTCTTAATTGTTTCAATCAGAAGGGTTTTAACAATCATAGTCATACGTGATCAATTGAAAAACATAACACTAAAGTAGTTAAAACTAATTACACAGAAATTGATCTTCAATTTGATATATAAATGTTGAGTTTTATCTCTGTGTAGTCCAATCAATAATGCTAGTTAGATTTATTTGACAAAAATGGCACCCATGACAAATAATTTCACAGGCAAAATGGTAAATTCAAACAGCACCCGGAACCATAGATTATCTACAGAATAGTTTCAAATCAAGCACCAAGACAACTAAACAAGTCCAAATTATGCAATTTTCTGATGAAACAAAACATACCTAAAACCATAAATTTAACAAAAAGCAACAAAAAAAAAGAAAAAAGAAAAAAGAAAAGGAACTTGCAATGCAAGTGTGCATGTGTGTGAATTATTAAACACCACATACTCTACAAGTAACTTAAAAAATAAAACTATGGCTACAAGAAGCATAAATAGAATTGATTTTAGAAGTGTGAAGGAGATGGAGAAATCGATCGATCATGAAAAGAAAGAGGCAGTTAGCGCATGCCAAAAATTGATTGAGAGAGAGAGAGTTAGGACTTCCCCAGAAATCGATTGAGAAAGAGAGAGAGGTTATTGTTGCAAATGAAGGGGTTTCGGGTTGAGCGAATCGTAGAGGGGTTAAAGTTAGGACAAGGGTTTGGTTGAGGGAAAATCGCTGAAGTAGAGAGAGAGAGAGAGAGAGAGAGAGAGAGAGCTCCATACCTGATATCTAGTTGGAGAGAACACCATCATTTCAATGATGGAACCCAACAGAGGCTTGTAGTTGCCTTGTTGGTGGAAATCAAGTGTTATACAGAGATTCAACAATGGAACCCAACAGAGGTTTCTTGTTGTTAATGGAAATCAAGGGTTACACTGAGGAAGAGAAGAAGAGGGAGAGAGTAAATAGAGAGTGAGGGAAGTGGGAACTGGTTGCCCCGGTTTCTAATATTTTACCATTAAACATTTCAATGGTCTTGATCAATTCTTTGTAATCTAAGGATTAATGATTAGGTTGCATATGGTGTGCAACGAGATTGCACACTTAAACAGCTGCCTACTTTTTTCCATCAAATGAAGACAGCATTCATTCTTTCATCTAATTTGGAGAAGAATATTTACCTGAAGTTGCAAGTGAAATGCTCAACAAATCACTTCACCGTCGATTTGTATAAAGGGGATACGAGCAATCTTGTGCCATTCATCACCTCTATCCCTCTCACAACGAGGTTTGAGCAATGCACATTCGTAGATATACAGCCTAGAAAGGGAGGTGAGAAACCCCTCTTCAGGCAAGGATTGGAGTTGAGGGCAGTTGTAGATTTCCAGCTCTTTTGAGACAAGTCAGGTGTTGAAAGCTCTGGTAGTTGATTGATTTCAGATTTTTTAGATATTTGATCAAGAGTGATGTAAGAGTCAGGGGCAGCAGGGCTTCCTCCAGAAAGGACTCCAGCACAGTATCATCCTCTTCTTTGTATTTGCCTCCTCCGAACGTGAACTCTCTAAGAGAGGGGAGTCTTTGCAAACCCCACTCTCTCCGGCAATCCACAAGCTTCTTGCAACCCCAGATTTGAAGTTGACGTAAGTTGGAAGGCAGACCCCCTTCTGGAAAGGACTCAATTTCTGGACAATTCCATATAATCAATTCTTCAAGAGATGGAAAGTGGCTATGCATTCCTTCTGGCAGCAACTTGAGCTTTTTGCAGTGGAAGACCTGAAAAGTTTTCAGATTGGAAGCGTGTAATGCTTCTTGCAGACAAGATACCATACTATTGCAATCAAAAATGGAAATAGACTCTAGTGATGTTGAATTTTTTAGCCCATGACCATTCGGAATTGAAAGGATTTCAAAATTTGTGATATCTAGTGTTTGAAGTTTCGGAAAGAATCCTAGTGACAAGGACTCGAGGGTACCACAGCTACGCAACATCAAATGTTCAAGGGAACTGTTGCAGCACTCCATCTGCTCTGATAATGAGAACACTAGTTTCGGACATTCCGAAATATAAATTGAATTCACTGTAATGGGCAGAACACCAACGACAAAAGAACAAAGTGACGAACAATTTGCAATGAACAATTTCTGAAGGCGAGTGTTGAGGCATACATTTACAGAATCCAAAGCCTCACACCTTCTAACCAAAAGGCTTGTAAGCATGAGCGGCAATCCTGTGTGTGGAAATGACACAAGGCTTGGACAATTCCCTATAATTAACTCCTGCAGATTTGTGAGCATGTACATCTCGGGTGTCAATTCCTTTAAATTAGGCATATTTGAAATCTCTAATTTTACAAGAGAAGACACACCTTGACATCCCAAGTCTACGCCATTGCATCCATTCAATACTAGTTTATTTGCAACTGAAGTCCTTGGAAGTGAAGCCATAAGCGCTGAGCATTCACGAATCTCAAGTCTCATCCAAGATGGCATGTGTTTGGGTAAGCCTCCAACCAACTTTGGACACTAGATTACCCAAAGTTCTTTAAGATGTGAAAACTCTTCAGCCCCCAAAATGTACCATTCCACCCACTCCAACATTTCTTCAAAACAAAGAGTCTCGAGAGATTGAAAAGGTTTGATCAAAGAACCATCGCCGTAGAATTCCTCACCCACCATAGTTATTCCTTTCATCCTTGCTATGTTAAGGTGTTTCAAAGAGGACAGTTTACCAAGTGGTGGTAATGAAAAGCAATGATCACATTCATCAAGGTATAAAGACACTATATTAGAGTATGAGTGACCTCCAAACCACTTTGGAAATCTTGTGCCCCCATATCGTTTGATTGTGAGGCACTTGAAATTTGTATGAGGCTGCAAATTTTCAAGTACTTCTCTTTCATTCTGTGAATTCTCAGTAGTGTTACCCCATTCCAGTACTATCTCTTCAAGGTGCTCTTTTTCCTTCAGCTTTGCTTCCAATGCATCCCTTCCACTCTTTACATTTTGCAAACTTGAAATTGTCAACTTCCCATGAAGATGATGAAACTCCTTCAACTCATTAATACTTGACCCACTGCTCTTTCCCACAACAAAATCAGTTAAATGTTGGAGACCTTTTAATCGACTCATTTGCATTGGCATCTCCATTAATTTAGTTCTGTGAATATCAAGATGACGCAAGAAAATTAATTTTCCAATCTCCATCGGCAAGGTTGTGAGAAGAGAACAATTTGATAGTAGTAATGTTTGTAAATTATATAGGGTGCAAACTACTTTTGGCAACTTTTTATTTTTGTTGCAGAGAGATCCAAATAACGAAGATGTATCAAATTTCCAATTGAATCATCCAAATCCATACTCACATAACTTGATAATGATAATAACCGTAAGCATGTTTGTGTTTGAAACATATCATCCAATACCTTCTTGGTCAGGTACCCAACATGACATTGTGATTCTAAAGGTAAAAAGGACCTCAAACACTTAACCTCGTTAATTGCCTTCAGTTTTTCAAAACAATCATATTTTCCTCCAACAAATGAAACATGGCGTGCCTTGGGAGAAATATCATGTAGATTTTTGTCATCTACCTTGAAAGAAAACTGCCCATGGACAACTTGAGCTAGATCATGAATTAAATCATGCATTACGAAAAAGGATTCACTGCCACTTGATTGTTGAAAGAATGACCTTGACAATAGTTCATGGAAGTATTCCTCACCAATCTTTTCCAAAGTTTTACTATTTCTAGGTTGCTGCACATAATTCAAAGCTATCCAAAACAAGACTATCTGCTCTTTTACAAATTTATAATCTTTAGGAAATGTTGAAGAAAAAGCAAAGCATTGCTTTAAATGTGAAGGGAGATAATGATAGCTCAATCTCAGGGCTGGAAGGATGTTATTCTTATCCTCTGGCAAATCCCATATGTCGCTTTTCAATGTTTCATCCCATTCCCTAGCATCAAGTTTGAAGTGTAATAGACTTGCAAGTGTTTTTGCAGCTAAAGGCAAACCTTTGCACCTAACCATGATCTGTTTACCGATCTTTTCAAGCCTTGGATAGGGCTTGGAGTCTCCTTTATCAAAAGCAATCTTAGCAAAAAGTAACCAACAATCTTCATCTGATAAGTGTTGCAAATGATGAACAGGAATGGTTTGCATGATCGATGCGACACCATGATTACGGGTTGTTGCAATAATCTTACTTCCATATGCACCAACTGTGAAAGGAGTGCACAAGATTTCCCAATGACTAGGGTTCTTGTTCCATACATCATCCAAAACAATTAGAAACTTCTTCCCCATCAAGCTCTCCTTTAGTTTGACATGAAGCAGATTTAGGTCTTGTGTGTCATAATTAACGGAAGAAATTGCCTCGAGAATTGTTTTAGTGACCCTACGAACATCAAATTCATCAGAAACACAAACCCATGCTTTCATATCAAAATGCTCAACTACTCTGCCATCATTGTATATAAGTTGAGCAAGGGTGGTTTTGCCTATTCCACCCATCCCAATGATTGGAATCACATCTATCTTATTACTACTCGCCTCATCCAAAAGCAATATTTTAATTATCTTCTCCTTGTCATCATCCCTCCCATACACACCAGATTCATCAACTAAAGAAGTTGACGGCAATCTGTGAGAGTGAGACCACTTCTGATCAGCAACTTCTTTCAAACCAAGATCATCTTTTTCCTCTAGAAAACATTCTAGTCTTTCAACGAGCTCCTCCATCTTGGACACTAGCTCTGCATCATATAAACTAGAATCAGAAGTCAAGGTTGAGGCTGTTACCTGGTTTTTCGTAGCGCTTTGGAACTCGGCTTCCACCTTGCAACCCAAAGCTTTAGTGGCAATCTCATCCAATAAGTCATCTGCGTGGTAGATAGCATCTTTAAGGTCATCCATCCAATCTTTCACTAATTGATTAGTGAATTGTTGTTTCTCTGCATCATTGAGGACGACACTAAGTCTCAGCAATTTTGACTTGAGCTTCTTGTGTAGTTTATCTCTTTCATTATGATGCGTTAGACTCTTAAAGAAGTTCAGCAACTGGGGAGAAGACAACCGTTCAAACAACACTTGAAAGGAGGCAGAGAGCAAAGCCCCTGCAACCAAATCTGCCATGTTTTTGTCTTGGGAAAGGAAACAGTATGAGAAATTGAAGGAGAATAGAAGAGGATTGTTTTGTGCCTTTCCAATCTGCAAGTTTCTTTGCCCAATTGAAATGGAAATGTAAGAGAGAATGATTTGTTTTCTGCTCTGTTTGTTTGGTTCCACAGTCCCACCAAGTCTGATTGCTTTAGCCTCGGGTCCTGCACGGCAACATTGAATACCAAAACTGATAGCTGATGGCACGGTTGAAATTGATTAAAAATTAAATAGTTTAGGGATAAATTTAAAATTATAAGAAATATGGTGGTTAAATAATCATCAAGTATAATTTGAAAAAAATTTCTTCAATTTAAAATCTATAACTAGTCAAACAAAACTTATAATTTTACAAATGGTTCAGCTTGTCTGCAGTTAGGTTTTTCAATTGGAGCATCCTATTGGGTTTTTGTGAGCATATCATAGAGCTCACATCGATAATTCATACCGTTCAATACGTAGGATTCGTTTTGTCATGTTAATCGAATATCAATAATCACTTAATCAGATCACATTTGTGTCAACAATTTATTTTTAAAATTATAATTAATATAGACGTAAATTTAATTTGGTTAAATGATTATCAATTTCTAATTAACGTGATTTTTTATAAAAATAAAATATTTAATAAATTTTATATATTAAACGACTAAGATAATCGATGTAAATTCTATAATAAAGCTTACAAACCTTAATAATATATTCCAATCAAATTTTAGACAGAAGAGAAATCAAACCTGTAGAAACAATGAAAATTCAAGAGTATTTCATTTTGGTCCTTTTTCTTTGCACAATCCACCTAATCTGATTTGTTTTAGCCTTGGTCCCACACGGCAAGACTTATCAATGAAGATTACCTTTGGAAAATTTGATCAAAATCTCTTTATTATACTTTTATTCGGTGAAAATGATAATTTATTTACTTTTATTTCATAAATTTTTTAAGGAGGAGGCTTAAATTAAGTAAGAGTAGGGGAGATTTATTTATAAGTTCTTTTTCAGACACTTATAGTAAAGCCTCGTTTGGGAACAGGCTATTTTAGTAACTTTTTGACTTTTTACGAAAAGATGTGTAGAAAAGTAGAGAGGTGATGTAACTAGTTTTAGTTGACTTTTTGACTTTTTGGCTAAAATAGCCAGTCCCCAAACGAGGCCTAAGTTAAGTCTTGTGTAATTTCTTATAGAGTCTCAAGTCTTATTTAGATAAGAATGTATTCCACAAGATTTTACATAAACGTAACGTGACATGACACTTACATAAACGTAACGTGACGTGACACCTACATAAACGTAACGTAACTTGCTACGTTACGTTTCGCAAACTTAATGAGTTTTTATTTTTTTAAATTGAATGTGAAAATGTTGCTGGTTTATGTTGGTGTCACATTACGTTTCATATAAATATGATCTATGGTAACATTCAATTTCTTATATAGGAAATTGAATGTTGTCATAGATCATATGTGTACGGGAAAGAAATACACCTTCTCGTATAATCCTGTTGACCAAGTCTTCGTTCCTCTGTACGATGTCGTTCCACCACCTGAAAATATCAACGTGAGCTAGCCGGCGGGTGTGTGCCGGAAACCTCTCCGATGCCTAAGTCAGTAAGCAAGACAAGAAGGCAAAAGGCTCAATGTATTCAGGGAGCAAAATTGTATTACCTCTCCAAAGGTGATATTGGTGAGCTTATATAGGTTTCACGCGGCACAATCCTAGTAGGACTCTAACTTCTCCATGCGAAGAGTCCTCCTAAGACTAGCATTCCTCCATGTGTAGAGTCCTTCTAGGATTACCCCTTCTAGCATAGAGTCCTCCTAGAACTCATACTCTTGGAAGATAATGCTTATCCTCCAACACCCTCCTCACTGCTTAGACCAAATGAGATGGTTCTTGCCATGGCCAAACTACTTTCTAACCGAAGTAACCCATAGTCTGGACTTTGCTTTTACTTCTCTTACCTCGATTTCCCATGCCGCAACCGAGCTAACCATAAGAGAGCTCAACCGGACTAGGGCGTGACCCAACCGGACTAACGAGTCTGAACTGGCATCAATATATGACCGACCTAGCACATAAGAACCGGTATGACTTCACGACCGGTCTACCAACTAGGACCGGACTAAATCAATACTTGCCGCAACCGAAGTATGCACGCCCATTCGGCAGCCGAACTGCCCATACTCCTTTCTAACTGGGTATCCTCCATTCCCGAGCCTACTTCGGCCTTACACCTAGCTCGGCCCAATTTCATAAATATAAATTACCCTCACAATATGTGTCACACTACGTTTATGTAGATGTCACGTTACGTTACGTTTATGTAGATATGATCTATGGCAGGTGTCACGTTACGTTTATGTAGGTGTCATGTTACGTTACGTTTATATAGATATGATCTATGGTAACATGCAATTTCCTATATAGGAAATTACATGTTACCATAGATCATAGGTGTCACGTTACGTTTATGTAAGTGTCACGTTACGTATAGGTGTCACGTTACATTTATGTAGGTGTCACGTTACGTTACGTTTATATAGATATGATTTATGGTAACATTCAATTTCCTATATATGGTTTTACTATTATTTATGATATTAACAACTAATATTGAGGGTAAATGTGTCAACAAACTTCCCACAGGATTTATGGGATAAATTTTTTAGTAGGACCATATGTAGCATAACTCTCCCTAATAGGACTTATAAATAATTTTCCCTAAGAATAAAGTAAAATATTATTTTTTTTAATAATATTGTCAAAATAATATGTTATTGTTAAACAGAGTAACATATTACTATTTATATCAATTTTGACCATAATATATACATATATATTTTTAAAAAATTCATAATCAATATGGATCCTTTTTGATAGATTTGGATGAGAAGATTTTAAAAATACTAATTTTATTAAAAATCGATATTTAGATAAAAAATTATATTATTTTAAACTTTAATATTTTGGTAATAGTGGTATGTGATGGACTTTTCAATAAAATTTTTTTGTCCTTATCTTTAATGCTTTAAAACTTTATCCTGAGAAAATTTTGACCAAATCCCACATCTAGTTTTAGCCCCCTTTTTTTTTCAATTACTCATACAAAAAAATTTATTAAATTATTCTTACAAACTATTATGAAACTGATTGGTTAAATTTTAGAATAATATTATAGGTACCTCATTTGTAGAAAAAGTTAATAATAAAATGTTGGGTTTACTTCCTTGTGATTTGAGTTCGGATCATTTTACCCCTTATAATCGGAATATAGACAGAAAAACTCATTGTGATTTTAAATTAAACTGTAACAATTATACTTTCCATCTGAATTGATGAAAAATGTATTACACTTGCCAATTTTGAGAGTGGACATTAATTTTTCTTCAATTTAAAGTACAATTAAAATGTAAAAGGTCATTTCTATCCTTCATCTTCATCATCTACTTTCAAACCCTCACTACCCTAACACTAATCTGCCAAATACTCCTCTTCAACCACCTGATCTATTCTCTCCCAGGCCATTGCCACCCATGTTTTCTCCGAAACCAACCCCACCACCATGTCCTCCTCAGACAACCATTGATGCCTTATCTCCCTTTTCCAACCACCACCACAACGTCCTCTCGCTCTCCGACTGTTGCCAATGTCCCTTCTCTAGTCTCCATCTACCATCGCTACCCCATCTTCTCTCCCAAACCACCCTTGTTTCTCTCCCTACCATTTTCAGACAAATCTAAAAGTTTCTAAATTTTCAATTCATTTGTGTGCCATTTTTTTGTATGATCTTTTTGCTAACAGAAGGATCTTCACTGAGCTCATATGTGATTGGGGGTGTTTGGTAGAGCTTAAAAGCTGCTTAACTCAGCTTATAAATTATTTTAAGTTGTTTTGGTATGTTTGGTAAAACTTAAAATCACTTTTTGTAGCTTAAATTAAGCCAAAAAAGTACTTTTTGGCTGAGTGGCCTCTGGGGTGCTTATTCATTCAGCTTAAGCGGGAAGCTACAAATTGAGGAGCAAAATTACTTAAATGCCCTTTACTAATTGAAGTATTACCAAATTGCCATTATATAAACCACCAAGCATCACTGTTCATTCTCTGAGAGAAAGACAGAGAGAGAGAGAGAGAGAGAGAGAGGCGATTTTCATCGGTCAACGAACCAGTGCTCTTTCTCTCTCTCTCTCTCTCTCTCTCTCTCACGAATCAGTGCTCTCCCTCTCTCTCACACTCACGAACCAGATCTCTTCTCTCTCTCTCTCTCTCTCTCTCTCTCTCTCTCTCAGCAATCGAAACCCTAGCTTCACGGACCAGATCTCTTTTCCCTCTCTCTTTCTCTCTCAGCGATCGAAACCCTAGCTTTGCGATCGAAACCCTAACCATCGACTGCGTGACGTTCGCGATCTGAAACCCTAGAGTCACAATTGACTGCGTGACGATCGACGGTGACGATCAACCGTCCGTCGTCGTCCGGCGTTGGTTCTTCGCTGTTGCTCTCTCTCTTTCCTGCATTGGTTCATCTCCGGCGATGGATTTCAGTGTGTTTTTTTTTTTTTGGAGGCTTCAATGTTTTTTTAATTAAAAAATCATAATAATAATTAATTAAAAATGAAATAAATTTATTGATACTAATAATAATAATTAATTAAAAATCATAAAATTAATTAAGCCATTAATTGACACTAATTAATTTATTGATACTAATTAATTGATACTAATTAACAATTTTATATTAATGAAATAAATGAAATAAATTTTATATTAATTTATACTAATTAACAATTTTAGTATTAATTGATGCTAATTAAGCCATTAATTCACACTAATTAATTTATAATGAAAAAATGAAATAATTTTACTAAAAATGAAAAAATGAAATATCACTTAAAAAATGATATAAATTGAAAAAAAATGAAAGGATTTGTCAAATGAATAAATGAATTACTAAAAATGAAAAAATGAAATATCACTAAATTAAAAAAATAACAATTGTTATACTATTAATTGTAATGAAAAAAATTTAAAATTAATATAACTTCTATTAAATAACTAGTTGAAATTAATATAATGAAAAATAACGTAATGACATCACAACATTAATACTAAGGAGAAAAAGAAAGAAGAGAAAAGAAAATAAGGAGAAAAAGAAAAAGAAAAAAAAGAAAAAAAGAAGCATTGATGCTAATTAAGCCATTAATTGACACTAATTAATTTATAATGAAAAAATAAAATAATTTTATACTAATTGATACTATTAATGAAAAGAGGAATGATGGAGACCCCCTCCAATCATCACCCAACAACCCTCACACACATGTGGCAGGTGGTGATTAGAGGACAAGGGAAACAAAAAAAAAAAAAAAAAAATCCAACCAATGAGATAGAGAGGGGGTCAAAGGGGGTGGGAAAAAAAGGGGGTCTTAGACATTTTTGTAATGAAAATAATAATTTTTGTAATACTAATTATATTAACTTTTATAAATGAAATAACGTTTTTAAATTTAAAATTGAAAAAATGACAAAATAATCATTTTTATATCATATAAGGGCAAAAATAACAATTATATAGCAAAAACTTATTTTACAGTTTATCAACCAAAAACTACTCTGCTGCTTAAATCCATAATCCCACAGCTGTACTAAACTGGTTAACAACTTATGTTCACAGTTATAAGGTATACTCTGTTAAGTTATAATCTAAAATCACTTTTCTAAAACTCTACCAAACGGGTCCATTGTCTCATAGATCTGGACTCACATATCTCCAACCTAGATTCTGCTTGACCACCAAAACTAGAGGAATTAAACACCTTTTTTCATACACACATATATATATATACATGCATAGCGTAATATTTCATTCCAATCTATAAAAAAATAAAAAATAGAAAACCTTAATATTTTATTAAATTTGAAATTAAGTTTGAAAGTTAAATAAATTAATTCTTAATTATGTTTAGAAAAATAATAAATCTTACAAATTAAGTTTAAAAGGTAGTAAATTGGAGTTATAAAAAATTGACACAGGTGTAACTTATATTTGCAAAGAATAATGTAGAAGAAAACAAAGGAGGGTATAAATGACTTTTTGTTATTAACTTTAACGGAGTTAGTGTTATAATTTAGTCTAAAATGACAAGGAAGGTCTCTACTTACATTTAAACCATAAGCGGGTAAAGCGCTCCAACTCTAAACCATAATGAAATAAAATGAATTTTATTTGTACAATATTACTTTTATTTTAAATAAAACAATCAGCATTGATAGAGACCCCATCCAATCACCACCTCCACCACCTTACACACATGGTGGGTGGTGATTGGAGGAGAAGGAAAAAAAAAAAAAAATTAGCCAATGGAAGGAAAAGGGAGTCAAAGGGGGTGGGAGGGAAAGGGGGTTTGAAATATTTTTCTCGGTAGTGCTACGTAGCTCGAAACCCGTGGCTCGAAATCCGGCTCGACACCAAAACGACGTCGTTTTGGTGTCGAATTTTTTTTTTTTCTTTTTTTTTTCGGTCTTTTTGTTGCAGAACGAAGAAGAAGATGAAGAAGAAGGGAGAAGAAGAGAAGGAGAAGAATGGAGGAGGAGGAGGAGGAGGAGGAGGGAGGAGAGGGGAGGGGGCCATAAAAATCGGTTGGAGGAGGAGGCGGGGCGAGGCGGTGGCGGTGGTGCGATGATCGGTGAGGAGCAAAGGTCTTTGCAAGGCGACGGTCTGAAGTTGACGATCGTGGCGGCGGCGACGGTGGTCTGTGAGCCCTCCCTTCTTCCTCTCCCTCCCTTCTCTTCTCTCCCTCCCTTCTCTTTCTCCTCTCCCTCTTTCGAGCCAATTCGACCCCCCCTGTCGAGCTACGGCTCATTTTCGTATTTTTCTAAAACAACAAGCACCCACTGCAAAACAACATTAAAAAAACGAAATCAAAGACAAACACAAAAAAGTTTACAAACGAGACCGAGTGCGATTGAAATTCCACAACTTTTTTCTTGTGTCCTAACCTAACACGGCATCACTGACCAATGAATACAAGGGATAGGAATTATTAAATAAATCACACAGCCAATAAAATAAAATAAAATAACATAAGAAAAATATTAGAGACACCTAATTTATTACTTTTAAAAACTACTCTTAATGCTATGTCTAACGAATGTTAAATTTTAATTTGTCAAACATTCAATCATATAGAGTCTGACCTTAATGCAACATTATTAGGGGTCTTATCATTAGGGGTCATTTAAAGATGATAAATTAGGAGGATGTAACATTGTTGTCAAATATATATATATATATAACTTGGAAAGATAGGTGACAATAAAATAGTTTTCCATAGTTTTTTTCCTCATGTCCTAACACGGCAACGCTGGCCAATAAATATAAGTGATAGAAATTATTAAATCAAGGAGAAATTACCCACAGGTCCCATGTGGAACATGTGGACACCATTTAATTCCATAACTTTTTGAGTACACCCAAAAATCCTTTCCTCTCTCTCTGCTTTTTGCTTCCCTTCCTCTCTCGTTTTTTTTTTTTTCTGCATTTTTCTCTCATCGTGTTTGTCATGGACGACGACCGGTGATCATGTCTTTCTCCATTGATCGGGGTTCACTGATAACCGCCAACCATTGAAATCAACTCGTGACTTCACTCTCACCGACGGTGAAGATAATATATTTTCGACAAAGAAGATGATATATTTCCGATGAATAAGATGAGTGGATCTACTTAGATCTGATGTAGATCTACTCAGATCTACATCAGATCTGAGTAGATCTACATCAGATTTGGCTAGATCTAAACAAAAAATAGTTGCCGGAGTACAATCCTCTCTCTACATCCGCCTTTCTCCTTTGATCTCTTTTTTTTTTTCTTTGCTATACACTTTTGTTTTTCTATTCTAATGGAGAAAATTTTCGAATTCTGAACAAGTAGTTTTCGAGTTTTAGTTACAGGCGGTGAAAACTGTAAAATTTTGCAGTTTCAAATTTTTTTGGTACTGGAATGAATCATGGTATAAAACTGTAAAATTTTACAGTTTCATAACATGTTTTTCAGTTTGATTAATAATGATAAATGCTTAATAGATTTTTGTTTTGAAACTGTAACATTTTACAGTTTCAAAACTTACTTTTCAGTTTGATCACTATTTAGAGATTATTTGCTTGAACCTTACAAAAATTGAAAAATAACATATGTTTTCCCCATTGTTGCTGTTTTTTGTCGTTTCATTTTTTTTCCTTTTAGTTTATCAATATTTAGCACATTTTGCTATGTTTTTTTTGCTATAATTTATCTATTTATTCTTTTTTTTTCCCGACAATATTCTAGACATTCCGGTGAGTCTCCAGTGATATTCTTAACGTCCAGTGAACGTTCTGAACATTCCGGCGACTTCCATTAATGTTCTTAACACTCCGGCGAAACTCCGGCGACTTCCCGGTGATACTTCGGTGACTTCCCGGCGATGTTGAACATTTCGACGAGTCGCCGGCGACTGTTTGACGGAAGTCCTACGGTAGTAAGATGTGAACAGTGTCTGTAAATTAAAAAAAAAAAGAAAAAGGATTTTTTGGTAACAATTAAAAATGTATTGGACTAATTGGTGCAAGTGTTTTGTTTTGGGATTAGCTGGGTTTTGAACTTGGTACATGGGACTTATCAATAAGTTCCCCTTAAATCAATCACACAAACAATAAAATAGTAAAATAAAAAAATAAAAAATAACAAGCATATAAAACTTAGAAGGATAGGTGACAATGAAATAGTTTTCCATAACTTTTTCCTGGTGTCCCTATATGGCAAGTTGGCAACTCACAAAAGTTCAGAAATAGTTGCCCAACCACATATTATATGCTTTGTTTAGGGGAAAGATTATTCAGTGATTTTGGATAATAGTTACTGTTGTTCAATCCGTAGGACTTATTTGAGTCAATTTTCATAAAAGGATCTGACTGAAAAATTCTATTAGGAAGATGGATGCACCTTCTTGACTTTTTGGTGCATCAAAAATTCCTTTCACTTCTAATTATTACAAAAAAATTCTATTTTTATTTTGTTAGCAGCATTTTCATAAAAAAGTGTCACTAATTATAAATTTTGAGTGATAGGTTGAAAAATTCGTCACAAAAAAGTCATTAATTGTCATTTTTTAGCGAGAGAAGAAATTCGTCACTAATTTTTAGTTTTTAACGACAGATTCGTAAAATCATCACAGAAAGTCTTTAAGTCCAACACTTGTGGTACTTAATGGTGCACATGTCATTATCATAGGACCTTTGATAATCCAAACTGTTAACTTTGTAGGGTACATCTAATAGAACATACCTGTAAAAAATAAAGTTGGTCGGACGTTGCCTATTCATTGAATTGCTTATTCAGTTTTATACTTTAAATCACATTTACCAGAAATATTTTTTTTTTTTTTTTTTGTAGATACAAATGCAATTCAGGGCTATCGATATAGATCAACTTTATTTTTTACAGGTATGTTTTGTATCCTAAAAAGTAAATGGTTTGGTCACTGAAATGGTTCCTGCTAGGGGTCCTACTATGCCCTTGCACAATAGCCACCTCAATTCCATGGTTAGATGGTGTTGCAAGGGGTTTATGATTGGTAAAAGAAGTAGATGCCATGATTTTGGTCATGTTTGTTTGGTGGATTAGGATGGATGGGATTAAGTAATGGGATTACTAGTACGATGGTATTTGGTTCAAGATATAAGATAAATGCATTTATTTGTGTACTAATGTGGTGATATTAGTTAATTGGTATTAAATATGAAAATTACATAAAAACCCTTATTGCATACAAGGTAGCTTTGTTAGTTTTGTAAAACGGTGGATACAATGGTCTTTTAATCACCAATCTATGAGATTGGACTAATAACCCTAACCCTTTCATTGGATGTTAATCACACCATGAGAAGAAGTCCATGGATTAACAATCTCATATTACAAATAAATATCATTTAAGTGACGTTGATTGCTAATATAATTCTCCTCCTCAAATAGAATGTAAAGAGTACTTGCTGTTAAATATTTTGTAATTGATAATTCCATTTGACAAAACTCCATTCAAATGTAATTGCATTCACTCTTTTGTTTCTGTGAGTTTGTGAGAATTTAGATGCGAATCCAACCCAATTTGTGCTTGAGTAGATGAATTTATGTTGAAGGTAAGGTATGCTTGAGCATATGTGATTTTGAGCCTATCAAATTTGTTGGACCACTTGAGCGGTCAAGTGTGCACTCGAGTGCTGAATTGGAGCACTAATATCTTAGTTTGAGCTTTGAGATACTGGGAGTAGTGTTTTACAGCTCAAGTTGTAAGTCTTGCACTCGAGTAAAGTGATAGGTGGAAGTTTGTTAGGGTCGCCTTTCAGACTCGAGTGATCATTCCTACGCTCGAGCGGTCTTCACGAACCTATTTCTTTTAAATCACCTCAGTTGCATTTTTGAGAGCTAAGCCTTCCAAAATTCTCTTAGAGGAGATAAGCAAAAGTGTTCTATATTGGAGGGTGTATATATATATTATTTACCTTGATGAATTAAGTGTGATTGATGGATCAATGTGATCGATGAATCAATGAACTTTATATTGACAATCATCAAGGGATTTTGTTCATTAAAATTCATTCAAAGAGCGATGTTCATCGGCAGATTCCGAGAAACTTGAGCTTGAAGGTTTGGTGGATTTCGAAGTGGCTTATCGTCATGGATTCAATATTAACGTTGTGGATTCAACATTGGACAAAGCAATTTCGAGGTAAAGACGGCATTGGAAGAGGCACAACGGATTCAGTTCAACTTGGGTGTAGATTCGCTAAGTAATTGACAGTTCTCGTGTGTAATCCCTTTGTCTTCTTAGTGGATTATTTTATAACTTTAGCTCGTGATTTTTCATCACAATTGGAGATGCTCCAATTGTGATTTTTTAATGTTATATCATTGCGTCGATTTGTCTTTGTTTGTTTGTAGATATGATTCAATTCTTGTTTAATTAGATTAGATCTACTATTGTTTGGTTGGGAATTGTTTGGTTCTATTTTAATCTAGGGATGAGTATAAAAATTGAAAAAAATCGTATTGCATAGTTTGGTTTGGTTTGGTTTTCTCAATGCATGATTTAGTTCTGGTTTTTGAAATAGGCAAAACATACTTTACATCTTGGTGTGTAGTTTTATAGCTACAAATCCAATTGGAACTAAATCAGATTGTTTAGATTATATATAATTTGTTACCAAATATAAATACTAAAATATTTTATTAGTACCAAATATACATATATATATATATATTGTAATTCTCTGCTATTATAAGTATATTTTTGAGTGGTGATAGAACTAGTTTTCAACAATCATGTAAACAGTTTTTAGGTTGTGAATAATGATAATAATTTTAAAATGTGCAATTCCAAACTGAACCGAACCGTGGTTTACTGGTTCGGTTTGGATTGATTCCAAGATTTGCATAGATTAGTTTGGCTACAAATTTGAAGAACTATAGGTAATGGATTGATCTTAATTTACGACTAAACTAAATCAATCTGAACTATGCACACCTCTAATACAATTCACCTAACCTGATTGCTAGCTTGGTCCCACATGGAAAGACTTATCACCGAAGGCTAATAATAGAATTTAGCATCTTTTGACGGACTAAATAAGGATAATTATAATGTAATGGATGATTAGTCTTAATATAGATAGTCTTTTGCAGTGGTGGAGTCATGAAATTAATTTAGAGGAACACTTAGGGTCTGTTTGGTAACGTTTACGTTTTCAGTTTATATTTACAAAAATTTTATAAACTGGTTTTTGTTTATTTTTAAAAAAACATAAACTACAAACGCATTTGGTAATTGACAAAATGTTTAAAAAATTTTAAAAATATAAAAAAGAGTGAGAAATGGCAAGTGGTGGCAAGTGGCGGCGGAAGACGGTGGTGGGAAGTGGTGACGGTGGGTGGTGGATAGCGGGTGGCGGCGGGTAAGTGGTGGTGGTGGGTGGGTGGGTGACGGTGGCGGGGGGTGGGTGGTAGCGAGTGGGTGGTAGTGGTGGTGGCGGCGGGTGGTGGTGGCAGGTGGGTGGCGGATGGCGGGTGGTGGCGTTGTGGCGGGTGGGTGGATGCAGTGATGGGTGGCAGTGGGTGGTGGTGGTGGTGGGTGGTGGCGGCGGGTGGTGGTGGCGGGTGGTGATGGTGGGTGGGTGGGTGATGGTGGGTAGTGGGTAATAGCGAGTGAGTGGTGGTAGTGGTGGCGTGGTGGGTGGTGGGTGGTGGGTAGTGGATGGCGAGTAGTGGGTGGTGGTGGTGGTGGGTGGATGGGTGATGGTGATGGGTGATGGGTGGTAGCAAGTGGGTGATGGTGGTGGCGGCGGGTGGTGGGTGGTGGTGGCAGGTGGTGGGTGGTGGGTGGTGGTGGGGTGGGGTGGTGTGGTCGTGATGATGGGTGGGTGGGTGGGTGGCGGGTGGTAGCAAGTGGGTGGTGGTCTTGTGGTGGTGGGTGGTGGTGGCGGGTGGTGGCGGTGGGTGGTGTGTGTGGTGGCGGGTGGATGGTGGGTGATGGTGATAGTGGTGGTGGTGGGTAGTGGGTGGTGGTGACAGGTGGGTGGCAGGTGGGTGGTGGTGGCAGGTGGGTGGTGAGTATGTGGCGGGTGGTAGTGGCGTGTGGCGGGTGGTTGCGGGTGGATGGCAAGTGGGTTGTGGGTGGTGGTGGCGAGGGATGGGTGGTGGTGGCGAGTGGGTGGCAGATGGGTGGTGGCTGGTGGGTAGCAGGTGAGTGGCAGGTGGGTGGTGGCTGGTGGTGGCTGTTGACGGGTGGTGGTGGCTGGTGAGTAATGGTGGCAGCTGGTGGTGGGGGGTGGGTGGTGGTAGCGGAAAACGGTGGTGGAAAATGGTGGTGGGTGGTGGCTAGTTTTGGATGGTAAAAAAAAAAAAAAAACTCAAAACTCAAAATGAAAACATATTTTTTAAGTTTATATTTTTTGGCCAAATTTATAAACTGAGACCACTGATTTATAAATCAAAAATTCACCAAACAAGTTTTTACCTGAGTTTTTAAAATTTTTATAAATATAAATAAAAAACAAAAAACGTAAGTGTTACCAAACGGCACCTTATTAATTATAACTTGAAAAAATTTTCTCATAATCAAGAACAATAAATAATAATATATTTTAAATTATTATCAAGCAAAAACATCTTAAATATTTAATATAAAAAAATTTAATATATACTTTCACCATTGACCTTAAGAATGATCAGAATAAAAAATATGATATTTCTTGTAACTAGTGTATTATAAATAATGTAAAAAAATATTATATGTTTTATGATAAAACATATAATAATATATAAATAAAATTTATATACAAAATTTAAGAAAAATCAATATTGTGATGATTTCACATCATCATCAATATTGGCTCCCACATTATTATAACGGTTTGTAGTTTGAATTATGTACCGGTATCGGTGGTTTCTTACATTAATTAATAAAGATTAATTTCAACACTAAATTAGTTAGATTTATCTGTTTGGTTTAGTTTATATATATATTGTAGAAATACTTATAAATGATAAGATAATTACTTGTTTGGTTTGGTTTTTTTAAATTTTTTTGTCAATAATTTTTTTTTTCATGTTTTAGTCATTCAAAAAAAAATAAAATAAAATAGATGCACAGTAAAACATTTATGAAGAATTTTTTTAAAATTTACTAAAAGTATTTTTTTTTTTTTAAATGTACTCTCTTTTTTTTTTTCTTCCATAAAATTTTTTTTTAGATTTATCTTGCAAATATTTTGCTTTTTAAAGTTTATCTATAAATTAACAAATTTGACTAAAATATTGAAGCAATTCACTAAATACAGGGAAAAGAAAAACTAAACTATAAATTAAATATTTGACAAAAATTTTTGAATATAAAAATAAATATGTCAAGTTTAAATCATAATTATTTTACTTTTTTTCTCACAAAATTATAAAAAAAAAAAGATTCAAAAATTTATCTCAAATGATACTTTTTTTAATCAAATTAAAATAGTAAAAAAATTAAAAAATTAAATGAAAAAAAATTCATTTAGACCTTAGGACATCAGCATAGCTTTGCTACTTGTTCCATCATGCTACTTGTTCCATCAGCATAGCTTTGTCTGGCTTGAAGTTCTGAATTGGACTCCATCGACTCCCCCAAGCCTTGAGGAAATGTGACTGAGCAATAGTAGAGGCGTTTGTTTGGCCTTTTTTGAGTTAATTTATAGCTTTTAATTTTAAAAAAAGTTATTTTAGACTGTTTAATTAAATTTATTTCAAACAGTTTTTGATTCTAACAACTTATTTGAACTTAAAAAAGTTGATTCTAAGAAACTGCTCACTCCCTATTTCTGATTATCAGTTTCTGTTGTAGACATGCTAATTTACGGTTATACTCTTAAATTTTTTTATTTTTTTATTTTTTTTAAAATAGAAAAAGACTCAAATGGACTATAAATTATTATTATTTTTTTTATGAGAAATGTAGATAAGTAGTGAATAACAAAAAATAAAAATTAATTAAAAAAGTTACTTCACAGCTTATTTAACAAATAATACTCAGCAACTTAAATCTATAATCTAACAGTTACACCAAACAAATTAATAATTTCTAATAATAAAAATCATAATTTATAATCTGTTAAATAATAATTTATAATTTATTTTAATAGTTATACCAAACGGCCAGTAACTCACCAAGAGTACTAAGCAACTATGCATTGGCTTTACATTTTTTAATTCATTTATCTTCGTTTATATTATCATTACTTTGTGTTTGTGTTTGTGTTTGTGTTTTTTTTTTTTCCATTAAACTTTTGTCAATCCGGGCAATTCTATGGTATCCCTTGCGTACCATATGCAAGGCTTCATCCTCCTTTTTTTTTTTGTGAGTTTTTTGTTTTAGTTATATAATTTTGCATTTATTGTTATACTTTTTTTTTTTTTTTGGTGGCGCCGGGGGGGGGGGGGGTTATTCGTTTTTTTGTTTTAGTTATATAATTTTGTATTTATTGTTATACATTGTTGGCCTGTTAAGCAGGTCAACTTACAGGTCAACCAAAATGATAGATTTTATTATATACGTAACTGATATCACAAAAATGCATATGTAACACAAATTCAAGTAAGAGATCTCATAAAATTTTGAACAATATAAAATCACGCAAGTTTTTCACAAATTAACGTAACTGTTCTCACAAAAATGCTTAAGCTAACATAAATTTCTCGTAACTAATCTCATAAAATTTTTGAGGAACACAAAATCATACAAGTTTTTACAAAATCACATAAGTGATTTCACAAATTTGAGTAAGTAATACAAATTTGAGTAAGTGATCTCAAAAAATTTTGAACAGCATAAAATCACGTAAGTTTTCACAAACTCATGTAAGTGATCTCACAAAAATGTGTAAGTTAATACAAATTTCTCATAAGTGATCTCATAAAATTTTTGAGCAACACAAAATTATATAAGTTTTCACAAAATCACGTAAGTGATCTCATAAAAATATGAAATAATACAAATTCGAGTAGGTGATCTCATAAAATTTTGAACAACACAAAAACACTTAAGTTTTCACAAACTTATGTAACTGATATCACAAAAATACGTAAGTTAACACAAATTTTCTGTAAGTGACCTCATAAATTTTTTAGGAACACAAAATCACATAAGTGATCTAACAAAAATGCACAAGTAATATAAATTTGAGTTAAGTGATCTCATAACAACACAAAATCACATAAATCTTTCATAAACTCATCTAAGTGATCTCAAAAAAATGCTTAAGTTAACACAAATTTTTCATAAGTGATCTCATAAAATTTTTTAGAAACACAAAATTACGTAAGTTTTTACGAAATCACGTACGTGATCTGTAGCGATCCCGGTTTCGATCCTTCTTTTATGTTTTGCCACTTCAACTGGGCCGGTCGGGGATCGAGCTGCTCGGTCAGCTTGCGAGGGTCTAGGGGGCAACGCCCTGGCGGGGTTGAGGGGCAGCGCCCCCGAAGCAAAAATGAAAAATGTATTCTAAGTTGCTTGTCCGCTTGAGCGGCCGTTTATGCGCTCGAGCGGAGAATGTTTGGTTTTAGAAGTTTGATCTATTTGCAAAAGTACTGGGTTAGTGTATTTAACGCTCGAGCGTGGCATTCCACGCTCGAGTGGACCATGTTATATCAGTTCGTGAATCTGATATTTCATATCACTTTTTCAGTCCTCTCTTTATCTAAAACTCTTCAGAATTCTAGACTGGGAGCTTCTCTCTCTAAAAGTCATATTCTCTCTTTGATTTCTCCAAATCCATTGAGATTTAGACCTAAGTTCTTCACCAAAGTTGGTTATCATCTTGAGGATTTTGTTGTGTGTGGTGAAGATCGAGTTTCGACACCGTTGATTTTGGGGGTTTCATCTCATTTTTTCTTCAAAACTTAAGGTAGGGATTTTCTTAGAGTTATATGTATATTTTTGCAAGATCTAGATGATTTTCGAAATCATCCTTCGATAGCTTTGAAAATTGATTGTTAATTCAAGAAGTTGAGCGATTTTGAAAGTGGGTTTGTCTTTTCTTATGGGTTTTGATCTTCGTTGATTGAAGAAAATATGATTTTGGAAAGTTTTCTTTCAAAAGATCTGAGTTGTATAGTTTTGGTGAGAAAATCTAGAATTTAGGGATTTTTTTTTAAAGAGATTGAAAATCCATGAATGATATTATTGTATTTATTTTGTGTGTCAAAATAAATGGATGTTTAAAAATTTTCTTATTTATATCTATATAAATGATGAATTTCAGAGAATATGAGAATTATTGTTCATTTTGGAAATTATTGTTCAAAACGTTGAAATAATCTTGAAATGACTAATTGTTGAGGATACTTGAGAAGAGGGAATTGTGTTATTCCTTGGATGATGAATTGGAATAAAAGTATTTATATTCATCTTGTGTTATTGGCATATCAATTCATTTGATTATATTAAACTTTGAAAATTGATTTGAAAACTTGTATTGAGAAAAGAATGTTAAGAAACAAGTTTCCATGAATTGGTTTTGGGGTAAATATAGTGGTAAGTCTTGACATGTGGTGTAGATGAAATTGAATAGGTGTCGAGCCTTCTAGTTAATACTGGTAAAAATGACAGATTATAGGTGTCGAGCCTTCCAGTCAATGCTGATAAAAATGACAAATTGGTAGTACTTGTATAGTCTACTTGCAGACACCGACCTAAGGATTACCAGAGTCGTATTTACCACCCTTGAAATAAATTGTTAAGTTTTGAACAATTGAAATTGCATGATATCATTGAACATGATGGTTTTCAAAAGATGAAAATGTGATTTATCTTCAAAAAGGGCATAGCATGGCATATGCATTTCATCTCTTGAGACTTGTATAAAATGTATATACTTTGTTAAGAATTTCCTACTGGGCTTTATGCTCACCCTATAGGATTTTTGTGCAGGAAAAAATGTGGTGATCCCACCCAACTAGAGGTGTGGAAGTATGTGTGTTGGGAGTACAATACTTTCATTTTGCTGTGACTCTGTGTATAAGCCAAGGGCTGTGTTTGTGTGGGTTTGAATAACCGTTTTGTGTAACCAGGTTCTAGCCTTGGAAACTTGTAAACCCTTGAGGGTATTTATTTGTTTATTTACTTCTTGTTGGATTAATGTATTGTTGCATGAAGAACTATTGTATCATGTGATGTAAGTTTAGAAATTTATATTCGATTTTTCTTGAAAGAGTCATGATTGTTGTAATATCATTTGGGCTAGAAATTTGGGACATTACATGATCTCACAAAAACGTGTAAGTAGTACAAATTGAAGTAAGTGACCTCATAAAATTTTAAACAACACAAAATCACGTAAGTCTTTCATAAATTCACATAATTAATCTAAAAAAAATGCGTAAGTTAACACAAATTTCTTGTAAGTGATCTTATGAAATTTTTGAGGAACACAAAATCACGTAAGTTTTCACGAAGTCATGTAAGTGATTTCACGAAAATATGTAAGTAACACAAATTCAAATAAGTGATCTCATAAAATTTTAAACAACACAAAATCATGAAATTTTTTACAAATTCACGTAATTGATATCACAAAAATACAAAAGTTAACACAAAATTTTGGTAAGTGATCTCAGAAAATTTTTGAGGAAAATAAAATCATGTAAGTTTTCACAAAATCACGTTAGTGATTTCACAAAAATGCGTAAATAACACAAATTTAAGTAAGTGATCTCATAAAATTGAACAACACAAAATCATGTAAGTCTTTTACAAACCCACGTAAGTGATCTCACAAAAATGCATAAGTGAACACAACTTTCCTATAAATGATCTCATAAATTTTTTGTGAAACACAAAATCACGTAAGTTTTCATGAAATCATGTAAATGATCTCACAAAAATGTGTAAATAACACAAATTCAAGTAAGCGATCTCATAAAATTTTGAACAACACAAAATTATCATGCAAGTCTTTCACAAACTCACATAAATGATCTCACAAAAATGCATACGTTAAAACAAATTTTTCGTAAGTGATCTTATAAAAATTTTGAGGAACACAAAATCACGTAAGTTTGCATGAAATCACGTAAGTGATCTTACAAAAATATGTAAGTAACACAAATTCGAGATCTCATAAAATTTTGAACAACACAAAATCACATAAGTTTTCACAAACTCATGTAAGGGATCTCACAAAAATACGTAAGTTAACATAAATTTCCGGTAAGTGATCTCATAAAAATTTTGAGGAACACAAAATCATGTACGTGATCTCATAAAAATGCGTAAGTAACACAAATTCGAGTAAGTTATTGAATAATTTATCCAATCAATTGACAAAGTTAATCCATGGCCAATTAATTGGTTGTGGACAATCAATTGACAAATCGATTGGAGTGACCAATTCTTTCAATCGATTCACTAATCAATTCCTTTGTGAAATTTTAGATGTGTAATCAATTGTAAAATCGATTGGTTTTGGCCAAATCTCCCAATCAATTGAAAAATCGATTAGTGGTGGCCAATCAAATGGTTATTTGATTGGTTAATATTTGAGTGACCAATTCTTCCAATCGATTGACTAATTGATTCTGAAAAATCTAGAAAATCTTGAAGATATTAATTTGTGATTATGAATCAATTTTAACCAGTAAATAGCAATCCCAATCAAACAATTAAAGACAAACCGACAAAACAATTTTACATGGAAAAATCACAATTGGAGCGCCTCCAATTGTGATAAAAAAAACCACAGGCAAAAGCCACAAAACAATCCACTAAGAAGACATAAAGGAATTACACAAGTGTACTTTCAATTACCTAGCGAATCCACGCCCGAATCGAACCAACCCCTATGTGCCTTTTCTAGCCCTATCTTTACCTCAGAATTGTCTTGCCCAATGTTAAATCCACAATGCCAATGTCGAATCATGACGATAAGCCACTCCGAAATCCACCAAAGCTTCAGGCCCAAATTCCACAGAATCCACCGAAGAACGACTCTCTGTTTTTTTGAATAAAACAAACTAAACAAACCCTTTGATATAATCCACTCAATTCATGATTAATCTCTCACAGATATCGAAGGAAACAAGCAAAGAAGCTCCAGATAAAAACTCTAATACCCAAAAACAAGATCTGGAAGACGTAGACCTAAGATCGGACTAAAACACATATTTATAGAAAACAGATCCGCAATCTCCGCTCGAGCGTAGGAATGGCTGCTCGAGTGGACTGACACAAACACGTATGACTAAACAGGGTCTACGTTTAAGCGCAGGAATGACAGCTCGAGCGGAAAAAAATAACTCCCAATACTTTTGCAGGTGAGTAAAGCTTCTGAAAGGTCGCGATCTCCGCTCAAGTGTAGGAATGGCCGCTCTAGCGGAAAAACAACTTCGACTGCAATTTTGCTTTTTTGTGTCGGGGGCACTGCCCTTCGACCCCACCTGGGCGTTGTCTCCTGGACCTCCATGAGCTGACCGGGCAGCTCGATCCCCGACATAGTTAGTGAAGTGGCAAACATGATAGGATTAAGATCACAAACTCCTCTGCATAGGCACAATTTGAGTTGGATTCACATCTAAATACTCATAGCCTCACATAAATAAAAGATCGAATAAAATTACAACTGAAAGGAGTTTTGTCAAACGGGATTGCCAAAAATGAAAACCTAACAAATTCTGTAGCGATCCCGATTTTGACTCGTCTCTTGTGGTGCTCCAAGCTCGGGTTGCTATGGTTTTGAACGGTGTTACGTATCTTAGTTTCCCTTGTATTCCCCTTATTTTTGGTTATCGAGTTATAGTGGTGTGTTTGGAACAGGTAATGTCTCCAAACCTTTAGATGCGAATCCAACCCGAATTGTGCCTTGCAGAGTTGTAGTGGAAGTTAATTCTTTCATGTTTTGCCACTTCGCTGAGTATGTCGGGGGTCAAATCACCCTATACAACTCGCTGAAGCAAAAAATACAAAATGCATTCGAAGTTGCTTGTCCGCTCGAGTAGAGAATGTTTGGTTCTAAAAGTTTGACCTGTCTGCAAAAGTACTGGAAAAGTGTATTCGATGCTCGAGCGGCGCTTTCCACGCTCGAGCGGACCATGTTATATCAGTTCGTGAATCTAGTATTTCAGATCACTTTTGTATATCTCTCTCTAAAAACATTTCCTTTCCCTTCTCTTTACATTTCTCTACACAAACTAGATCAAAAACCTTGATTTCTCAAGATCCATTTGAGTTTTGCCATTGCTTCTTTATTAAAGTGGGTTATCATCTCGAAGGGTTTCGTTGTGTGCGGTAAAGATCAAGTTTCGACACCGTTGATTTTGGGGGTTTCATCTCATTTCTTCTTCAAAACTTGAGGTAGGGATTTTCTTAGAGTTATATATATATTTTTGCAAGATCTATATGATTTTCGAAATCATCTTTCGATAGCTTTGAAAATTGATTGTTGATTCAAGAAGTTGAGCGATTTTGAAAGTGGGTTTGTCTCTTGTTCTTTTAAAATGATCTTATGGGTTTTGATCTTTGTTGATTGAAGAAAAGATGGTTTTGGAAAGTTTTCTTTCAAAAGATTTGAATTGTATAGTTTTAGTGAGAAAACCTAGAATTTGGGGATTTTTTTAAAAGAGACTGAAAATCCACGAATGATATTGTTATACTTATTTTGTGTGTCAAAATAAATGGATATTTGGAAAATTTCTTATTTATATTTATATAAATGATGAATTTCAGGGAATATGAGAATTGTTGTTCATTTTGGAAACTATTGTTCAAAACGTTGAAATAGTCTTGAAATAACTAATTGTTGAGGATACTTGAGAAGAGGGAATAGTGTTATTCCTTAGATGATGAATTGGAATAAAAGTATTTATATTCATCTTGTGTTATTGGCATAACAATTCATTTGATTACATTAAACTTTGAAAGTTGATTTGAAAAGTTGCATTGAGAAAAGAATGTTGAGAAACGAGTTTTCATGAAATGGTTTTGGGTAAATACATTGGTAAGTCTTGATAGGTGGTGTAGATGAAATTGAATAAGTTGGCTTGAGAGTTCGGGGTGAAAGACCGAAAACTCGCGTGGATAGGTGTCGAGCCTTCTGGTTAATACCGGTAAAAATGACAATTTGGTAGTACTTGTATAGTCTACTTGCAGACACCGACCTAGGGATTACCAGAGTCGTATTTACTGCCCTTGAAATAAATTGTTAAGTTTTGAACAATTGAATTGCATGACATCATTGAGCATGATGGTTTTCAAAAGATGAAAATGCGATTTATCTCCAAAAAGGCATAGCATGGCATGTGCATTTCATCTCTTGAGACTTGTATAAAATGCATATACTTTGTTAAGGATTTCCTACTGGGCCTTATGCTCACTCTACGGGATTTTTGTGCAGGAAAAGATGTGATGATGCCGCCTAACTAAAGGTGAGGAAATGTGTGTTGAAAGTATGAGACTCTCATTTTGCTGTGACTCTGTGTGTAAGCCAAGGGCAGTATGTGTGTGGGCTTGAATAACCGTTTTGTGTAACCAGACTCAAGCCTTGGAAACTTGTAAACCCTTGGGGGTATTTATTTGTTTATTTACTTGTTGTTGGATTAATGTATTGTTGCATGAAGAACTACTGTATCATGTAATGTAAGTTTGCAGATTTATATTCGATTTTCCTTGAAAGAGCCACGATTGTTATATTATCATTTGGGCTAGAAATTTGGGGCGTTACAACTTGGTATCAGAGCTACCGGGTTTGAATTCTTGGAGCTCGTGGGAAGTGGTTGTTTAATCACAATGGT
Organism: Camellia lanceoleosa; assembly: GCA_025200525.1. Taxonomy (NCBI): domain Eukaryota; kingdom Viridiplantae; phylum Streptophyta; class Magnoliopsida; order Ericales; family Theaceae; genus Camellia; species Camellia lanceoleosa. The sequence continues at coordinate 84,917,949 of CM045760.1, read as the reverse complement.
TTCATTTAGCATTGTTAGGAAGTGTTATGCATTTTGTGACTATGCGATAACATGCTTATATGACTAAATGGGTATGCGATTGGACTTTTGGGATGCTGTTTGCGTCTGTTAAATTCCTTGAGGTCTTATTAGAAGGGTATTTGATCAATACTCATTCTACTAAGAATTCTTGGTTTTTCGTGGGACGAATCTCATCATAAGAGTATAATCTATACGTGTTTAAATGACTAAGTGCTTATATGGGGTGAAATTTAATTGTTATATGGTAGAGGAATATATAGAATTATTGTGATCAAACGTGTAAGGCAAGTTGCGAGCACGTGTGGGTTAGTGTGCTAAATTAATTCTATTGCCATTTATAGGATGTCAGGAAGAGGTCAAACCCGTGGTGGTAGAGGCAGGAGGTGTGGTAGGGCTCGCTGAGGTGTGCATAAGGTACCGGTCCATGAGATTTCAGTGCAAGAGAAAGAGTCCGGCCAAGCTAATGTAGCCGAACAAGTGGGGCAGGCGGGAATCCCTGGACAAGCGGGACAAACCGCAATGGGGGCCCAGCTCGAGAAATGGCAGGGGCTTTAAGAGAGTCTATGAACTTGTTGAGGGTGGAGAATCAAGCCCGAGAGAACACCACGGAGTCAAGGGCAAGTTTCCTTACTACAGAGTTCTTGCGGGCCAAACCGGATAAGTTCCATGGTGGTCTCGAGCCCAAGAAAGCGGATGAGTGGCTCAAACAAACTGTGAAGACATTTGAGATGCTTCACATCGAAGATAGTGAACTAAGAGTGACTCTAGCGAGTTACTACCTTAAGGGAGATGTAGGTCAATGGTGGAAATATGCCAAGGGTAGAGTGGAGCCGACATGGAAAGCCTTTGCAGTTGCTTTCCAAGATAAGTACATACCTCCCACTGCTAGGGAGAGATTGAGGCAAGAGTTTAAAGACCTCAAACAACTTGACATACCTGTAGCTGAGTTTGAGGCGGTCTTCTCTAGTTTTTCCAGATTTGCACCAGAGTTGGTGGCAACGGAAGAGCGCTATTGTATTGAATTTGAAAAGAAATTGAAAACAAAAATTATGTTCAAGCTTGTCGGAAATATGATTCGGAAATATGACTGTCTTGTGGAGACGGCAACACACGTAGAAATTTCCACACAAGTCGAGAAGGAGAGGCTTCGGAGTTCGAGGCCTAGGGGCCAAGAGTCTCAAGGAGACTATAAGCAGAATAAGAAGAGCAGGAACACCTATCCATCCTAGTCTCAACCATAGCAATCTAGATCCACTTTTCCTTTGCCTAGTGCAGGTCCAGGAAAAAGTGCATTGAGTAGCTTCTCATGTTTCAAGTGTGGCCAACTGGGTTACAAAGCCTTCTCATGCCCACAGAAGGGAGGAGGGAAGTTAATATTACCACCACATAACCGATCTCAAAGTCAGTCTCAGTCTCAAAATAAAGGTCAAGGGTTTAATTGTTATCAGTGTGGTCAGCCGGGGTATATGAAGAGAACTTGCCCACAGTCGGGAGGCGTATCTGGCGCATTAGGGTCGAGGCAGACTCAGAGCCACCAGCAGGCTCAATCAGTCCAAGCTTCGCGAGTTAATCAGGGAGCTGCTTCGGTTCAGTCAATACAACATGCCTATGCTCTAAGATGGAAGCAAGTTAATTAGGGGCTATTGTAGTAAATAGAGATATGAATCTACTTAATTTGACTAATGAAATGACCTTTGATAAAGCCGCATGGAGAAGAAGGATTCATGTAGCCAACCCCATTTGATGGGACTTAAGGTTTGATTTTGTTTAGAGTAAAGTGATACTTTGTGATAGTTTCATAGGGAAAGTGGTAAAGTGATACTTCATGGTGGTTTCAGTGGAGATGAGTAAATTGAAACTTCATGATAACTTTAGGGAGGTCAAATAATACTGGGAGGTGTAGGAGATTTTCATATAGCGAAAGAGAGGCCTACAAATTTATTTATTTATTTTACTTTTGTAGTTATATTGATTAATTTAATGAAAATTTTGTTAGGACTCCCTTAATTATAAGTTTATACTAGTATAACATAAATAAAAAAAGTTATTAACTCAGGTTTTCTAATTATTTGAAGACCAGATGATGACTAAACTTCTTTTCCATAAGACTAATCATTGTACTTTAGTATTTAATTAACAGAAATATATTTGATTCATTTAAAAATTTGATAATTTTGGAAGTGAAGGTGGATGTGGTGGTAGGATGGTAGCAATGGTGGTGGTGGTGGTGTAGGGAGTGACAACGGTAGTGGTAGAGTAGTGAAGCTAAAATTGTGGTGGAGTGTGGCGACGATGATAACGATGGTGATGGTGGTGGTGAAATTGGTGGTTTACGTAAGAGGCGTTACCTATTGTCTAATCTATTTGAATCCAATTATAATTGAGTTTGTAAAATAAAAGTCATTTAAATTGTGATCAATTTCTCACATAAAATTACATAATTATTTAATGCTAATTGAATTTATAAATATTTATACACAAGTATCAATATACACTTGTTGGCTATATATTTTGTACAGACCTATAGCAGCCTGAAACGTGGATTATAAGGGGCAAATTAGGGAATCAATAAAAGTTTCCAACCATCAACAGACGCGTGGCAATTTGCAGCAATGGCAATGGATTCATGAGACATGGGTGTCATGACCCGAACCCTCTCTTGTACATTAAGGTCATAACCGGCCAGTAATCATAAGATTACCTATGGCCTGTAACAAAACCAAACACAAAATTATAATAGTAAAGGGGCAAAATGGAAGTATTCTTAAAAATTTTGTCCATTGAGCTGTGCTTACATGGCATACCAAGACAATTTTTACATATATCATAATAACTCACACCATAACCAAAATAAACATCTTGTTTATCCAGGATCATACAAACATATGGCTAGCCGAACAAAAGGTCTATATACATAGGAGACCCAACGGATCCACGGATCCACCAAAATAGCAAAAAGGGGTAAATCAAATAACAAAACAAGTCTTGTTGGTGAGACGTTTAGGCTGACTCCACAAAAACTTGGATTCCTCTCACATTCTTCACTGAGGCTGAGGTTGGACATCTCTTTGCTCGCCTACATACATATACATAAGAGTGGGCGAAAGCCCAGTGAATAATACCAAAGTAAAGAGGTTATATAAATGAACTACTCTAACAGGTGCCATCCTTGTCAAACACAACAAACGACCTTAGGCCCATTCATATCCTTAGCAAATGTGTCAAATGGCCTTAGGCCCAAACATATCAAACGGCCTCTGGCCCATTATATCAAACAGCCTCGGGCCCAGTTCATTCATATCAAACGGTCTTTGGCCCAATCATCGTATCAGACGGCCTCTGGCCCAATCATATCAAACAGCCTCTGGCCCATTATTTTCATATTCATGTGTATGCACATTTCACGTATGTGATCATATTCAAACGGCCTTAGGCCCAATGCATTTGCATTCAAACGGCCTTAGGCCCATTGTATCCTTATCAAATATATCAAACGGCCTCAGGCCCAAGTATGACAAATGGCCTTGGGCCCAATTCATGTTCTTCACAGACCTTATACAAAAATTTGGCATAAGGCATATTCATTTATAATTTAGACCAACAAATCCATGAAACTTATATGAAAGTAGCAGTTGGAAAGTAACATACTTGAAAATATCTTTACTAAGATATTACTCACAGTGTTCTGTCGATGGATTTGCCCTCGTGCTTAACCCTACATATTTCATAACACATTGGGTCACAGACAATTCAATCCGTTCTTAACTTATTATTTCTCTTAGGCCTCTTTCTTATCCCTTTAGTTCATTTACAATGTTCAATGCATGCCTAAGAGTGCTTAGAAATGAAAGAGAATGGAAAACGGAACATAAAACAACTTTTCAAAATTTCTGAAATAGGGCTCTTCGCTCGAGTGTAGCTTTGGTCGCTCGAGCGGCTTGTAAAACTCTATAAAAGTACTGGTTGCATGCATTTTACGCTTGAGTGAGACTTCTGATGCTTGAGTGAGGAGTCTTGCAAAATAGGGTTCGCTCGAGCACAAGTTCTGACGCTCGAGCCATCGTGCAAATCTCTGCAAAACTTCTAGGAGCTAAGTTTTCATGCTCGAGCGAGACTTCCTTCGCTCGAGTGAACAGGTCAAATTCTAAAATTTTCAAAACTCTGTTTGAAGTTCAAAACTCACTCCCAAAGGTCAATTCACGTATAACACACTCAAATATGCAAGCACATTTCCAAAAACATGTATTTGAAGATAACTCATAACCATAGTTCAAAATTCCATGGATTTAACAAATTTCAAACCATAAACTTTATATATATACAATTCATGTCTTGCATCTCGCATAGCCAAGCTCAGGCTTGAAATTAAGCTTCAATGCATGGAAATTCTTACATGCATGTGTCAAAAAACCCTTAATACAACATGATCAACATGCTATACATCCAAAGATGCAAAATTATGGCTAATCCTTACATGCATGCATCTAATGATCTCAAATCTACCCAGTTAAGCTTAATTCATGTATTTAACTTCATATATACCTTGAATTCACAATTTTATGAACTTTAACTCATAATCTAGGGTTTAATTGCTTACCTAGGAGCTTCAATCTCCTCAATTGGGCTAGTCTTTGAGCCTAATTCTTCAAGTCTTCAAGTTGTGAGCTCAAATCTCCAATTGCACTCTCTTTCTCTCTCTACAATCTTCTTTCTCTCTCTCTCTCTCTCTAATGTGTATTTTCAGCCAAGTTATGAAATGAGCTCCCAAGAGTGAGTATGACTGTAAATAGGCTCTTGTATATGCTTGCTTAGTCAAGTTTGCTTAAGGCTAAGTCATATGCTTAATTTAATCACCTCAATCTAATTATTTTGGTCCGAATCGATTTTTAATCAAATTTCACCATAGTCTCTAAAAATCACGCTATTCACAATGGTACAAACAATTTCAATTTCTGTAGCCTCTACGGTCTTCAATTTTCAAATTATTATTGTAAGTTAGACAGATTTTCCTACAGTGAAAAGATATAGTTTCAAAAACATAATTAATCACATAATTAACACTCAAAACCATATGAAGCACATAATCACAATCATAATTAAGGTTATTACCATGACACAAAATAGGGTTATTACAATCTTCCCCCCTTTAGGAAGTTTGGTCCTCCAAACTTATTTTACCTTTGTCCGGAAATAAATATGGATAGCGTAGCCCCTTCTCATCCTCATTTTCCCATGTAGCGTCCTTCCCATAGTGTTCTTTCTATTCCACTTTTACCATTGAGATGGACTTGTTCCTCAACTGTTTCACTTGCCGGTCAATGATTCGTTTTGGTCATTCCTCGTATTCCATATTCTTATCAAGTACTATCCGATGGTAATCAATCACATGAAACAGATCTCGGAGACAACCCCTCAACATCAATACGTGGAATACATTGTGCATTTGTTCGAATCCCGGTGGCAAAGCAATTCTATAAGCAACTGGGCCAAGCCTTTCTAGAATTTAAAACGACCCAATATAACGGGGTGACAATTTACCTTTCTTACCAAATCTCAACTGGCCCTTCATTGGAAGTACACGAATAAATATATGGTCACCAACTTCACACTCAAGAGGCCTTCTCCGAAGATCCGATTAGTTCTTTTTCCAACTCTGTGTTGTCTTGAGCCTTTGTTGGATGATTTTAATCTTCTCAGAAGTGTCTTGCACAATTTTAGGCCCAAGTAAAGCTCTATCCCCGACTTCTATCTAACAAATGAGCAATCTACACTTTTTGCCATACAAAGCTTCGTATGGTGTCATACCGATGCTGGCCAAAATGGTTGTCTACAGTTTAAATTCAAATTCAAGAGGGAAGCACAACTATGAAGAGTGGAATATTGGGAACAAATTGATCAAAGCCACAGGTGTAGACACCCCATTTTTGACCGACTTTAAGACTTAGACGTCATCGATTAAGCACTCGGTGGTAGTGCATGTTGTGCTCGTTTCGAGCTTCGAAGTTTTGGCTAAGAGCCTTGCCTCCGAGTCTCCGAACTCTTTGTGCTTTGGCTCGGTTTGTGGACCGAACCTTGTTTTCTCTTTCCGGAGGGAGGGTGAGGTCTTGTAGACCATCTCTTTGTGGTCGTAGACCACTTTCCGCGGTCGTAGACCACTTTTTCCCGTTTGGAGATCAGTTTTCGGTTTTTGGAGCCTTCGGCCGTACGCCTTGTCTCAGGACCACTTGACGTTCTCCGTTTGGCGTGGTTTTTGAACCACACCTTGTTTCCTCTATCTAGAAGGACACTATGGTCTGGGAGACCACTTTTGTGGTCGTATACCACTTTTGGTGCTCAACAGCTGGGTTTCAAGGCTCCTGGCTGCGCGCTTTGCCTCCCGAACTCTTGTTTTGCATCCATGTCGGTTTGTTTTTGGTACAAACCTTGTTTTCCTTGCTTGGAAGGTGGTACGAGGGTGGGAGACCAGTTTTTCCCCTTGGAGACCACTTTCCTTCCCGCCAGCCGATTTTCTGGTCAGGAAACTGGTTTTCTTGGTCTTTGGGCCACCTTTTCTGGTCTCCCACCCCACCATTGGCTTGCTTTCAGTGTGGAGGCCACCAATTCCCCCTGCCGACCACTTTTTTCCTGGGAGACCACTGCAAGTAGCAGGCCGACCACTTTAAGTGGTCGGCAGCTCTCCCCTTGTTTTGGCAGAATGTGTGGATGCCAGCTGTGCCAGCTGGAGGGCACAGACTGTATCCTCCATACACGTGTATGGAGGGATTGCATCCAAGTTTTAGCTTCTCCAAGAAGCTTGAACCTTTGTTTTTCTATAAGAGAGGCTCTCCCTCTCCATGGGAGAGGTTCTGAAATTTTCCTAAGGCATAAGCATATATCTCTCTATATCTCTCTATTTGGTGCCTAAAGAGTGTGTTGTTCTTCACTTTTGCACCACAACTCTTAACCATACACCCCCATCATTGAACTAAGGTTCTTGGAGGACATTTTTGGAGGTTAAAAAAGCTAATTCTTGGCTAAGAAATCTGCTGGTTTTGCAGTGCTTCAAGGGTAACCTCTTTTCTCCCTTTTAAGCTTTATTTTGGTTGCTCTCTTGGTCTCATTTGCATGCTTATTTAGGCCTTGCTTTCAACTGGAATTTTTTTTTTTATTTAAGTGTTTTTGATGTTTGTTTAAGGCCTCTTGGGTGTTGAGGGTCTTCTACCCTCTTGTATGCCTTGTTTGGCCTTGTTTTGTGCCATGGTTTAAGGCCTTTGAGCTAGTCCTTGCTTGGCCTTCTAGCCACTAAAATCCAGTGGATTTTCAGTAGTAGGCATGTGGTTTTGAGGCCTCAAATCAGAGGGGGGTGATCCCCTCTCTTCTTGTTTTGTTTGCTTGCATTTTTGGCCTATCAAAGGAGCATGCATCTTCATACTTTCAAGGCTTGGTTCAGGCACTTTTTCATGACTTTTAAGGCCTGCATTAGCTCTTTCTATGGCTGGTTTGGCTACCTTGTGTTTGCTTCTTGTATGTGTAGTGTATTCCCATTTGTGGCTCATCAAAGTAGCATGTCTTTCTAACATGTATTGGCTCCATTTCAGTAGATTTTTGGCCACCATTTGACATGTCATGACTCTATTTTTGGCTGGTTTGGTAGCCTCTTGCATGCTCCATATACTTGTAGTGTAAATCTTGTTTACTAGCTTTGTATGCATAATGTTTTGGCTCATTATCCTAGCATATTTTGGCTATGCTCTAGCATGATTTTGTTCTTATTTTGGGCTGTCTTAGCTCTGTTTTGAGGCTTCTTAGTCGAATGAGGCTTGTCATGCATGCTTGTAGTGTAATCGCCTTGACTAGTTTTGAGTTTTGAGGTCTCTTGCATGCTTAACTTGAGGTATTTGCATGTTTTGGCATCATTGAGAATGATATTTCAGAGCATGTAGGGCTGTTACACTTCCATATTTTCCGCTCTTTAAGTGCTCTTGAGGGTTGTGCTTTTGTGCCCTATTTGTGAGCCATTGCATGAGCCTTATTTTTGTGCCTTCCAAGCCATCATCCCAACTCATTTTTGCTACTATTTTGGCCTGCATAGGATCTGTTTGGGGTTAGTTTGGCCATTTGAGCATTATCTTGCATGCCTCTAGTGTAATACACTTCACTAGCTTTGACGCTTGAGCCTTTCAACATGCATTGCATGGGTTGTTGGTATGATTCTATGTCATTTTGCATGCCATTTCAGTGCTAGAACATATGCCATTGTAACCCATGTTTCATCCTTTCAATGCTTTTGGAGAGTTGTGTTTTGAGCTTTAAGCTTGGGCCGATATGCATGCATGTTTGTATAGCATTTTGAGTTTCTATCTTAGCATGTATGGCCACTGATTTGGACATGGCTGAGGCCTATCTATTTTGGTTTAAGTCCATTGTGCATTGTGTATGCCATGTGGTTCATAGCATTGTGTATGCTAGTATGTTAGTTGCATGTTTTCATGCTTGTCCCTTGCATCGTGTTCATATGCTTGTTTCATTGCATTGAATGTTTGCATGCTTGAGCCGCATTGTGTATGCCATGCCATGTTGTTTGTTGCATTGTGTTTGGAACAGGAATTAGTCCAAATACGGGAAACGAGGGACGTTTCATACTCGAAGTGATGAAACGTGCCTCAATTCTCGGTCGCCGACACTCTTGACTATACATGATGGAGTTTTAGGCTTTATGTGTTCGTGTGTGCATTCATTTCATATTGAGTTGTGCAATTTGGCTCCTCGGCCATCATGCATCGAGATGCGTGATTGGTGGCCCGAGGGTCGAGAACCACACCCCCTTAAGCTTATGTAATGAGAGGGAGGATGGTTGTGCATACATGTGTTGCAAATACTTTGCCATGCCCCTTTCTTACTCTCTGTTGCAGCAAACTGAAGTTTGGCAGCAGAAACTGGTCGGCCGACTAGATAAAGTGGTTGGCCAACCACTTTTTCTGGTTTTCAGCACAGAAAGTGGTCGGCAGGTGGTCTCCAATGCCAACAACTGGTCGGTAGCCCTCTTACAGATTCCCATGATGGAGTTTCAGCCTTCTGGAGCTTTTTGTAGTGTTCTGAGACCAGTTGCAAACAGAGGCAAATCGGGGCATCGCGATGGATTTTCGCACGAGGTGACCAGGCACGCATCTTTCGTCATCCAAGGTAGAGTTGAGGCAGCCTATTTCATATAGTTTACATGCTTATTCAATTGCTAACTTAGTTAATTTGTTAATTAGTTAGAATCGTGTAATAATTAGCTGTAGCTTGTTATTCATTTTGTTGTGTAATAACTAATTTAACTAGATTAGCTTAGATTAGCTAGTTGGTTCTGTATTATTTATTCGGACCCTCCGTCGAGAGGGCACAATTGTTGTAAATAAGTGTGCGTGTGTGTGATACATGTCTTCCAACCCCCATTTCTTTCTCCCTTTTATTCACCAGCTTACGATGGTTAGTTTTAGGGCATGTTTCAATTAGAATCCTTATGCTCGTATGTTTGCATCCATTCATCTGTCTTGCATGCACCGGGCTCGGCGCATTATGCTAACTGCATTGTATTTTAATTCCTGTTTGAATACATGTATCAAATTGCATTTCACATGACATTTTAGAATAGCCAAGCCTATCTTAGTTGCATTTTGTATGTGTTGTATTAAGCATTCTTGACATAGCTAGGATCATGCATTGATTTCTAACATAGCTTTTGTTTTGGCTCGGAGTACTTGGTAAGTGTTTATGCTTTAGCATCCTTGCATGTGTGTGAGTGACTCCCATGATAGCATGCTTGCCATGAGGCTAACTGCTTATGTGATATAACTGCCTGAATGCTTGTGGGTGAAGGTTGGATTACTTAAATTGGAACAATTCATTGATTGCGAGTTTTAAGCCCACTTGAGAGTGGCAAATCACCATGTTTTCTAAGCCCACTTGAGGGTGGCAAAATCCGCATTTTAGCCTACTTGCGAGTAGCAAACCGCTTTCAAAAAACAAACATGAGATGTTTTGTTCCAACTTAGGTGATCCAGTCTATACTTGTATGCTGTGCGCATCACATAGTAATTCTAGGTTAATAACCGGAATAAGAGCACATGTGTTTTCAAAAACAAGATATCATGTTAGTAAAGGCCGATCTTTGATCGGGCGAGCGGGGGTGCTCATTGCATGACCTTCCCCCCTCGTACCCAAGTTCCCGAGCTGAAGCAACTTTGGTGATGACGGACACGTGGCCTTCGGCACGAGTCAGGGTTTCCTAAATTTCCCAAAAATAAAATATTTAGGTGGTGACTCTGTATCTGGCAAAGCAGTCCATGTTTGGCACTTCTTTCTAAATATCAGTTTTTCAAAATGATTTGCTGGATTTGGACTCTTTGGTGATTTATCAATCTCGCATTGCACTTTGCAAGATCAGATTAAGAACCGTGACATTGAGTCCGAACTGTAGTGAGCCCAATGAACAAAACGGGATTTTCTCAGGACGTTCGGGCACGTCTACAATAGGCCACACTTAGTGATCATGGAGATCATTTCGATAATTATCACCTACTTCAACAGATTATCAGCCACTTTGTATGAAATCCTGTATTTTTGAGGTATTAATATTTTAGTAAAAGATATTGGTGGTAGTTTGGTGGTAAGATTTTTAGATGAGAAGTTAACTTATTTTCTCTATTTGTTTGATCTCTTTTTACCTCAATTTCATTATTATCATTATTCATCTCTTTTATTTATTTATTTTTTTAGTTTGCTTGGGCTCCAAGTAAAGGTTCTTTTCTTTCCCTCTAAGCAAAGGTTCTTTTTTCTTTTCCTTTTTTTTTTTCCCTCCAAGCAACCTTTCTTTGCCTACAAGTCAATTATCTTTCTTTCTCCCCAAGTTTACTTGAAGGCTACTCTTTGTTTTGCCTATAAATTGGAACTTATCCTCTCAACTTCTTTCCATTCTTCTTGGTCCATCCATATCTCTCTCTCATATTGTTCTCTCTTAAATTATAGAAATTTAGAGTTTAGATTAAGAGTATTTAAAGTGAGAGTTAGCATTTTCATATAGGAAGAGAGTTGTAGATTTTGTGAAACCTTACATACCTTATGGCTTAGAATTTGGAGATCCATCGAGAAATATCGAGATTCGAGTGTTGGCGACAGAGGAGATTGATTTAAGGTAATTCGGGTGGTATACAATATGATTCCTTTAAATCTCTTTGCAAAGAGTTTATTTTAATTACTTCCAATTTGTACTCCTCATGATTATTGTAATCATTTGATAAATCTTGTGAAATCATTATCTGTTGACACATTTGAATACTCTGGTCATTTGATAAGTTTTCTGAAGTTGTTCTGTGTAGTTAGTGTTGATTTGTCTGGCTAAATGACGTGGAAATACTCCGCACATGGATCGAGTGGACCTTGCCAATAGCTTGGACCAATAGCCTGGATAAGTGGTTGTGCTTGGGTGAGGTAGGTGAGGCCAGTCACTGGTCATATACGTAGTAGGACTGGGTATTTGTCCTGGATAAATTATCATATGTCGAGTTGACTTGTTTGTGCAATTTGGTAAATTACTTGATTATCAAATCTAATCGGTTGTGTAATTGTTGGATCCCTGTTGATTTATTCTCTGTTCAAGCCTTGTTATTCTTGTTGTATTATACACTTCCGGAAATAATTTATTTTTCAAGCACGGAGGAATTTATTGGAGATTAGATCAGAAGTTCTAAAGAGATTATTTGAGTTGGAGATTTTTGGGCCCACAACTATATATTATTTTTGGAAATTTGTATAATTTATATTTTGGAGACATTTGTGTTAATTATTTATAGAGACGATTTGTATATTTGAGATTATAAGTTATCTGCAATTATAAATCTGAGGTTGATTTGATTTATTAACGGCCCGAAAATTGGGATGTTACACTTTGACGGTTATATTTAGAGCCTATAAATAAAGGAGAGTGCTGATGATGCAGAGACCCAGAACTATATCCAGAAACTAGTTCATTTACTTTATATTTTTCTAGTCCTTTAACTTCCAATCTTTACATTCGTGTATTGCATTTCAAATTCCTAGGAGTAATTCTAAGTTAGTCTGTTGCTGTAATCCCCTTCGAAGTTGTAAAAGTGTGAAGGTACAATTGTAAACTTCTGTTTACTTAATAAAAGATTGATTTCTGACACTGTTGTTCCCTCTTTCTTTATTTTTTTCTAGTCTTCTTAATTTTCTTCTAAAAACTAAGCCACCAATAAAGTCCTCTTCATTGAGACTGAAAGAACTTCGAAGCAATCGTCCGACTAATTGGTTAGCATTTATTAATCTTTGTAAGGACTTATTGATCCTTGCTGGCAAGCTCGAATTATAATTCTAACCTTCGAAAGCCAAAAAAGCCAACATATATTTTTTGGCACGCCTAGTGAGACCTTTATAATGGCTAGACGTAGGAGACAAGAAGAAAATGAGCACTTTGAAGACGGTGTAAAAGGAGATTTAAACATACAAAACCCAGAGGATAATGTAGTATCACATCCATGGATGTGCCTGCCTCAACGGATCCTCCATAAATGGTTGAAGAGACCAGTACTTTAGGGTACACAACATATGTCCAGAATATTGGATAGGGCCATGAGATTGGACCATTAGCTGTCTCCTCTACCCAACTAATGAATCCACAGCGAGGTTTAGTAGATGCTAAGGGATAGTAATTAATGTATATAATGGAAAGATGGGCAACATCTTTTTTGGATCGAATGAATTCTCATCAACCACTTGTCATAAGGCAAGTTAAGAAGAACATGAGTCCTTTTCTTCAACATAAAAAAAACCAATGCAAAATAATGGACAGACTAGTGGTCAAGCTAATAATCAGAACCATGAGAGACCATCATCTGTGCCTCAATCATGGTACGAAGCTCCTCTTAGACCACTGGCAAGTCAAAATGCACCAATGCCTACCAGCAAAACCATACATATTGGTGGGTCTGGATTGACACAAGGGAATGGCATGTGAGTGTTTTCAAATCCCATGTTTGAACCCATGTCTGGCACACGAGTGTTTACCAATCCTATGTTCAAATTCACACCAAGGGGCTTGAAAGGAATTTCTGCGGTTGGAAGAGAAATAACACTTGTTCCTCCTTCTGTAGTTCCCTTCGAAGTACCTTTTGCAGGGCATATGCTTGCCTCAAGAGGGAAACCATACCCTCAACATCAACCAGCACAATAGGGACAACCAATTCTAAATGTGCCTTTCCATAGACCAAGAGGGCCTTAAGTACATGTACTTCCTCCAAACCTTGTGTTTTTTCCTCCAGTAATGACCCCCTAGCACAAAACATGGTTCTTGGGGACCAAGTTGTTGACATTGTTAGAGAGATGTGGACCCATGGCCCAAGGGTTCCGGACTCCTGTTTATAGGAAACCTTACCCAAAATGGGTAGATAGGTTACATGAATACCCAAGGGGATTTAGGATATCAGACTTTGCCCTCTTCTACAGAAATGGAAACCAGTCAACCGTTGAGCACATTGCCAGGTTTATAGGCCAATGTGGTGAATTCACCAACAATGATTACATGAAGTTAAGACTTTTTCCAAATTCTCTAACTGAGGTTGCTTTCGTATGGTATACAAACCTTACACCTGGTTCTATCCAGACTTGGCAACAAATAGAATAGGTATTTCATGCCCAGTTTTTCCAAACAGAGTCTGAAGTATTTATGGCAAACTTGGCAAGGTTGAGCCAGAGGCCTGATGAAAAGGCTAAAAGGGCATGAAACAAATGTAGGGCCGTACTACCTGAACCTAAATTTGTAAGATTGGCCCAAAATGGGCTAGAGTTTAGGTTTCGAAAGAAGTTTGACTCAATAGAGTTTCAAGACCTAGTAGAACTAACTTATAAAGTTTCTAGATATGAGACTCTCCTTGAAGAAGAACAAGATCGAAATAATGCATCTTATAGGACCTATTATAGGGACCCTAATTTTGAAATTGATGTAGCAGAGATTATAGGACAAGAACCTATGATCTGTGAAGCATTAATTCAGAAAGATACCACTATCGATCAACAATTTAAAAAGAAAGATCTTTACAAGAAGTATTCTTTCGGCATATCAAAAGCAGATGACATATTTGATCATTTATTAGCAGCACATTTTTTAAAGTTGCCTAAGGGAGTTAAGATCCCAACTTCAGAAGAAATAAAAGGCAAAATGTACTGTAAATAGCATAATTCTTGGTCTCATTCAACTAAAAACTGTATTGTTTTTCAAGACAAGAATCAACAGCAAATTCGAAAAAAGGATTAAAATTCCTAGCCAAGGCAGAGAAGGTAATGGGAATTGACATTGACCCTTTTCCAGAAATCAAAGAAGCTACAGCCAATGTTGGCATACCAGATTTCTTGCTTAAAAGGTAGAGAAGTGCCTTTCCTTGAAAGAGTTAGATGAGGTCAACATGCAAGTGCATGTGGCTGGTCCAAATGTCTTTCAGAAAAGTGCATAGTTTTCACCAGTAAGTGGGCAGAGTTTTGTAGGCCAAAAGGATGATCTCAGTGAAGAGCTTACAAATGATGACTCACTTGAAGCAGCTATTATACAATGGATGTGTCCCAGATGCAGGTTGAGTTATAAATGGCTGAAGAGGCTCCCAGTTGATGAGAAATAATATTACAAAGATGTGCTGAGGGATCGTAGGCCAATCAATGCCCACAACAAGAGGGCGTATCCAAGGGGTCCTAACCAGCAGCCATTCTTGGAGAGGCCATTGGATGCCAGGAATTTGTCGAAAGGCAAGAGGCCATTGTATGAAACCAGGCCACCAAACTATTACAGAATGACCAGTAAGCCTATGAGTAAGCCTGAGCTTGGTTTAAAATAGGGAATTAAGACCAATGATTGGCCTTCAAAGACAAAAGCAGCAGTCCCTATAGCCGGCATAGTGGGTTCATGGGTACCAGGTGTACCAGATTGGTTTGTCATATAGAACAAACCTATGATGATACCAACCCAGGGGAAGGCCTTTGGAAGTAAGGAAAGAATGATTAACCCTCCTTTAGTGGCCCTAAACAATTGGGTTTTACTCAAAAATCCCAAGACAAAGGATCCAGACATGGTTCCTATCATTTCTAGATCTCAGAGGAGAAAAATCCAACAAAGGTTCACTCAATACCAGAGGGATCTTAAAGGAGCTAGTGAGGGCACCTTTTTAGTGCAATCAAGAGGTCAAATGGGAAAGGTTCGAAGCCTGTTCCCAAGCTCAACAGAAGCGCCAACAGAGAGAAACTGGCTAAGGTTCATACTGAACTAAGAACAAAAGAACAGTCAAGTTCGATAGGCCTCAAAAAGGCCTTAATGGAGAGTGATGAGGACAGTGAGACATCCGAGGAAACTGAACCAGGCCAAGAATAGGTATTGGTCGAAGAAGATATGTTTGAAGCTTTCATGGTTGAACAGTCAGTGTCTGTGTTCAAAACAAATCAACAACAGACTGCTGTCAGGGAGCCTGCTAGCTCAGAAGTTCCAGAATGTAGTATGGAGGATGCACCCTAGGCATCTGTTTAGGCTAACACAGAAGATGAGCGAATACAGCCAGTGGTGCAATTTGGCTTATTCTCTTCGATACCAATCAATATGGTATACGTATTGTCTCAGGAGTTTCAAGCAGAAGAAGGAGATCATGTGGGGCAAGAGGATGACCCTATAGAAGTTTCCAGTGAAGACTCAGAAGTCAGCATAGTTCAGAGGGAGTTTGAAGTAACCAGGTCTATGGGGGTTGAGGAAGAAAGTGAAGAGGTAAACATAGTTACTCTGTCATATCCCTTTGAATATCCTATATCATCGATGACTCAGCATGTTAAACCTCTGTACATTAAGGCATACTTCGATGGAATAGAAATAAACAGGGTACTAGTGGATAATGGGGCAATAGTAAATTTTCTTCATCATTCATCTTTGAAAAAGTTGGGCAAAAGGAATCCTTGGTTGATCTCAACAAGTACAACCATTGCTGGTTTTGCTGGGGACAAACAGATAGCCCAAGGCATATTACCTATTAATTTGAGTATGGGAACAAGGGATTGTATGACTACCTTTTTTTTTTGTCATAGATAGCAATGCCAAGTATAATACTTTGCTTGGTAGAGATTGGATCCACACCAACAAATGTGTGCCCTCCTCTTTACATCAGAAGATGATGGTAGCCCTGAGCAATGGAGAGACAAAGGAGATAGATGTAGACCCACAACCCTTCATTACTTGTGCAGATTTTGAAGAAGCAAAGTTGTATACCAAAGGGGTGGTTCCACTGAGCATACTGAGGAAGCCTGATGGAACAGCCAAAGTGATGGCTGATGAGAAGTTGGCACACCTGAAACACTTGGTACAAGAGAGTGCAGATGATGAGTATGACTACACTATCAAAGATACCAACAATGCTTGGTTGTAGGCAGGAGGATCAAGAAGCCAGACCTGTGGCTTTGGTAAAGTTCTTCACATTGGACATTAAGGCAATAGTCCAGAAGGTTCATAAGGAAGAAAGAGAAGCCATGATGATTGGCTGCTGCGAACATGAGTAATATGAGGCCAAACTATTGGCTTTAAGCAAGTATTGTGCATTGGACATTAAGACTAAAGTCCAGGAGATACAGAAAGAAGAGGTTCTATGGATAGACTTTATCTACAAAGAAGAAAACAAAGAGGCTGAGCCAGAAAAGGTTGTAATAGATCAGGGTGAGAGGGTTGTTTCGAAGCCAGCAGAAGTTGAAGGAGAGACGATGGTAAAAACTCAAATGCAAGATCCTTTAGAGGAAGTCAATCTAGGGGATACATCAGGGCAACAACCTACTTATATTAGTGCCTATTTGGATCCTATAGCTAGGAACTAGTTATTGGCCCTATTGAAAGAATATAAGGATTGTTTTGCTTGGTCTTACAATGGTTTTCCTGGATTGGATAGGTCATTAGTGGAACATAGACTTCCAGTTAAGCCAAATTTCAAACCATACAAGCAGAAGCCTTGGCGAATGAGTCTGGAGGTGATTCAAAAGGTGAGGGAGGAGATTGCTAGGCTTCTTAAGGAAAGCTTTATCAAAACAGCTAGGTATGTCGAATGGCGGTCCAACATAGTGCCCGTGATTAAGAAAAATGGCAAATTGAGGGTCTGTATTGACTTCAGGAATCTGAACTTGGCAACTCTAAAAGATGAGTACCCCATGCTTGTAGTGGATATGCTAGTAGACAATTTAGCATGACACAGGATCTTGCCAATGATGGATGGTCATTCTGGCTACAACCAGATATGCATAGTAGATGAGGATGTTCACAAGACAGCCTTTAGGTGTCGTGGGAACATTGGGACCTTTGAATGAGTTAAAATGCCATTTGGCTTAAAGAATGATGGAGCAACATATCAAAGAGCAATGAACAACATTTTCCATGATCTCATTGGAGGGTACTTGGAATGCTACATTAATAATATTGTGGTAAAATCTCAGTCTATGGAAGAGTATCTGGTCCATTTGACAGCAGCCTTTGAAAGAATGAAGAAATTCAAGCTAAAACTCAATCCACTCAAATATGCTTTTAGTGTGTCAGCTGGAAACTTCTTAGGGTATATGGTACATAAGAAGGGAATACAGATTGACCAGAATAAAGCTAAAGCCATCATTGAGGCCAAACCTCCATCAAGCAAGAAAGACTTGTAAAAGTTCCTTGGTCACATTAATTTTCTTTGAAGGTTTATTTCTAACACTGCTGGGAAAACTAAAGTTTTTTCTTCTCTTTTGAAGTTAAAAAATGAAGAAATTTTAGGTGGACAACAAAGCATCAAGATGCTTTTGAAGAATAAAAGACTATTTCGCCAAACCTCCAGTGCTGATGCCACCAAGAAAGGACAGACCTTTGAAGTTATACATTGCTGCAGCTGAAGAATCATTAAGAGTCTTTCTGGCTCAGGACAATGAAGAAGGCAAGGAGCAAGCAATATATTACCTTAGTAGGTTTTAAACTCTTGTGAATGTAAATCTCAACTATTGAAAAGCTGTGTTTAGCTTTATATTTTGCAGCAATAAAATTAAGATATTGCCTTTTGCCTACTACTGTCTTGGTAATTGCAACCACAGATTTGGTTAAACATATGTTATCTAGACCCATATTAAGAGGAAGAATAGGAAAATGGATTTTGGCTTTATCAGAGTTCCATTTGGAATATGTTTCTCAAAAGGCAGTGAAAGGACAGGTATTGGTCAATTTCTTGGCTGATCATCCATGCCAATTAGAGTGTCAAGGAACAATAGAGCTTGACACAGCAGATTTGGAACCATGGCAGATGTGGTTCGATAGATTAAAGGCTAATGGTTTGGTGGGGATTGGTGTTGTGATTAAAGCACCCCAAAGAGCAGTAACCACACATGGTTTCAGGATTAATGAAAACACTTGTTCCAATAATCAAGCTGAATACGAAGCCTTGATTATGGGCATGAGATACTCATTGGTTTACAGGCGCATGCAGTTGATATATTTGGAGATTCTCAATTGGTAATTAATCAGGTAAAAGGGACCTTTAAATGTCAAAATGCAAGGATGTTACTATACTATGTTACTGTTGTACATTTGCTTTCCCATTTCCAAGTGGCGGATATAACTTATATCCTAAGCTTCATGAATCACAAGGCTAATCATGTGGCCCATAAAGCATCAAATTTCAAAAGAAAGGATGGTAATATTCAGATAGATATGGGCCAAGCAACATATCAAAAGTTGATACCACCTTTAGCTGAACGAGGCTTATTGCTAGAAGCTAATTAGAATGACTTGGAATAGCAGGACTGGAAACATCCAATCATTCAGTATTTGACTGGCCCATCTTCAAAGGCCAATAGAAAGCTTAAACTATAGTCTATGCAGTACACAGTGTATTGGAATGGTCTTTACAAAAGAGGGGCAGATGGTCTCTTATTAGAGTTTTTGGGACCAAAGGAAGCATTGACTACCATGACTGAGGTGCATG
The DNA here is from genome assembly GCA_025200525.1 of Camellia lanceoleosa. Lineage (NCBI taxonomy): Eukaryota > Viridiplantae > Streptophyta > Magnoliopsida > Ericales > Theaceae > Camellia > Camellia lanceoleosa. Next base: position 84,898,939 of record CM045760.1, on the reverse strand, counting down.
AGGGCATTTGTGGTGCTCACTAGCCTGGAGTTAAAATGAGATGGCTACTTCGAAGGCACTCTTATTATTGGCCAACCATCTTTAAGGACTGCATAGAGTATGCAGAAGGTTGCTAAGAATTCCAAAAGCATGGTATGATAAGACATGTTCTAATAATTGATCTATATGCAATAGTGAAGCCTTAGCCATTTAGAGGATGTGCAATAGATATGATAGGGAAAATTTACCCACCTTCTTCGAAACAACACTGTTTTATTCTAGTAGCTACAGACTACTTTACAAAGTGGGTTGATGCTAAGCCTTATAAAACTGTGGATCAGGCAGAATTAATTGAGTTCATCAAGGAATTGATCCACAAGTTTAGTATTCCACAAACCATAACTATGGATAATGGAGTTGTGTTCGATGGAAAACTAGTAAAAGCTTTCGCAGCAGAGTTTAAAATTAGTCTTATTAATTTCATCCCTGATTATGTACAACCAAATGGCCAACAAAGTCATCGAAAAAATCCTTAAAAAAAGGGATACAGAAGGTTTTTGAGGACAATCCTAGAGATTGGCATAATTTACTATTAGATGTATTATGGGCTTATAGAATTTCTCAAAGATCAAGCACAGGAATTATCCCTTATGCCTTGGTATATGGGCATGATGCAGTATTACCTGTTGAGATCAATATAAATTCTTTAAGGGTCAAATGCCAGGATCACCTAAGCACTGATCAGTATCATCAAAGCATGTGTTTGGAATTAGAAAATGTAGATGAGGCAAGAATTTTGGCACTAAACAACATCCTTCTACAAAAGAGAAAAGCAGCCAAAAGCTATAATAAAAGGGTCTAACACCTTAACTCTGATGAATGGGACTTGGTTTGGAAAAAAATACTTCCAATAGGAATTAAAAGTCACAAATTTAGCAAGTGGTCACCTAATTGGGAGGGGCCATTCCAAGTCCATAGAGTCCTACCTGGGGGGGCTTACCATTTGAAGAACTTAAATGGATATATGTATCTCAAAAAAATTAATGGTAAGTATTTGAAGCATTATTACCCAACTGTGTGGGAAAACACAAGGAGTATAGAATCATCATATGAAGCATCAATAAGAAATAAGAATACACTTGGTTAAATAAGAAAATTTCATTTCATAATGAATCAAGTACATTCTGCCATAATTTGGCCCAAAATTCATTACAATGTCTCAACTGTTCCCTTATAATAAGTTCTCTACTCCTAAGGGCTGGGAACAGTTGAATTGCAGTGTTCATCTCCTGCCTGAGGTTGGATAGCCTTTGGTGAGAGGAATGTAGTGTCTGTGCATTATGTTCCAAGGTCAGGTTGACTGCTACTAGCTCCTTCTATAATTCTGCCTTCCTGTGTAGTAGTTAAGCCATGAGCTGTGTGGTAGAAGAGTGTTGTCCCTTCGGCATTGAAATTGCATAATGGACATAAGAGACAAACTCCTTGTCTTTTAGGAATTCTGTCTCTGCAACCTTGGCCAGTTGATGGATATTGACTTAGAATTTGATGGTTGCTACTGCCTGAGACAAGTGACCTCTGAAGGAGGCATTAGTCTGTTCAAAGAATTGGCAACATTTGAGGAACCCATTCTTGATTACTGGATTTTCTAAAGTTTCGAATGGAACCCTTGAGAAAGTCCTAATCAACTCCAAACCGACCTCCAAATCCACCAGAGGAAGAGGAATGGAGGATTCAGCAGTAGGAGAGCCTCCAATTATCTCCAAAAAAGAGTCAGCTAGATCCAAGGGCTCAGGCTCATCACCAGATGGAAGCATTAGTGTAGATATGCCAAATAAGCTTGCCAGTTGCGCTTTGAAGATGTCCATCTCTTCCTCTGATAAGGGAAGTGTGGAGGAGCTACTGGTAGAAGACAATGCTGAGGTGACTGGTAGAGGAGAAGAAGAGGAGTATGCCTCAGTAGCATCAATGGTCCTAGCCACCAATAGGTCCAAATAAGGAGGACTGGAGTAGGGCATCGAAGAAAGTGTTAGTAGGCTGCCAGTGCCATCCACAGAGTACTAACTTCTAGTCTAAAAAAGGAAGTAACAGACGTATTTTCAGAAGGCAAAGGGTTGGCTAGGACCTTAGGAGGTGTGGAGGCAGGCAAAGGTGAGGAAATGGTCACCAGGGGCTAATTAAGAAAGTTAACAAGATTAGGAGAAATGAAGGAAATGAATAGGGGCAAGTCAAGTTTGAAAAGCATCAAAAAAGAGGCCACAGGGAGTGTAGAGGCAATGATGGAGAATATCATTTGCAAAGGCTCTACACTCATTGGAAAATTGACATCTGCTTTCCCTTTTCCTTTCAGAGCCCTCTTCAAATCTGCAGAGCTCAAGAATGGTCCTTCAATGCTTGGTGGAAGAGAAGCAGAAGACAGTAGAGAAGATATAGGTAGGCTAACTACTGCTGCATATCAAAAGAAAAGAAGTATAAAAACAAAGCAGAAAGGGTAAATCAAAAATAGAAGTATTAACAAAAGCAAGAAGAGTTACCAGTAGTTGTGGTAGTGATAATTGGAAAGCTGCGATGGGTGTGATGTTCAGTGGCTTCGCTCTTCCTTGCAGCCTACTGTTGTGTTGCCTTGACAACAGCAACCTCTTCTTTTAAAATTTTCTACTGCGTCTTCTTTTCAGATCTTTGAAATACAAGGACCTCCTTGGCCTGTTCCTTTTCTACTGCCTTAGCAGCTGCTTCATGAACAGCATTTGTAGGAAGTTGGGTAGTAGGTGAAGGTGGCACCTTCTTTCTCTTCAAAGGGGCTTCTTCTTCTTCTGTTTCTGAAGGGACTTTAGGAGCCACCTCCACAAGCTTGAGTTTAATATGGGCCTTTCTTTTCTATTGCTTGCCCTTCAATGTGGCCAGAGTTTGCACCCTCTGAGACAAGGTCTCCTGCGAAGTCCCTATAACAATAAAATGAGCTCTAAGTAAAAGAACAATATAAAGGAAGGAAGAGAAAAGGAAGAGAAAGGACAGAATAGATATCCTTTTTTTGCAGCAGCCCCAGTGGTTCTAGGCGAAAGGATTACAGTGGGGGCAAGGGTAATAGTGATGCCAGCCTCTTTGGATTTGGCTTGCCTACCCTGGGATGACGGATCCAAATTCTGTAATAAATCCAGGGTAAGGATAGCAAGTTGCACCTCCATATTGATAGCCCACCATGTCTTGAACCTAGTTATGGCCCTGCTATAGCTAGTGAAAGGTATAAATTCAAAGCTAGAAAAATCACTTCTGAACTTGGATGTTACTCCATCTAGCCTGGATTTTGGTACCTTCAAGTCTTTGGTATCAAGGTTAGAGTTGGAGAAGCTGCAGAGTGGAACAAGAATCCCTTGGCTAAGCCTAAATTGTCTTGCGAATTGGGAAGGACAGTAGGCTTCATAGGTGCACTTGTAAGCTCGAGGGTTTAATGTGCCAATGAAGAGCTCCCTTGGCAACAGACCTGGAGTAGGTGGAATCAACATGTCTTTGTGAATAGACCTGAAGACCCACATGTCTTTGTGAATAGACCTGGAGTAGATGGAATCAACCAAAAAATCCCTCAACCATGCTGGCCCCACAACAGCATCGAAGGGGCAAAAAAATGAAGGTCGAACAACTAGTGGCAGTTGATGGGAGAAAGAAAAATAATAAACAAAACTAGATGGATATAAAGAAACTCTAGTGTATTTCTCTCCATAAGTGGTAGGGTCTTACACTAAAAATCTTAACCTACGAGAGTTGAGGTTAGTGAAATATGCATAAAGCCAAAGTTGGAGGATCCAAATTGGACCCCCTTGATTAGGCTCTAGAGGTTTCTCACAGAATTCAGAACAGACCCTGTATACATGGCCCAAAACATAGGGAGCCATGGCTATTCTTTTCCCTGAAGCCAGAGCCATGGTAAGGGGAACAAATTCAGGCATTATTCTTTGAGAGGAACTATAGAGAAGGAATTTACAAAACCAATAAAGAATGAAACAAAAGAACTCACGGTCGGTCACAGGACCTTCCTTTTTGTTCTCAGAGGTGACAAAGTCACTATAAGAAGAATTGCAAGAGGGAATAGAGAAAGAGACCTTGAGGTCTGGGTAGTGAGGGCCAGAAATGACACTAGCAGTGGAAAGCCCTAGAAGATGGCACATATCAAGAATGGTGGGGGCCATCATGCCACACCAGAATTGAAAGAAGTTGAATGCAGGTGTACACATCCTATTTTTGATTGTCCTTAAGACTTGGGTGCCTCACGTTGAACACTCAATGATGAATTATTATTCTGTACAATTGTTCAATTTCTTCAGCAAAAGGCTTCGGTTTTGAGTTTCAGAACTTAAAACCTTGCACCTCCTTTGGACCAAAACCTTTTTTTTTTCCTTCTAGCCTGACCACTCAAAGGCCTGCTGGCCAATAAGTGTCCCGTAGGCCAATTTTTATTGGCCGGCCGACCATCCCTTTCCATGGCCGGCTGGCCATGTTCAGCGCCATGCACATATTTTGCAGCCAACTATCCTCCCATGTGCATGCCTTGCACTAGTTGGCTCAATACAGATATTTCCGATAGGGGAACCTATTTTTCTATAAATAGATGATCACCCCTCATGGTTTTAGGTTAGAAAATTTTGCCAAGAGCCAAAGACTTGCCAAACACGCTTCTTCTCTCTCTTGCAATATGCATACACTATACATACACTTTCTAAACCAAAAATTTGAGATTTTTTGCCAAGATTATTAAACCCAAATTTTAGCCTTTGAGAGGATTCAACTTGTGGTTTGTGAACAAAAGAGTATTGTAGACGTCCCCGAACGCCCCGGGAGGGTTAAGTCCCGTTCCATTCATATTGGGGTCACTACAGTTCAAGGACTCAAATGTCACGGTTCTTAATCTTGAACCAAAGAGTCCAAATCCGGCAAATCGTTTTGAGAAAACTGATTTTTGAAAGAAGTGCCAAACATGGACTGCTTTGCCAGATACAGAGTCGCCACCTAAATGTTTTTTAATGGGAAATTTAGGAAACCCTGACTCGGTGCCAAAGGCCACGTGTCCGTCATCACCAAAGTTGCCTCGGCTAAGGAACTTAGGTACGATTGGGGAAGGTCACTTCGTGAGCACCCCCGCTCGCCCGGTCAAAGACCGGCCTCTACTAATCATGATATCTGTTTTTGAAAACATTGTGAGTTCTTATTCCGGTTATTAGTCTAGGTTACTATGTGATGCTCGCAGCAAACAAGTATAGACTGAGTCGCCTAAATTGGAACAAAACACTTCATGTTTGTTTTTGAAAATGGTTTGATGGTGCTACCCGCAGGTAGGCTAAGACGTGGATTTGCCACCCTCGGGTGGGCTTAGAAAAACATGATTTTGCCATTATCTAGTGGGCTTAAAACAAATATTTGATGAATTGTCCAATCCAAGTAACTCAACCTCCACCCACAGGCATTCAAGGCAGTTATATCACATAAGCACATAGCCTCATGGTAAGCATGCTATCCATGGCAACACTCACACGCATGCAAGGATGCTAAAGCATAAAACTCACCAAGTACTCCAAGCCAAAATAGAAGCTCGTTAGAAATCATGCATGATCCTAAATATACAGGATTGCCTAATGCAACACATGCAAAAATGCAACTATAGCAGGCTCTGCTATCCTAAACATGGCATATGGAATGCTACAACTAACACGTATTCAATTTGAAATTGAAATACAAATGCAGTTTGTATGATGCTTGAGCCCGTCAAGTGCAAAACAGATGAATGATGCAAACATGCTGTCATACTGTATGCTAATTGAAACATGCCCTAATCTAACCATCATAAGCAGGTAAATAAAAAGAAAGAAAGACGTGGGGTTGGAAGACATACATCACACTCACCCACACTTATTACAATTATGCTCGCATGAGGGTGCGAATAAATATCTGACCGAATAAAAGAATATTACAGTCCGAATAATATACAAATAATGTACAAATTCTTGATTAATTAACAAATTAACTAAGAAAAACTGTAAACTGGCATGCAAGCCAAGGATTACTTTGACTCCGCTCTGGATAATGAAATAATGCATGTTTGGGCTGCTTTGCGCAGAAATCCACTGGGATGCTCCAATTAGCCTCTGTTTGCAATGTTTCTCGAAATGCGTGCCAGACTCCGGAAAATTGCTGATTCTTCATTTTACTGCAACACAGAGCAAGAAAGGAGCATAGCAATGTATTGCACAAATATATGCATGCCTCGATCCTCGGGCCACCAATCACGCATATCGATGCATGATGGCCGAGGAGCCGAATTGCACAACTTAATATAGGGCAAATGCATATGAATGCTACAACAAAACCGAACTCCATCATGGATAATCCGGAGTGTCGGTGACTTGGGAATTGAGACCCGTTTCGTCGCTCGGAGTACGAAACGTGCCTCGTTTCCCGTGCCCGGGCTAACTCCTGTCCCGAACATGATGCAATATGCATGATATGCATGAAATGCAACTAATATGCAATCCTAACATACACAATGCTATGGAATGGCATACACGCTAAACGAGGTAATACACAACCGGGCATAGACAATGCTATGGATGAAATGGCATACGCAATGCAATAATGGGCTTACACCAATAAGAGAGAGCCTCAGCCACACTCACATAGGAGGCCATAATGAGAACAGGACAACTCGAAATGCGTGCACGCGTGCACGCAAACCGAGGACCGGCCCTCAGGCACCGAAATGCCACTCTAATGAGACATGGCAAAGACATGGAATATGGTATGCTAACATGAAAAAATCAGTGGCAAAACGAGGGGCAAAACAGCCCCGAAACGAGGCGAAATGACACCCGATGCATGGAATCTCTCCCGAAATGCAAAACTAGGTACATGTAATGGCCTACAGCTATACTGAATATGCATAATCTGGACATGGAGTGAAAAATAAGAAGCAAGGAAGCCCAAAAATAAGCATCTTTACAGAACAAAACATGGCCAATCAGTAAGCACAAGTAGGGCTAAAATGGCATACAAAAATGGCTCCGCAAGGGAGGCAATGAAACAAGTGGTAGATGCAAATCCCAAACAGGAAAATACCCTTATAAAACACTGAATAGGGACCAAAAATATGAACATTTACAGTAGATGAAAAGTCCCAAATCAGTATACAAACATGCTCAAAATGCAATGCAAGATATAGGCCAACAAAGGGGTATAACATGAAGTATACAAAAAACTCCTCAAACAGCCAAAGACCCTTAATAAAACATGCCAATAAGGTCAAAATATGGCCACTTTCAGTTCTGATCATGGCCTAAAAATAGAAGCAAGGTGACCTAACAAAGCATGCAAAAATAGGGACCAAAGAGGGGTGATGAAGCAAGTGATACATGGAGGTCCCAAAAAAGGTTGAGCCCTTCTTCAATGTTGAAGAGGGGCTCAAAAATACCCAACTCACAGTTTATATCATGCTCAAAAACAGATCACACATAGGCTAGAAATACCATGCAAAATAATGGCATACAAGAGGGTATTGAAGCAAGTACCAAATGGGGGGCTCAAACAGGGTTGATCCCTTAAACAAACATGAAGAATGGCTCAGAAAAATGGCCCTTTCAGTTAGGGTCGGAGCCCAAAACAGCAAGCAAATAGGCTAGAAGAATGGTACAAAAATGTGCTACAAAAGAGGGAAAGATGAACTTACCCTTGAAGACCACACTTTTGCTCCCTTTTGGACCAAGGAATGTTGCTTCCTAGCTGCTGGAAAGCTCCCCAAGCTGCTGGAAATGGAGTGGTGGTGGTGATGCTTGGTAGTAGTGAAGAAATGGAGCCAAAACTTGAGAAAATGAGAGAGAAATGGAGAGATATGTATGTGTATGCTCAAAGCAAGTTTTCCAACCCTTGAGATAGAGAGGGAGCTGCTGTATGTATGCAAGGATGGAGGAGAAAGGGAGGGAAAATGTGTAGGGCTTTGGGATTAAGTTCTCCTCTCTACAAAAAGTCCCCCAAAATCAGATATTTTGGGGGGAAAAGCTATACAGCTGCAATGCACACATCCCAAGGATTATGGCCGGCCTGCTATTTTTGTTGTAGGTGGCCGGTCGGCCAACCCCTATGGCCGGCCGGCCGAGGGGCAAAATGGTCCAAAATAATTTCTGGCCGGCCACCAGATATTGGTGTCCTCCCAGGTCTCCTCAACACAACCCTGTGGTTCAAAATTGGCAACTCTAAAACAGGAGAGAGAATAGGCCACTTTTAGAAGGGGTTCAAAAGGTTCAAGTTGAGTTACTGGCCGGCCATGTGATATTAGGGTCCTCCCATGTGTGTACAACACAAATATGTGGTTTGGGCTTGAAGAAAATGCTCCTAGGGTGGTCAACATTGGCTTGGAAGTGAGAAAAACGGGCGTCGGAGGGCGCCGGAGGAGCATAATTGATTGCTGAGACAATTGCTGGCCTCCTACCCTTCAGTGACCTTCCTGGTGATAAAACAGAGGTACCTGCCAAAAATGAATGAAAACCGATGCAAAACGAATGCTCGGGGGCCAAAACACGCAGTTCGGGGTCCCAAAAATAGGCTGTTAAGCACCGAAAGTGGCATCCGGCCACGAAGTGGGTCTCTCGGACCCCAGTGTCCCTCAAAAGGGAGTAAATAAGATGTATGCCAAAAAATGGAGAAATCGGAGATGGTTAGACGGTCCCGAACTGAGGCACACGGCCTGACGGCTCCGAAAACCGGGAACCGGGCTTCGAAATGGGCAAAATGGCCTACGGTTACGAAATGTAGCCCACGGCCACTGAGAGATGGTCTACGAAACCTCTCCCACCCTTTGGGAAGAGAAACAGAGAAAACCGAGCTTGGTTCACAAACCGAGGCAAGGCACAGAAAAGCCTGGAGGTTCGGAGGTAGGGCTCACGGCCGAGACTCTGAAACCTCTGAGCGAGCACGATATGCAACATCACCAAGCGCTCAATCGGTGACGTCTGAGTCTTAAGGTCGGTCAAAAATGGGGTGTCTACAGTTGCCCCTCTTTGACAGAACTCGGAAGTCACAAGTGACAGGAGTGAATGTCAAAGCCCAGAGACGACCCATTTTTGACAAGGCCGAAGACTTAGACAATCATACAAGATAGACAAAGATGTGCCCGCAGGCAGGGGCAAAATGCAAATGATATGCGGGAAGATTTTGATAATTGGACTTATATGCTACGCGAAGCCGGTTTGATAATTGGACTTATACGCTACGCGAAGCCGGTTCGAAAATTGGACTTATACGCTACGCGAAGTCGGTTTGAAAATTGGACTTATACGCTACGCAAAGTCGGTTTGAAGATTGGACTTATACGCTAAGCGAAGCCGGTTTGAAGATTGGACTTATACGCACGCTACGCGAAGCCGGTTTGAAGATTGGGGAATCGTGCAATGCACTGTAATGTAGTGGCTAAAATGCAATGTGATAGCTACGAAAAGGGAGGTACCTTACAGGGGCAATTGGCAATGACTTACCTCGGCAATGTCCTACCTTATGCTGATGTGAGAATCTTCCGCTTCTTCTTGGTTGAACCACCGGTACTACTTTTCTCCCTAACTATGGTCGCAGCTTTCCCTATTCTCCAACAGGGTGACAGACTAGGTTGATTTAGTATCCAGAATCGAGGCGCATACACATGCTATCTCAATCTATGGGGCTGCCATACAGATTTCAAGTCGAGGATATACCCCTGGGTATTTAAACCAGACTTTAGTCTCGGAAATCCCGAACCTTTGCGTTCTAGGCATAAGCCATTCGAACTCTAGTTTCCACCGTCTTAGTTGGTCTCCTAGGAACTCACCGCAAACATAGGCATGTGGCTATACCAGACCACTGGAAGTCGTTCGGGCATGACAAACACCAAATGAATTGCACCTTTAGAGGATTTTAGGTCTCCTAGACCAGGCAATAAAATAGATATGATGAAATAGATGTGATAGATGTGATGCAATAGATAATAGATGCGATGCAACAGAGAGTATAATAGATGCAAAATGGTGACATACTCCAACCGCGCTGGACTCGTGAGAGGAGAGAGAACAAAGAAAACCAATCAGGCGCGTTCCACGCAACCTAAGATAAATTCCAGACACGCTGAAAATCGTGTGAGGAAGGGGACACACAAAACACGCTGATAATCGTGAGAGGAGGTCCAAAAACAGCCCGCCCAGCGCGTCTACAACGCAACCTGGGATAAATTCCAAACACGCTGAAATCGTGTGACGAAAAGAACACTCTAACCACGCTGAAATCGTGAGAAGAGGTCCAAAACAGCACCTTGGTAGCGTCTACAACGCAACCTGGGATAAATTCCAAACACGCTGAAATCGTGTGAGGAAAAGAACACTCTAACCACGCTGAAATCGTGAGAAGAGGTCCAAAAACAACCACCCAGGTGCGTACACAACGCAACCTGAGATAGATTCCAAACACGCTGAAATCGCGTAAGGAACAAGACACTCAAACCACGCTGAAATCGTGAGAGGAGGTCCAAAAACAACCGCCCAGGTGCATACACAACACAACCTGAGATAAAATCCAAACACGCTGAAATCGCGTAAGGAACGGGACACTCAAACCACGCTGAAATCGTGAGAGGAGGTCCAAAAATAACCGCCCAGGTGCATACACAACACAACCTGAGATAAAATCCAAACACGCTGAAATCACGTAAGGAACGGGACACTCAAACCACGCTGAAATCGTGAAAAGAAGTCAAAACAACCGCCCAGGTGCGTACACAACGCAACCTGAGATAGATTCCAAACACGCTGAAATCGCGTAAGGAACGGGACACTCAAACCACACTGAAATCGTGAGAGGAGGTCCAAAAACAACCGCCCAGGTGCATACACAACACAACCTGAGATAAAATCCAAACACGTTGAAATCGCATAAGGAACGGGACACTTAAACCACGCTGAAATCGTGAAAAGAGGTCAAAACAACCGCCCAGGTGCGTACACAACGCAACCTGAGATAGATTCCAAACACGCTGAAATCGCGTAAGGAACGGGACACTCAAACCACGCTAAAATCGTGAAAAGAGATCAAAACAACCGCCCAGGTGCATACACAACGCAACCTGAGATAGAATCCAAGCACGCTGAAATCGCGTAAGGAACGGGACACTCAAACCACGCTGAAATCGTGAGAGGAGGTCCAAAAAACAACCGCTCAGGTGCGTACACAACACAACCTAAGATAAAATCCAAACACGTTGAAATCGCGTAAGGAAAGAACCAAACTCTAACCACGCTGAAATCGTGAAAAGAGGTCAAACAACTCGGGAGTGTGTTCCACACAACCTAAGTTAAGTCCCGGGGACAACGATCCTAAATGCTGCTCAGCATAAAAGGATAAACAATAAGAGATAACACAAGATGCAAATAAATGCAATAAGTGCGATGAAACGCGTGTACAATGCAAGACTTGGCACACAGCTTACGACATAGCATTCCATTCATTTGGCACACAGCTCACAACACGACACTCTGTTCGTTAGGCGCGCAACTCGCAACACAAAATTCTGTTCAATCTGGGCACACAACTCTTTTGGGGCACACAGCGCATTTCGGGCACGCAGCTCATCTTGGGCACACAGCGCATCTTGGGCACGCAGCAGATCTCGGGCAGACAGCGCATTCTTCAGGCACACAGCTCATTTGGGCACATAGTTCATATTAGATAGAGATAACATCTGTTGCTGCTTTAATTGCCATTCTGACTTGAAGCAGGCTTACACTTGGGATAGAGGCACGCTCATTCTTCGGAACACTGACAAGGTCTGAAAAGGTATATCCGGAATACAATCACAGAATTTTCTGAAGTTGAAGCAAACTCAGATGCTTTCATTTTCCCTCTTTTCTTTTGCTTTGCAGTCCGGAACCCATGTAGCTTCAGATAGGTTCTGTTCCACTGTTCTCATATGACCTGGGTTGAACCCTGTTGTTTTATGAAAGAACAAATTCTATTTTGCACAAATGTGGAGAACAGCACGGCACTCGGAGCACAAAACGATTTTATTTTTGAAATTGAGAGATGAGTTTTCGACCAAGTATTGAGCCTACGACTAAACACAGCAAAATGACTCGACACGGAAATAAAAGGCACACAACCTAGACACATCGAGTAACACTTGAAACGACTCAAAACAAGAATCGAGATAAAAAAGACACGACACTCAGACGTGCACAGGGAGCCTGTTTCACCGGGTAGTGTTTCCCACCCTTTCTCATTTGTGGTTCTCACATCACTCGGCCCTCAAGCTCTGTTTTTTTTTTTTTTGTTTTGAAAAAGCCCTTTTCTCACTTTTTCTCTCATCGCACATCTCTCTATTCTTCAATCTCTCATTTTTCAATCCCTCCCCTGGGTGGTTGATGGATAAACAGCAAGTTGAAGGCTCTCGCCTCTAGCACTCAGCTAGATTCTTCCTTCTTCCGCTCACAGCTAGTGAATTCCTCCCACAGAGGGGTTGCGCTACAACTGGGTGCGTAGCAAATCTGCAGCTAGCATCAGTTGATGATGCTTTGCTGGGGAGTTTGGACGTGATAAGATCTGTCCAGATGATGGAGTGGAATATCTTGCCTCATTCCAGTTCGTGCTTCACACTTGGCTCGACACCTCGTTGCTTGGAGGATACGAGAGCTTTCAGTCCTTTGTCGTTAACTTCAATTGCGCCCTTCTTGGTAGGTAGAGTGCCCTTCTTGGCGAGTAGGGTGCCCTTTCTGGCGAGTATGTTGACAATGGGGAAAAGACAGAACACCTGACTCAACTGTGCCCCTAGTTCATTATTTTGACCATTTTTTGTTTTTTGCTTTCCACTAAAACAGTTTTGACCAAAATGAGAGTTAGATCAACATGCTTGTTCGATTTTTGATTTAAAATCATGCAAGTTAGGCTATGAGCACCGAAAATTTTCCATTTTTTTGGGTCCATGAAAAGGGTCCAGTTTTGGAAAAGATAGAATGATTTTCGAGAACATAGTCAACCTCAGTAAAAATTCTCAAAAGTTGTTTTTGCAATTGGCCACTGCTCAACGAGCATAGAACCCACTCTCAAGATGCACAACCTCAGATCCGAAGGAAAATTGCCCCTTGCTTGAAGAAAGTTGCACGGCAACGGAAAGTTGCCCCTTGTTTGAGCAACCAACATGGCGCATTGAATGGCAACGGAAAGTTGCCCCTTGTTTGACTGGCGCCGCAGCACACTGAATGGCAACGGAAAGTTGCCCCTTGTTTGGATAGCACCGCGGCGCATTGTAGTCAGTCCTTAGAGTGACGAACACAACCAAACTCTCGGATACAGTGAAGACAAAGATGACCAGAACCATCGCATGGACATAATCAAATTGAAGTGTTTTACGACTGGACTTCAGAATGAAGTTGCCTACGTATCCCAAAGATGGGAATCAAGCCTTACGTAGTTCGGGGTTAAGGTACACTCGGGTATTTAACCTCTCCTTTTTATGCTCTAATTTTTGCCAAGGCGCCTGTTGCAGGTTGTCAACCTTGCGATCTTTGTTTTTCTTTTCTTTTCATTCTTTTCTTTTCTTTTTCATTTCTTTTCTTCTTCTTTTTTTTCTCTTTTTCTCTTTTTTTTTTTTTGTATTTTTCTCTCTTTTTTTTTTCTTTTTGCATTTTTTGTATATATATTTTTTGTCTTGCTCTAACTTTTGCTTGGGTCGCCCTTTCGGGTTTTCGGCCCAGCGAGCCTCTCAAAGGGTAAAAGTGTAGCTGGTCCATGCCAAATGGTTTTGAGATCCTGAAGTCATCTGAATCCCGGAAAATGATCACGATTGATTGATTCATAGAAGGATCCATCTTCGGCTCTTCGAGCATATCGGACATTTTTGCCCCTAGTTCGAGGGGTGCTTCTGATTTAGCTTTGCAAGCTTCTTCTGATGAGGTCTGATCTTCTTGATCTGACTTTGGTGCCTTTTGTTCGAGGGCTGCTTCAAATCTGGCCACACAGGCCTTACATCGTGGTCGACCGTTGAACATTCTGAATGCCAATTCAAGGTTTGAAAGGAAAGGGGGGTCGAGTCTCAAGGCTGAGAGCGATCCTAAGTGCACAATCTCAAGAGCGATTCCACACATGTCTTTGCAGGACCACGCAAAACATTTTTTGAAAGTTTTTAAGAAAGCGACAAATCATTCGCGCTGAAGACAGTATAGGACCAATCTGGATCAAAGCTAGGGTCCTTCTCAGTACTCACACTAACAAGCATGATTTCATTCATTAAGGGCTTAGCACGCCTCTCTTTCTCTCAATTTGGTCAAAGTTTTGCAAATCCCGAGGAATTCCTTCTTCTTTGTTTTCACCGCAGTGTTCAAAAAGGTTTTGAAAAACTTAGGTCAATACAATGACTTCAAGGCACAAGAGCGCAGGTGGAATGTACTGCTATTTCATTCAAATCCCGGCACAACTAGCACACGGCAGAAGCAAATGCGAGAGCGTGGAAATCACTGCTGTTTCATTCAAAATCTGATGGCATAGTTGGCTCCCTGGCAGAAACAGACTCAAGACAAAATGAAAAGACAAATGCGAAACAAAATGGTGACGCCTGAGGTAACACCTACCCTGGAATCACCCGACTCTAACAAAACAGACAGACCCAACTGACCCAGTATGAAAAGACTAACTTTGTACAAGAAAGACTGACTCAACACAACAAGACTGACTCAATACCCAAGTCAAAAAGCACAAAAACTGGTATTTGCATATTGCTCAGAGCAGTGCATGCCATTCCTACGTCTGGAGTTGATCGAGCGCCGCCTGCAGGTGGTTCATCCCCCGTTCACATAACATTATCCCCCAAGTTCACTGACCCAGTGCCGATAGACTTTGCTGAGCTCGGCGAGAGGATGACCCCGTTGTCAAATAGATCCTGTACTTTATGGCGAAGACGGAAGCAGTCGTTGGTAATATGGCCAGTTTGCTGATGGTATGCGCAGTACTGGGTAGCATCATGTGTAGCCGGAAGAGGGTTCGGGAGAGGCCGAGGCTCAAGGGGTTTGAGATGGCCTTGTCCAACAAGGATTTGGAAAGCTTTGGATAAAGGCAGGTGGAGGGCATGGAAGACCCTCTGACCTCGGGGTTGGTACTTCTGGGTTTGTGGATTTTTGCTGGGCGCACCAGCAAAGGGATTGGCAGGTGCTGGCCTGGTTTGCTGATCTCTTCTGAGTGGAGGATTGTAGCTGAAAGGAACGTTTTTGATACAACGACCCTTCTCCCGGCTTGCCCCTTGATTCAAACTGCCCCCGACTTGAGTGGCGAAAATGCCGTCCACAGTTTTTGCAACAATTGCGAGCACTTGCTCTTTGTTCAGTCCCTCGGCTTTCAAAGCCTCAACAGCCAATAGAAGATGCTCATGGGGATCTATGCCCGTCCCCGCCTTGTTCTTTCCACTTGCTTCCACTTTGCCAAGGGATTGGCCTTCCTCAAATGCAGCCCGTCCCAAGACTGAGGAGTCTTTTGACATGAAATCCCTGGTATGTGATGTGGCTAATGACGGAGCCAATGTCCCAAAGGCCAAATCTGTCACAGTCCTTTGGAGATCTTCGATCATTCTCTTTAGCTCAGAAGTAGTAGGCTCACGGGCTTGGGATGATTGGGGTCCAGGTGCATCCATCATGCATAAGTCCATGTTTTCTGGAATGAACGCCTCAGGCTTGGGTAGATGGGTTGGGGTGATGTATATGCTGGGGTTGTAGCCGGATGGCATTGTATGGATTAAATTGAGATGTGGGGGTGACAGGTTTGTGGTGGCCTGAGGTCCCTTTGGTGGAGCTATGATCTCTTCGTCAATAAGGTCCTGAATCTTATGACGGAGGCAGATGCAATGGTTTGTATCATGACCGTACTGTTGATGGTAGGTACAGTGTTTAGTTGGGTCATATCTAAGTAGAAGAGGACTTGGAAGGGGTTGAGGTTCTAGGAGCTCTAGGTATCCTTTTTCCCTCAGCATTTGCAAAGCTTGAGAAAGACTCATGTACAGAGGATGGAAATTTCGGGCTTGGTGCCGAGTTGAAGTGGTTGGTCTTTGGCTATTGAGGGAAGTGGTGATAGTGTCTACTTCTGAGCGTTTCACAGTGGTGTTACCATCAGTAGTAGCATTGGGACTATGAATAGCATCCTTCTTTAAAGCCTCATTATCTTCCACAAACATCCCCTGTTGGATGGCCTCATTGATTTGAACCCCAATGTCATGGAGGTCCTTAAATTTGAATATCATATGCTGCAATGTTTCGGCTTGCCTAACCATGTCTTGTTGCAGCGAATCCAATGAGTGCTGGAAATGGATCAGCAAATCCTTCAAATTTGTCGAAGGCTGCGCCATGATAGATGTAGATGCTAGCGTTCTGACCAAGGTGATATGACTGGTGACTGGCGGATCAGATGAACTGGTGAACCCTGACTGGCTTTTCTTTGCCTTGCCTCAGCGAAAGAACACTAGTTGCCCTTAAATTGAATCTCTGACCTAACAAAGTCTATCAGCACTAGCCCAATGTACTCGGGGGATATCGGAGCCTTTCGAAGCTATGATTCCAGGACTACCTAGCAAAAAGGGAAAACAGACAGCATGTCAGCCTGATTTCGCCAGAACAGATACGAACAAAGCTGAATGAGTGTGCTCTCTACTAAATTCTGCCCAGAATTCTGCCTCAAATCTGATACCCTCGGGTAAAACTGATTCCCCAAATACTAATGCCCTCAGGCTTGATACCCAATATACTGAACTGGTGCCCGCAGGCCTGGTGCCCAAACTTGTAAACTGATACAAGCATTCCTGTAGAGACACACTCTAAAAGCACATAGCAGATAAGTGAGAGCCAAAACACCCCTATGTTGGGGTAGGGTTTCCCTGTCCTATTTTGTCAGGAGCTAGGATTTCACTACGCACGCAGCGGTTTCAAACAACCTATAAACGGGTAAGCAACCTATCCTAGTTTGGAATGGTCACTATGGATCCGAATATGCACTAGGTCAAATGGTCGAAAAGGGTGCGCCGGTAAAACCGGGGTTTGTGTTCCCATGCTGTCAGAGCCTAGAGCCGATCAGCCTTATGGTCATGCCTTGACAAGACAAGCCTCTGGCAAATCGTTCGGGAATGGCATATGGCAAACACGGTGTCCTAGGCGCACCAATGCAAATGCAATGCAAAGAAACACACAAGTGTAATCAAAACCAGATATCATGAGTTTGAGTCAAGTTCTCTAAATCCCCAGCAGAGTCGCCAGAAACTGTAGACGTCCCCGAACGCCCCGGGAGGGTTAAGTCCCGTTCCGTTCATATTGGGGTCACTACAGTTCAAGGACTCAAATGTCACGGTTCTTAATCTTGAACCAAAGAGTCCAAATCCGGCAAATCGTTTTGAGAAAACTGATTTTTGAAAGAAGTGCCAAACATGGACTTTGCGGATCTGAGTCGCCACCTAAATGTTTTTTAATGGGAAATTTAGGAAACCCTGACTCGGTGCCAAAGGCCACGTGTCCGTCATCACCAAAGTTGCCTCGGCTCGGGAACTTAGGTACGATTGGGGAAGGTCACTTCATGAGCACCCCCGCTCGCCCGGTCAAAGACCGGCCTCTACTAATCATGATATCTGTTTTTGAAAACATTGTGAGTTCTTATTCCGGTTATTAGCCTAGGTTACTATGTGATGCTCACAGCAAACAAGTATAGACTGAGTCGCCTGAATTGGAACAAAACACTTCATGTTTGTTTTTGAAAATGGTTTGATGGTGCTACCCACAGGTAGGCTAAGACGTGGATTTGCCACCCTCGGGTGGGCTTAGAAAAACATGATTTTGCCACTATCTAGTGGGCTTAAAACAAATATTTGATGAATTGTCCAATCCAAGTAACTCAACCTCCACCCACAGGCATTCAAGGCAGTTATATCACATAAGCACGTAGCCTCATGGTAAGCATGCTATCCATGGCAACACTCACAAGCATGCAAGGATGCTAAAGCATAAAACTCACCGAGTACTCCAAGCCAAAATAGAAGCTCGTTAGAAATCATGCATGATCCTAAATATACAGGATTGCCTAATGCAACACATGCAAAAATGCAACTATAGCAGGCTCGGCTATCCTAAACATGGCATATGGAATGCTACAACTAACACTTATTCAATTTGGAATTGAAATACAAATGCAGTTTGTATGATGCGCCGAGCCCGGTGCGTGCAAAATAGATGAATGATGCAAACATGCTGTCATACTGTATGCTAATTGAAACATGCCCTAATCTAACCATCATAAGCAGGTAAATAAAAGGGAAGAAAGACGTGGGGTTGGAAGACATACATCACACTCACCCACACTTATTATAATTATGCCATCGCGCAGAGGGTCCGAATAAATATACAGCCCCGAATAAAAGAATATTACAGTCCAAATAATATACAAATAATGTACAAATTCTTGATTAATTAACAAATTAACTAAGAAAAACTGTAAACTGGCATGCAAGTCAGGGACTGCCTTGACTCCGCTCTGGATAATGAAATAATGCATGTTTGGGCTGCTTTGCGCGGAAATCCACTGGGATGCTCCAATTAGCCTCTGTTTGCAATGTTTCTCAAAATGCGTGCCAGACTCTGGAAAATTGCTGATTCTTCATTTTGCTGCAACAGAGAGCAGGAAAGGAGCACAGCAATGTATTTCACAAATATATGCATGCCTCGATCCTCGGGCCACCAATCACGCATATCGATGCGTGATGGCCGAGGAGCCGAATTGCACAACTTAATATAGGGCGAATGCATATGAATGCTACAACAAAACCTAACTCCATCATGGATAATCCGGAGTGTCGGTGACTTGGGAATTGAGACCCGTTCCGTCGCTCGGAGTACGAAATGTGCCTCGTTTCCCGTGCCCGGGCAAACTCCTATCCCGAACATGATGCAATATGCATGATATGCATGAAATGCAGCTAATATGCAATCCTAACATACACAATGCTATGGAATGGCATACACGCTAAACGAGGTAATACACAACCGGGCATAGACAATGCTATGGATGAAATGGCATACGCAATGCAATAATGGGCTTACACCAATAAGAGAGAGCCTCAGCCACACTCACATAGGAGGCCATAATGAGAACAGGACAACTCGAAATGCGTGCACGCAAACCGAGGACCGACCCTCAGGCACCGAAATGCCACTCTAATGAGACATGGCAAAGACATGAAATATGGTATGCTAACATGAAAAAATCAGTGGCAAAACGAGGGGAAAAACAGCCCCGAAACGAGGCGAAATGACACCCGATGCACGGAATCTCTCTCGAAATGCAAAACTAGGTACATGAAATGGCCTACAGCTATACTGAACATGCATAATCTGGACATGGAGTGAAAAATAAGAAGCAAGGCAGCCCCAAAATAAGCATCTTTACAGTACAAAACATGGCCAATCAGTAAGCACAAGTAGGGCTAAAATGGCATACAAAAATGGCTCCGCAAGGGAGGCAATGAAGCAAGTGGTAGATGCAAAGCCCAAACAGGAAAATACCCTTATACAACACTGAATAAGGACCAAAAATATGAACATTTACAGTAGATGACAAGTCCCAAATCAGTATACAAACATGCTCAAAATGCAATGCAAGATATAGGCCAACAAAGGGGTATAACATGAAGTATACAAAACACTCCTCAAACAGCCAAAGACCCTTAATGAAACATTCCAATAAGGTCAAAATATGGCCACTTTCAGTTCTGATCATGGCCTAAAAACAGAAGCAAGGTGACCTAACAAAGCATGCAAAAATAGGGACCAAAGAGGGGTGATGAAGCAAGTGATACATGGAGGTCCCAAACAAGGTTGAGCCCTTCTTAAATGTTGAAGAGGGGCTCAAAACTACCCAACTCACAGTTTATATCATGCTCAAAAACAGATCACACATAGGCTAGAAATACCATGCAAAATAATGGCATACAAGAGGGTATTGAAGCAAGTACCAAATGGGGGGCTCAAACAGGGTTGATCCCTTAAAAAAACATGAATAATGGCTCAAAAAAATGGCCCTTTCAGTTAGGGTCGGAGCCCAAAACAGCAAGCAAATAGGCTAGAAGAATGGTGCAAAAATGTGCTACAAAAGAGGGAAAGATGAACTTACCCTTGAAGACCACACTTTTGCTCCCTTTTGGACCAAGGAATGTTGCTTCCTAGCTGCTGGAAAGCTCCCCAAGCTGCTGGAAATGGAGTGGTGGTGGTGATGCTTGGTAGTAGTGAAGAAATGGAGCCAAAACTTGAGAAAATGAGAGAGAAATGGAGAGATATGTATGTGTATGCTCAAAGCAAGTTTTCCAACCCTTGAGATAGAGAGGAGTCTTTGTATGTATGCAAGGATGGAGGAGAAAGGGAGGGAAAATGTGTAGGGCTTTGGGATTAAGTTCCCCTCTCTACAAAAAG
Organism: Camellia lanceoleosa; assembly: GCA_025200525.1. Taxonomy (NCBI): domain Eukaryota; kingdom Viridiplantae; phylum Streptophyta; class Magnoliopsida; order Ericales; family Theaceae; genus Camellia; species Camellia lanceoleosa. The sequence goes on along the minus strand of CM045760.1, from coordinate 84,878,492 downwards.
TCCCCCAAAATCAGATATTTTGGGGGGAAAAGCTATACAGCTGCAATGCACACATCCCAAGGATTATGGCCGGCCTGCTATTTTTGTTGTAGGTGGCCGGTCAGCCAACCCCTATGGCCGGCCGGCCAAGGGCAAAATGGTCCAAAATAATTTTTGGCCGGCCACCAAATATTGGTGTCCTCCCAGGTCTCCTCAACACAACCCTGTGGTTCAAAATTGGCAACTCTAAAACAAGAGAGAGAATAGGCCACTTTTAGAAGGGGTTCAAAAGGTTCAAGTTGAGTTACTGGCCGGCCATGTGATATTAGGGTCCTCCCATGTGTGTACAACACAAATATGTGGTTTGGGCTTGAAGAAAATGCTCATAGGGTGGTCAACATTGGCTTGGAAGTGAGAAAAACGGGCGTCGGAGGGCGCCGGGGGAGCATAACTGATTGCTGAGACAATTGCTGGCCTCCTACCCTTCAGTGACCTTCCTGGTGATAAAACAGAGGTACCTGCCAAAAATGAATGAAAACCGATGCAAAACGAATGCTCGGGGGCCAAAACACGCAGTTCGGGGTCCCAAAAATAGGCTGTTAAGCACCGAAAGTGGCATCCGGCCACAAGTGGGTCTCTCGGACCCCAGTGTCCCTCAAAAGGGAGTAAATAAGATGTATGCCAAAAAACGGAGAAATCGGAGATGGTTAGACGGTCCCGAACCGAGGCACACGGCCTGACGGCTCCGAAAACCGGCAACCGGGCTCCGAAATGGGCAAAATGGCCTACGGTTACGAAATGTAGCCCACGGCCACTGAGAGATGGTCTACGAGACCTCTCCCTCCCTTTGGGAAGAGAAACAGAGAAAACCGAGCTTGGTTCGCAAACCGAGGCAAGGCATAGAAAAGCCCGGAGGTTCGGAGGCAGGGCTCACGGCCGAGACTCTGAAACCTCTGAGCGAGCACGATATGCAACATCACCAAGCGCTCAATCGGTGACGTCTGAGTCTTAAGGTCGGTCAAAAATGGGGTGTCTACAAGTATAACCTTTGCTATCTTTTGCTTTGTTTACACTACTCTTTTCTTCTCTTTTTCTTGTTGTTTATACATTATTTTGGACTGATTTTAAGTGCTAAAACTTGTGATTAGAAAGCTACCAAAGATGGAGGGGTTAACTACCCTTTCTTGAACCTTATCTCATATCTTATGTCCTTGTTTTTCCACTTGTTTCTTTGCTTTTAGATACTGTTTTTCAGAATTTTCAGAGGCTAAAATATGTGATTTAAAGGTCCAAAAAGTGGACACCGTTCCTTAGGCTTGCTTCCTAGCTTTGTTCTCTTCCATTTTGGTCTATATTTTCCACTTTTTTCAAACTGATTTCAACATTGTTTTGTGCTATTTAGGCACTGTTTAGTGTGTTTATTTAGTTTATGCTTTGAATACTATGCTTGTCTTGTTGTAAGTCCTCATAGATTTGGTTGTTTAGGCCATAGACACCAATCTATTTAAATCGATAGCTTTTTTTACATAGTTTTCATATAAATAGTCACACTTGTAATAATCATCTTTGCTTAATCATCTCTGCAATCTCCCTCCTTTCTTTGCTTTCTTTGATTAAGAGTTGTCTCAAACACTGGGTTGTTGCTTAAGGCATGAGAAAGAGACTTTCCATGCTTAATGGTTTAATATCGTTGGAGGTTCATTACCAAGGCATTACATCTCTCTCATGTTAAGCACAATTTCTTGTTTGACACTTCTCTTTATCGCTTTTTGCATTTAGTGGATGTAATTATCACTCTTGGAAAAAATGAAGAAAATATAAGAAAATGGCAAGGTAATGCAAAAGAGACTAATACAATTGGAGTCAAAGAGGTAAAAAAGGGTAATAAAATTGAGTTGGGTTCAATCGAACGTTATATTGAACCTATCAAGTCTTGAATCACTACATACTTAGTAATGATGTTTAGTGACTCAAGAATCAATATCTACAACTTTCCCTTGAGATAACTCCATGATAGGGAGAAGGTATTGTTGGTCTTTCATTACTTTTATTGAGCCTTTATCCTATCGATTCTGTGATCATCACGCAACAAACTTGGGACAATTGATGGTTTGTGAACTGAGTCTACTCTTCCCTTGAGCATCTTTATGATAGGGAAGGGCAGAGAGGATAAACATCTCCTAAAAACACTTTGTTTTTGCTCTGTTGCAGTAGGGTAGTCCCCAAAAACAGTGGCTGGCCGACCACTTTTCTGTCAGGCCGACCACCTTTTGCGGTCGGCCAGCCACATTTTTTTGTACAGGTAGTGTCATTTTTGTGGTAGAACAGAGCAAAAACTAAGGGCGAAACAGAATAATTTTTTGATTGCAAGACAAAATAGATTCTAGCAGCAAACATAGAGGTTTCTAGAAGGATATTCTCGGTTGTGCGCTTGTGGCTCCTTGCCTCCCATTCCATTAATTTAGCGCTTTGATAGTGTTGTAATTAATTAGTTAGCTTAATTCAAATTTTTAATAATTAGTTAGTTTAGTTAATTTTGGTGTTGTAATATTTAGTTAATAAGACATTCATTTGGACCCTTTTGTATGAGGGCACACTTGTAATATTGTGTATGTCTTCCAATCCCTATTCTTTTTTCCTTTTATTTACTTGTTTATGATGGTTGCATGTAGTATCATATTTTGGTTTCATATCATTACCATGTGTAAATATCCATTTTTGCATGCATTAGGTTTGGTTCATCATTCTAATATTGTTGTCATTTCTTACTTACTTGAATACATGCGCTATAGCATACTTTGAGTTGAGCCATGTGTCATGTTAATAAACCGAACCTAGTAATTGCATTTTGTATGTGTTGCATTAGTCACTTACATATTAGAACATGCATTTTTCTAACTATTTTTTCTATTTTGGCTTGTCTCGGCTGAGTACAAGGTAGCATTTTTGCTTTAGCATATTGCATGTATGTTTGTATTGTCATATTAAGCATATTTATCATGAGGCTAAGTGCTTATTTGATATACCTCTTGAATGTTGGTGGATGAAGGCTAGTTCGCTTAAATTGGGATGATTTGATTAATGTATATATGAGCTTACTTTTTCAAGTAGCACATATTCAAAACTCTTTTTAAACAAAGCATAAATTCAAAGTATTTCAAAGTGGGTGACTTAGTCTATACTTGTGTGCCTCACATAGTAATGATTAGCATTAATAAAACAGAACCAGAGCATATACTGTATAAAAAAATCACATCATGATTAGTAGAGACCGATCTTTGATCGGGTGAGTGGGGTGCTCAATTCATGACCTTCCCCTCTCATACCTAAGTTCCCGAGCCGAGAGACTTTGGTTATGACGGATAAGTGGCCTTTGGCACAAGTCACGAGTTTTCTACATTTTTTAAAAATATTTAGGTAGCGACTCTAAAATCAGGCAATGTAGTCCATTTTTAGCATTTTTGATTGTAAATCGATTTTCCAAAGATTTGCTAGATTTGGACTCTCATTTGTTTAATTTGTTTCACATTACACTTGTGAAACTAGATTCAGAACCACGGGAGTCCAAATTGTAAGGCTATCGTATCCGAGGAGACTAAACCCCTTCGAGAAGCATGAAAAGCCAACTACAGCAGGGTTCCAAAAATAAAGGGCAACTGGGATAAGAAAAGGGTCCTCAGGAATGACAAACCTAGAAAAATGAAGGGCATCGAGAATTTAGAGGTCCTCCAAATCTTGTTCCCGAGCTCTGACTACTCTGTCATACCATTTTTCCCACTCAGTCTTTAATGTGGGCCAGCAGCGATGAGATCGATTAACCCTCTAATTTCCCCAGTTGAGGTTTCCTTCGTAGAGAAGGTAATGACCCTCCAAATGCGGATAGAAAAGAGGAAGTGAAGTAGGAGCTTCCTTGAAGATGGGGCCAAGAACGAACTCCTCTTGAGCATGGTGGTGAGGGATGAAGATTCGTCCATCGATTGCACTTTGACCCTCTGTGGTCTAGTATTTAGCTATCTCGCCGGTAATATATCTCCTCAAAGCTGCAGAGGGACGTAAGTGCTTAACAACTGGTATTTTCAAGGAAAAAGAACCCATTAGTGAGAGATTGAAAGGAAGGTGAGGAGAGTGAGTATGAGAATGGTAAAGAGTTGAAGTTGACAACAATAAGAGTGAAAGAAAAATACTGGACAAACAAATAGGTAAGAGCGCGAGAAGTTAGGGCATTAAACATTTCTGTCCAAAATTACCCATTCAACTTAACGGGTCAAATAGGCCCAAGTTAATTGATTAGTTATTTTGACCCATGTGTGATTAAGGCCTTTATTTTAAAAGTCCTGAAAACACAACAAAGAAAGCTTCCTTCAAAATAGCATCTTGTTACCTTATGAGAGAGGGAAATATACTTCAAATTGTTCAGCTTGGCTTCGAAATAGGTAGTTGGCTTCGAAGCTAATGTTTTGCTAAAATGTTGAAGTTTATGTCTTAAACTCAAGTCGACTTAGGACTTGTCTACTTCGAAAGTTTTCAAAGTACGCATATAGGCTTTCTCTCAAACAAAATTTCCTTCGAAGGTGTATTTTTAGTGCTCTTTGATTAAAGGAAGCGTAGTTTTTGCTTGGTTTGGCTTCGAAGTAAGTGGGCACTAAGACAGAGCCCTTCGAAAGAAGATACTGTCACTTTTTAAGAGGAACTCTATGCTTCTAAACACTTAAACCAGGCTTCAAAATAATGTTGGTCACTTAGAAGCTGCTATTTATAGGTTATGTGAACAAATTGAAGGATGAAGTCATATTAACCATGCAATTGGAATATGAAAACCCAATTTTATTGATATAAGCATTTACATTGGGAGAGCCTATTTGGTTACATTCTCAATTTCATAAAAGTAAGGAATGGACAAAGTTACAAGGTCATAAAACTTTGTCCAGCAAAATTCAATAAACGCATGTTCTTTTTCTAAACTTTTCTCTATCCTATCTAAATTTGGTTTATCTAATTGGTGTGCCCTTATTGGGTAGAAGAGTTGCTGGGCTCTCTTCTCAAATTTTGTTTGCTTAAAGGCTTTCTCTACTTTATCTATTTCACCCGTCCCATACATATCACCCATATCAGCATCTTTCCAATACTCTAAATCAGGTCTCTTGAAATCTTCATATTCTTCAAGAAGATTTTGTGCTTCATATTAGGTTTGGATGCGAACAACAAAGATCTCTTCCAATGACTCCCTGGTAGCCAAAGCATTCTTGTACCAGTTGAACAACAAAAGGAGCTGGTCTAGAAAAGTGTGAAGTTTTGTTTGGGCCACAGGGTTGAGGTTGTGACTTCGAGAGATAATGTCACAGGCCGACAAAAAATTCTTGTGAGGAGTGTCATTTTAAAGGGCTTCGAGGGATAAATGAGAAAAGGCAGCAAGTAAGGTCTGGGCTTTATATTGCTGATAAGCAGTTGGAGGAACTGGAGCCTGATAGGGAGCAAAATGCTAGCTTTCAAAGAGGGTAAGTTTCAATTCCTCAATCCGATTAGGATTAGGAGGAAGAGAAGGAGAAGTGGGGTCCTCTCTAAAAGAAGGTGGAAACTGAGGCTCATTTACACACTCAAGTGAGTCCGAAGAACAAAGTTTTGCTTTCTTGGCCAAGAGTGAGAGGCTCATTCCCAAAGCCTCAATGGGGTGAGGGGTCTTTCGCACTAGTTTGGTTGGTAAGGTAGAATTATACCATTCCAAAAGCAAATTGCCTTTGGGACAGCGAAGACGGTCGAATGGGCTATAAGGATATACTATAGAGCTGCGCGAAGAGTGAGAAATTGCAGTAAGGTTCAACAAATCTGTGATGAATCTGCTCCCTTGTTTGTGGTTGGGTTGGTGTTGGCCAAGCATTCCAACCAGTATTTCTAGTAGAAGATGAGGCAGTTTCATCCCATGTGGAAGATTTTGGAGCAGATGAAGAGCTTTCAAGATCCATTTGGGAAAATTTTGGTCTAAAGGCTCATATTTTGCGAAAGCCTCCATAACTTGTATAAATGGAGGAGGATAAATATGGCTAATAAATGCATGAAAGTTCTTTCGAGATCGATCATCATTGTCCAAAACCTCTTTGTATGCTTGATCAACAAAAGAGAGAGTTGGATTTGGCATTAGAAATGTATCAGTCCCTTCGTTTACACAGATAGTGGAGGTAGTGTTCAAGCACAAGGGAGAATTTAATGAAGTTCAATGTGCCATTGCTTGGAGGCAGTTACACTTCCAGGAAAAATAAATTTCGTCCATGTCCTAGGACGTGGGCAAAGTGCATTAATCCACTAATATTACCAAGTATTGACTATATTAGTGCGGGGGGTAATGTTGCCTTTATATTTTGTACAAACCTATTGCAACTTGACATGTGGATTATAAGGAGCAAATTGGGGAATCAGTAAAAGTCTCCAACCATCAACAGACGGAAGCAACTTGCAGCAATGGCAATGGATCGGCGAGACATGAGAATATTCAAGATATCCAAGGTGACATGGCTAAAACGGTTGTCTACAGTTTAAATTCAAATTCAAGAGAGAAGCACAACTATGAAGAGTGGAATGGTGGAAATAAACTGATCAAAGCCACATGCCACACTTAGTGATCATGGAGATCATTTCAACAGTTATCACCTACTTTGATGGATTATCCGCCACTTCGACGGTTATATTCAGAGCCTATAAATAGAGGAGAGTGCAGATAATGCAGAGACCTAGAACCAGACCCAGAAACCAGTTTATTTACTTTATATTTTCCAGCCCTTTAACTTTCAATCTTTACATCCTTGTACTGCACTTCAATTTCCTAGGAGTAATTCTAAGTTAGTCTGTTGTTGTAATCTTCTTCGAAACTGTGAAAGTGTGAATGTACAATTGTAAACTTCTGTTTACTTAATAAAAAATTGATTTCTGACACTGTTGTTCCTTTTTTCTTTATTTTTTCTAGTCTTCTTAATTTTCTCCTTAAAAATTAAGCCACCAGTAAAGTCCTCTTCATTGAGATTGAAAGAACTTCGAAGCTGAAAGAATTTCGAAGCAATCGTCTGACTAATTGGTTGTCATTTATTAATCTTTATAAGGATTTATTGATCCTTACTGGCACTCTTGAATTATAATTCTAACATTCGAAAGTCAAAAAAACCAACAACACTATTATAACCTTACTATTATAACCTTACAATCGCTGCAATTATTACTGCTACCATCATCATCGTGACTTTGACCACTACCTATCACTGTATTAGTATCACAATTGAGAGAGAGAGAGAGAGAGAGAATGGTGCTCATATGGTGCAATAGATAGATTGGTGATTGGATGGAGAAGAGACCTACAACCACCTAGAAATGTGTAAAAAACGTGAACACTGAAGAGAAAAAGGTCGCCAATGGATTCGTTGTCAAGCAATGAGTGACAATGGTCATTGAATTTTAAATAGCTAACAATAATTCTAAACATTATGTGATTAGTTTATTGAATTTTAATTATTTATTGGTTGAATAAGTGTTAATTATCAAATATTAATGTAATTAATTGATAAATAATTATTTATTTATGAGTATAATAAATAAAAATACTTTAAACTTATTTTTGTATATAAAAAATTAATTAAAATAAAGACAAAATTACAAATCATAAATCATAAGACTTAAAAAACGCTGTATAAATTATAAGACATAAAAAATATTAATTTAATAGGCATATAATCTGTTTATATCTATAATTTTTAATAAATTTAGACTAAATTTTACTACAAAATTTTGCCCAAATTTTAATTTAATAGGCATATAATTTTGTTTATAACTATAATTTTTAATAAATTAAGAACAAAATTTACTACAAAATTTAGCCTAAAAAAATTTCATCCCAAAATTTCAAATGTCCAAAATTTACCTAAATTAACAAAACCCTAATCATCTCACTCTCACTTTCACTCCCTGTTTCGATTTCTCTCTCTAACTCCCTCTCCTTTTCCCGATTTCTAAATTCCAACTATGTTTATGTTTTCTACATTAGTTACCATCGGATCTCTAACTCCCTCTCCTTTTCCCGATTTCTAAATTCAACTATGTTTATGTTTTCTACATTAGTTACCATCGGATCTTGTTTTCTGCAATAATTTTTTTTTTTGTGCTATTGTTTCCAAGTTTATAAATTCAAGCCTATACCCTAATCTCTGGTTCTCTATAGATATTTGTAGATCTATTTATATGATTGTCCATATTTGAAGTTCTAATTTTTATGCCTTTGTTATTGTTTGTAGCTCTAGTTATTTAATGTAGAGGATCATGTTATTCTTCATAATGGTCTAAAAGTTAGTTATTTCTATAGTCCTATCACGGAAGTTTGATTGTTGTATGCTTGTGTAATTGAATAATATTAAAATTACGTTTTTGTTATGTCGTTTTATCTTATATTGTTTGTGGGATTTTGTAGTATCAGCTTCAAATTTTATCTTGTATTGGTTTTAGTAATATTATGTGTCTATATGAGATGTTTATTAGGTAATTTGTTTTACTAATTTTCGGTTCTCTTTGAAGTTAGATTTTATAATTTTGTAAACTTGTGTCAAATAATATTTGAATTTGTTCTAAAAGGAAGTTGCTAGGAGTAGAAAAGGATATCAAAGCATTCCTTGTGGAGGAACTATGACTTAAATGAAAGCTTTTGGTATTACTCTTTTGAGGATCATTTTATCCTTGATTTTATATCAAATTAGCTTTGCTTATATAAAATTACAATTAGACTAATGCACCGGCTAGGGGTGCTTAGTAGATATTCCGATCTGTCGAAACCGACTGAACTGAACCGATCCGATTCGCTGAATTTTGGATGGATGTATGATGACGAGAAGACGATTGCGGAATATTTTTTCCAATCCACCTAGTTTTGGACGGATTGCGGATTTGAGATTCCTTTAACCGCAATCGAACCACCAAACCGCGAGCACCCTAGTAATTTGTAAGACTTTGTGTTTTTAATTTATTTAAATATTCTGTTTGTGTTTTCAACTGAAAAGGAGTTTAGATATTCTATTGTATTTTCAATTTGTTTTTAATTTGAAAATCTTTTTATCAAATAGAAAGTGTTGATATGTGGTATTTTTGTATGGAAAATATAAGGTTTAATTTTGTCATTTAAAAAAAAAAATCAAATTAAATGATTTTTGAAAAAAAAAATTAATAATGAAATAGTTTTTGTAATGTATGATTTTCTTATATGTATTTATTATTTATATTTGACAATTTACTTGATAATCTTTTGGTTATGTTGAGTTGGATTGTTATCCAAAAAAAAAAAAAATGTTGACAAGTTGTTGTATTATATTCAAAATTTGTAAAAGTTTAAACTGCTAAACTAATTCGCGTCAATCTGCCAATCCGCATCCACCAATCTGGTAGATGGATGCACATTGATTTTTTTCAATCTGTGGATCTAGCAGATGGATGACAGATTGAAGGTTCTCCGGCCACAACTAAACCTAGTACCGGCAATCAATGCCATTGCTAAGTCTATAATGGTGTTAGGCTGGTTTTCTTTTATTTCTTATGACCAAATATATCCCCTCAGGACTAAACTGTTTGTTGACAAATATTTGTCAATTAATTCTATTTCTATTCATGTTTGTTGAGAAATTCTTCACTTTATGCTCTTCTTGATTTACAATAAAATTGAAATTTTCAACTGACTTAAAATGCATGTATAACCTGACATGACACAGTGGATTCAATACATCTTGGTTTATTTTTGTTTGACTGAATATAAATTTTTTTATTTTATTTTATGACTTTTTAGCATCTGCATCAGTTGAGGCAAAATAATAAAAAGTTAAAATATAGTTAGTAAATCATAAAATTCTTCCTCCATCAGTCTCAACAAATTTTTTGTTAAATTTGCTACAGTACCTCAACAACTTTGTTGAGCCACTGTTCATTAACTACACGATTTTTTATTATATTTTTTGGAGCAAAATTGGTCCAAAATTTTTAAACCGGTCGTCCACCCGGATGTCCTTCTGGATATCCTGCTAGATGTCCCGTGAATACCTGTAGGAGAAGAAGAAAAATGTCTAAAATTAGCCTAATCGGTCGACCGGGCAATCAACGGCCAACGATAGTTTTTTTTTTAATACTTTTTTAAGAATTATTTGGTTGGCATCTCATTAATTTAATAAAAAGATAAAGAATAACAAATACAATAAAAAATTAAGATGACTATTCTATTGAGTTAGAATAGAGAGTTTGAAACAGTGAATACTAAACAGGTGACTAGCTGAAATAATAAAAATAAATTTTAAATTATAATTTGACTCAAAATTTGTCAAGACTGATGCAGATACTCTTACTTACTGGTTTGGTTATTCTCTATCAAATTCTCTTTCAAAATTTGATGCCATGACAACATGTCTCAATCTTTTTAGAAAGTTCATAGATTCATGTATTATTTTGTTTCTTGGAACCTAGACACTTAACTGACTTCATCAAAGCTTTCATCAAAACTTCATGAGATTTGGATATACACACACATGCCCACATTTATATGTATCTCTTGCGATTTTAGTTGGCTTTATTTATTTATTTAACTTTTAATTTCGTTTCTATTCTAAACCTGATGATAGTCTTTGGGAAGGAGGTTTTGAGTGTGCAATCTACATCATGTTATAAAATACATGCCAATGGAATTGGAAATATGATTATGAAGCAAATCTGTTCTTTGTAGGGCTTTACTGGAATTAGGATTACAAGTTTTATTATAAACCTGATGATGGAGGTTTTGACAATGCAGGCTGAATATGAGGAGCATCTTTGGAGGGTTTCTGAGGAGGAGCAAACGACTGAATACCGAAACAAGATTTATAATGACCTATAAGGAAAGGATGGGCATGGGTAGTGTAAGGCCTATGAGGAGGAGTGCCTCGGAGTGCAGTACATACGCAGCAGAAGGCTAACCCATGTCAATCTTCAGTGCTTAACCCTTCATCAATTGAAGAGATCACACAAAATGTGACGCGCGCAGTTGAGTCTAAGTTCACTTCGAACAAACTGGTATGTATTCGAGCAAACTGGTATGCTTCTTTGGCACTTATTTATTTTGGTTTTCCATTGCTAGTTTTGCTTGAATTAGGGTTTCTTTTCTTTTGGTATGATATGAATGCAATATTTATTTCAGAGTTGATTTAACATATTTTGCATGATGCAGATGAGAAGAGTTTGATGTAGCATAAAATTTTCAAATAATGTGTATGCTCTGTCATTTTGAATTCTTAGTTTTATGTGTGTGCATGTATGCTCTGTTATTTTTTGTTGTGTTTGTTGAAATTTATGTTAGAACTGTTATTTATATATTTATTTATGAAGTTCCAATTTTCCTTAATCAATTTAATCATGGATCTAGTTTTATAATCTCCATAGGTATGTATGTAGTTCATTTTTAATTGATTCTATAAATTATTTGAAGCAAAGCTGTGTTTGTGTAGTTTAATGCATTAATGGATCAATTTGGTCATGATTTGATTTTGTGGATGGTGCTTTGGCTCTTGTTTATTCTGACAGTTTTCTTGCAAGAACAATTAGTTTTTGTATTCTTACACTGTTCAGATGGTAATATGCTCAAATGGTGTTTGATGAAATGTCATAAAGAGTTACATGTCGAAGTGTCAATTTGGTGCATTGGTTTGTGTCCTTTTGAGTTCTAATCTGTTTGTATGATTTTATTTTATTTTATTTTTGGTATTTTCTGCTGTTTAGTATTTTAGTTCCAATTGTTTGGGCAGTGGCGGTAGTTGTATTGTTGTTTAGTATTGGGTCCCTATCATTCTCTATTAAATCCTTCTATTAAATCAAAGATGAAATTTGTTTATCTTTTATTGGTCTAAATGGGTTCAATTTATGTGGAATGCATCTCTTTGAATTGGCCTATAGCTTTGTTTTTGTTTTCTGGTTTTTAATCAAATGCACATCTTTGAATAATATTTTAAAAGCTAACAAGAAAAAAGGGTAGTGATTGGTCATATACATGTCACTATTGGAAGTCTGTAATAGTGATTGAAGTTACTTGGAAGATTCATTGAAAAAAAGAATGAAAGCGTGGGGAGTTGCTGGTTTTCTCCCCCGCTTCCTGTTAAATCAAATATCAAAATTGCTTTTGTATAATTGGTTTGAATGGATTCAAACTATGTGAAATTCAAAAGTGAATCCAAATTATTTGTATAATTGCTTTTGTCCGTCCTTCATAGGTTATTTGACTAGCTTCTTTTTAGTAAGTGTTTAAGGTATGTTCTCACGTGTTAGTTGTAGGACATCGTGATGGCCATGAATAGGTAGATGATATGGGACCTTCTAGTTCAGGTACTTGCCCAGGAGTAAACTCAAACTATGGGGAAGAATGGTCATATTTACTAGAGCTCACTGACGAGTATGCTCTCAATGGTGAAGTGGGCAAAAGGTTGAATCAGATGGTTCCTATTCCTGTAAGTATGGCATATATGGATCCCCATTTATGATGTCATTAAGTGATATGTGATGCATATATATTTTTTCAATCATCAGATTCTTTTAGCCTGTTTACCTTTTGAATATCTCCTACTCTTTTTATTTTTTATTTTTTTATAGGTAAGCTAGGAATACTAGAACTTGAGTCTCTTTTTTGAAAGTCTCCTAGGGGATTTTTGAATGCCTCCTACTCTTATTTTGCATACACTTACACCTATTTTGATAAGTAGAGAAAGCATTTCATATTTCAGTAAAAATTTAATCAATGTTGCTTCTTTTTAGAATGGTGAATTTAGAATGTTACATTCGTTGCTTTTTGTATTTAACACCTGAGGTAGAGCCTCCTGCATAATCTGAATTTATAGTTTTGCTCGGTGTGGCATAGAGGGTAGACCTGTGTCATAGTTGACTGAGGTTTGTCATTATATATGCTTACTTACTAACCTTTTTGAACGTGTCGAGTTAATGTGTGTGTTTGGTTTGAGTTTTTTGGATTAAGTTTTTTGAAAATTGAGTTATTTGTTTTTCGTGTTTTTTTTTTTTTTAAGTGAATATTTTTAAAATTTTAAGTATTTTTTTAAACTTTTTTAGATGCATCTTACTTAAATGTATCTAAAAACTAAAAAAATTGTGAAAAAATATTTTAAAAAAATACATAAAAATATAAAAAATATACTGAATTCTCTCTTTTTTTTTTTTTTGTATTTTTTTATTTCGGTATTTGGTGAATTTTTAAAAGATTTTGTTTTTCACAAAAATTATACTTTTTATGTGTATTTATGTTAGGTGTCTAAAAATTTAAAAAATTACTTAAAATATTAAAAAATTCAGTAAAAACAAAAAAACATGAAAAATAAGAAAATAGAATTTTTTGAAAAGTGTTTTTGGAAAACCAAGAACAAGCAAAGTGAATATTGCCTCAATAACAATAATATTCACTCTGGTTGTATGTTTATATTTTTGTTTTCTATTTTCATGGGAAAAAATTGTTTGGCAAATTGATTCCAAAAACTATTTCCGAGTTTCAATAACAACCCGCTTTTGTTTCCGAAAACTAGAAGGTCCCATATCATCTACCTTTTCTTGTATAGTTGAATGTCTTGCGAACAAAACCCGTATATATTTTTGCATTTTCTTTTGTTTTGGTAATGATATATTTTTTTTGGAAGTGTTATCAGGGGTTAAATTTAGCCTTGGAAAGGGTTTTATACAAGCAATTGCTCCAATTTAAGAAAAAAATTTCATTGAGGAGTATATATATATTTGTTTTGTTTTTCTTGCATTTGATGTTATCCAAGTTTAGTGAATATTTTCATTTTGATTTGTTTTCTATTTGCAAAATTTGTTTTTCTTGCATTTGATGTTATCCAAGTTTAGTGAATATTTTCCTTTTGATTTGTTTTCTATTTTTTTTCAAACCAAATTTGATTGGATCTCAGATTTGTTTGATCGTTGTACAACTTTTATGAAGTTCTACTATTTTGGGCAATTGTGATTTTGTTATTTTGATTTTCTTTTATAACAGCCTCATGCTTTGTTTTTTGTTGTGTTTTTCCTTTTTCCTTTTTTTTATTTTTTATTTTTTATTTTTATTTATATATATTCTGTTTTTGAAGAATGTTAAATGCTCTGTTAGCGGCTTCTTTGTTAGATTTCTTTCTAATCTCTAGAAACTTTGGCAATTGATGAAAATTAGGGGTCGTTCGGCATGTTCATCCCAAACAACCCCTTAATGAGAATTAGCTAAATTTAGTTGACAATTTGTGATGTTCCTTGCTCCAAACATCCTTCTATTGGCTCACAAGGCATGTTTCAATATATATTTTGTTAAGTTCCTCTCTTTTGAAGCAGATTTTCATTTTAATGTATGGATCTTTTTTTCTATGATGTTAACACTTTTTTGTATATATATATATATGTAACTTGCTTTCTCTTACTAGTGTAAGGTGCATGCTCATGAAATATGAAAAGAATTTTACTTGCATGCTGTTTTTATTCTTGAGATACCAAAATCCTCATAGTTTTATTTTTATTTTTATTTTTTTTTGTATAAATGTCTTCTAGGCCTTGCCTTTACTTTGAACTTCAAATTTGCCATACCCTACCTAAATATGGGATTTTTATTTATTTATTATATTTAAATAAAGTGTTTTATGGTTTGAAACCATATGAAGAATAGTCGTGGAATGTTGCTAACAGAATAGAATATAATTTGATTATACTTAAGAAAATTGAGTCTCTTTGTTTTTTCATTAGTAGCTATTGTTATGAATAATTTGCTTTCTAAGATGATGGAGAAAGGAAAATAGTAAATAAGATTTTTTTTTCCTGGTTTTAGAACATTGGGAGGCATGATAGCATGATTGTTTATAATTTTTATTGAACAATTGATTAGTGTTGGCCAATCCATCCAATCAATTGCACAATTGATTGGTGGTGGACAATCCTTCCAATTGATTGGTGAATTGATTAGTGGTGGCCAAGCCATCCGATCAATTGGAAAATTGGTTGGAGTGGCCAATTCTTCCAATAGATTCAATTTGGCTATGGGTTTTATGGATTTTGTGTTTCATTTTTTCCTAACCAAGAGTCCAGACCCGAATTGCCCAACTCAACTTTTTATTCAGAGAATAAGTGTTGACTTGTGAGACTTGAAAGAAAGGTATGAAAGCTTTGTCTTGCTTACCAATCGAGCTATTGTTTGTTATTGTTTTAAAGGTTTTTAAATTTAAATTAGAATGGGTGTTTCTCTTCACTATGGATTTTATCAAGACGTGATGTTTCATTGCTGATATGGATACTATTTCTGGTTTTTTTTTTGTTCATTTTGCCACTGTTGGTTTTGTATAATTCATGCTTTTGTCAAATTAAGGGTTTGTTAGATTCAACCTTCTGCATTTAATTAATTAGTATATAAGAAATTTACAGTCATTTAAGGTTGAGAATTGAGTATGATAGTTGTGCCGTCAATGCCCCATGCCCGCAGTTGTAGAGCAATACTTTAAAATTAAAATAACCATAAGGTTATGACTAAGACCAAATACATGTCTATTGACTAAAGCAGAATACGTTCAATGGAGGCAAGATCTTGTTGACGGATATACGTAGGTGGATAAATCATACATTGTTTATCGTGTTCATAAGGAATAGAACTTTCTGTAGGGGATTCCCAAATTATATCTCATTGATACCCTTGCTTGATATTTAATTTCATGTTTTGAAGCGTTTTCCTTTTCTATTTTAATTTGCATAATACCGTGCATACGCTGTATATATATATATGTTTGCATTTGTGTGTCATGAGCACTCTAATTGATATTTGTATTGTTATTCTGCAAAGCACATTTTTATTTTGGTTTTGAAGTGTAATGTTTTTGTTTTCATCCCTTGCAAGTGAGAAGAATGACTTAATTTGGAGCATATGACAACATGCTAATTCAATAGTGATTTTGAAGCATAAATCTGATGGTATTGTATATGTATTTTGGTATTGTATATTGTATTTTGGTATTTTGGGTATATGTATTTTGGTATTGTATATTGTATATTATATTTGTATATTGTATATGTATTTTGGTATTGTATATTGTATATGTATTTTGGTAAAATGTCAATACCATGATTTTCATTCTATTATTTATTTATTTATTTTTGTTGTTCACAAATTGTTTATGCAATGTGATAAATGTCTTCTAGGCCTTATCTTTACTTTTAACTTCAAATTTGTCATACTCTACCAAAATATGGGATTTTTATTTTTTTATTCATTTATTTTATTTAAGGAAAGTGTTTTTTAAATTGAAACCATATGAAGAGTAGTTGTGGAATGTTGGTAGCAGAATATAACTGATTATATGTTAGAAAACTGAGTATTTTTTTAATTTTTTAATTTTTTAATTAGTAGCTATTGTTTGTTTGATGAATAATTTGCTCTCTAAGATAATGAAGAAAGGAAAATAGTAATAAGATTTTTTTTCCTGGTTTTAGAACATTGGGAGGCATGATAGCATGATTATTTATAATTTTTATTGAACAATTAATTAGTGTTGGCTATTGTTCCTGGATCAGCATGCTTGCAAGCATGTTGAATGAAAATTTAGCTCTATGTGAGCCATTCATATGTACTTTTTTGAGTTTCAATCTTTGAGTTGATTTATAATTTCTAATTTTCTTGACCCATTGTGGTTATGTGTGTGTGTACAAATTTGAATGGTGAATGATGTTTCAGCCCTCAATGTTATACTGCATGTGATGACACTTCTGCAGTTTAGAACATTGACTAACAAATATATATATTTTATATGGTTAAATCTTGAGTTATATGGCTAAGTTTATTAAATATGCATTTTTCTGATTTTTTTTTTTGATTTCATATTTCTTGTTATAAATTGACTCTAGGTATTACTTAAATTGAATGTGTCACGCCCCGAATTTTAATTACTCAAAAACATTACCAAGCCTGTAAATTTAGGTCCTTTTTTTTTTTTTTCTGTACATATACAAATATCTATTACACTTGAGTAATAGAAATACAATGATACATGTTCTCACTCTCTCAATGAATATTACAATGACAACAATACATGCCAGTCTCTTACTCTGCTACAAATAAATAAATACAAATACAAATACAAAATCCATTTCCTTTACATCTACTATGAAGTTATATAAAGAGACTCAAGAACTCCATAAATTTTCAATCAAATAATCCAAACTTTCTTCCTGTAAAAAGATAAAACAACAACGAGGTGAGCACTAATGCCCAGTAGGAATCTCATAGTTCTCAATCAATAACTAACACACAGATAGAAATGATCATGCATGCAGGGTGATACCATATAGTAGAGTGACGTTTTATAATTTCAAAATATCGTAAGTTGAGTACCTTTTCTCAAAAACTATTTGAATACTTTTAAGAAAAACCTTCAGCCATTAAAACCATCCCTTAACTTTAGAAAACCATAGATTCTTGTGAAACAAACATATTTAAGAAACAACATCATTTAAAAGTTATTAACCAATTCTCAAGATATTTCTTATTTAATTTCCATTTTTAATATTCCACTTTGTCTTTCATTCTTCCTTTCTACTCATTATATTTATTTAGAACTCCATAAATTCAAGTTCAAGTTCCCCTTTTGACTCACTAACAATTCTCTTGTACTCAATTCATACCGTTATTTACACTCTCAAATTTCATTTCAAGGTAACACAAGGTTAACAAACCCCTTTCAATTCAGTCTCTTATTTATTTACAGAACAATACTCATAATTTACCTTTATTGTCACAATTAATTCATTAAGTTCATCATCACCAATCCATAATCCAGTTAACACTTCAATTTCCATTCTTTCAATCAATTTCATATCAAATACCGGATCCAATCACAAGTCATCTCCATGAGTCACACGTTTTGCCGATCACCAGTCGGAAGGAATGCGGAACCTCACGCTTTACCAGTCACCTGCCGGAAGGAACACGGAACCTCAACATACCACATGCCTTACCGGGCGCTACTCCGGAAGGAAGGCGGAACCTATCTCAAGCGCCACGCTTTGCCGGCTCAAATGCAGCGGGAAACAGACCCCAAGATAACATCACAATCCATCATTACAATTAGTGGACAATGCCAACACATCTTCCATTATTTCCGTAACACATTAATTCAATATACATCCACCATATATTAAAATTACATTCACATAACAAGTACAAATATGTTCAACGACCTTCTTCATTATCCATTAAATCATTCATTGTTTTGCCACACAAAAATATAACAACACATCCATAGACGCAAAGACTTATCTTTAAAGTGTTCATAATTCTTGGGTTCAAACTATTTTTTTACCTTTTCATATTATCATCAAGTCTTCAAATTCAATTTTTTAAACACATTGATTATCAACTACTACCCACGGTTATAAATTGAATCTCCAACATTTAATTTTCTTTGATACAACTCCTTCATATAACATCGTCATATTTCACAATCTCCCATTTATCATTATTCGCACTCATCTTAACCCAACATAGACTTAATTTCATAAATTTAATGTTGATTGAAGTATCCTCATTTTCCAAAATAAAACTTCATAAC